>CM056837.1:19832793-20090293 GCA_029853015.1 Chelidonichthys spinosus
CTTACCTTTGTGACTCGCCATGTGGTGTTTTAAGTCCTTCTCCTCCGGAAACGTCGCCCCGCACAGGCCGCAGGGGAGCGGCTTGTCCCGGGCGTGGGTCCGCCGGACGTGGCTGTCGTGGGCGGCGTGAGAGGCGAAGGCCTTCCCGCAGTGCTTGCACTTGAAGGGCCGCTCTCCGGAGTGCTGGCGGATGTGTGTGCGCAGGATGCTGGAGGCGGTGAAGGCCTGGACGACAAAAACATATATAGAGAGAGATGTTTGCTTTTATTAATTTTAATTTGTACAACAATAATGACGTCAGGATGAAAGGAATAAGGTTTTAACCAGGTGTCAAAAATACAGACATTCTCTGTATGTTTCAAATTAAAAAGTATAGTATCTCATTTTTACTGGCTGTTTTTTTTATTTATTTTTGCAAGACTAACTGACTGAATCTCGATTATTGATAAGAAATAACATAATGAAGAATTCCCCTCAAATGTATTAAAATTAAAGTAACAAGCATGTTGAACATGTGAGAGTTTAAGTATTTGTTTTAAAATGTAAAACACTTGCCAGGAAAATAAATACTCAAGTAAAGTACAAATACCTCAACATTAAGTACAATAACAGATATTTATTTGCACAACAGATGCAACTTTTAGATCATTCCAAGCAATTTAAACCAATTAAACCGACTTCCATTTCTAGTGAATGCATTTTTTTCGTATAACATTAATTAAAAAGTCACACTATTAAATTCCAGTTTTCTTATCCGCATGTGTTGTTTTTGAGTGAAAGCCGTGAAACGCCTCGTGTCTCTCAGGAAACAGACAAACAGTCCAGATGAGGAGGAAAGAGGATTAGAGCTCAACAAAACCCTGCGAGAAGAAAAGGACAATAAAAGGAACAAACTTCTGCTCATCCCGGGCCGTAAATTAAAGGTAGAACCTCGGCACACAAAGGGGAGTGGGTGTACATCTGGCGATAATTAGCATGTAAGTGTCCGCGCGCGAGACACAATAATGAGGGGCTCGTGCCAAAACGCACCGTGAAACGAGGAAGCCACAAAGAGGATCCTGCAGGCCCAGACCAGAGGGGGGACTTAAAGTATATTATGTATTATAAGCATCGAACATAAAAGCCTTAAATACTTCCATCCGTTAGATTCGTTCAGAAATTCAATATTTAAATTACATTTTTACTCGATATTTGCAGATTTTAGTCTAGTTTACTTTAGGTTGTCACAAAATAAGACAACTCATAGGCCTACTTAATGCTTAACATTTATATATATGCTCCATATATTCAGGTTTCATTCCATATATTCAAGATTTAATTCCATATTATCAAGTTTTCTTGATATACTGAGGAGGTTTCGTTCCATATATTCAAGTTTCACTCCATTTTCTCGAGATTTCATTCCATATATTCAGACTTTCATTCCATATTCTTCACATTATATAAATATATATACACGTTTCTCAGGCAGAGCCTCCTTACCTTATTGCAGTACACACACTTGTACGGCCGTTCTCCAGAGTGCACGCGCATGTGTTTGTTGAGACTGGAGGACTGAGAGAAACTCTTCCCACACACTGAACACTGCGGACCAAACACATCACATTATAGAGTTTTATAGTTATATAAATCTAGTCATTTAGATTAGTCTTTTATTTTGGAAGAACTTAATGATTAAAAACAGAGTTTAACAGAAGAGTTCATCCACGTTTTCTTTAGAAAGATAAAAATAACAATATGTATAATAATTGAATGCTTTTATCGTTGTTTCTTCTTAAAAAGGACACTAATGTGCTTCCTATTCTGCTGACGTCACGCAGCGGGGAGCTGTCCTTTCAGCACCACGCCACCTTTAGCGCGCTACGCCGTTTCCGGTACCTTGTGAGGCCGGTGTTTTTCGTGCACGTGCAGAATGTGGATCCTCAACCGGTCCCTCTTCTCGAAAGACCTGCTGCAGAGGTGGCAGGGGAACTTCCGGTCCCCCTGGTCCACGCAGCGCGTGTACTTCAGGTGCTTGTCTCTGTAGTACTTGTAGGCGAACACCTTCCCGCACCGGTCGCACTTGAACCCCTCACCGGAATCTGGGAACAACGACACAGTGTTGGTTTGGGTTCTACAAGGAACGCTTGTGGATCAAACCGAGGGTCTGGATTCTAACCTTCAATGGGAGGAACCGGGTCTCCGTCCTCTCTGGGGTCCTTCAGGGTCAGGGGGATGCCGAGGAACTGCATGTAGCAGTCTCCATACCACACCAGCAGCTCCTGCCCGGACCGGATCTCTTTGCAGGCCTCGTAGAAGATCTGACCCTGGGTCTGCACCGCGATCAGGTTCTGCTCCTCCGGGAAACGCGCGCACTTCACCAGAGACATCCAGTTCCCGGAGCCTCCGCGGCCGTCGACGAAGTGACTCAACCGGCCGTTTTCAAACACCTGGAGGGGGGAGACACCGTGAGATTCACCCCCAAGACTAGACCGGACCCGGATCAGAGCTTTTAAAGGGAACTGCACTTTACCTCCCACATGAGAGTGTTGTCGTCATAGGTTTTAATCTCGCTGGTGTTGACCAGTTTGCCCTGGAAGGGTCCGAAGCGCGTCCCTTTGGGGACGCTGCTCTGGTCGGTGAAGACCCCGCAGTGGGACACGTTTCCCCAGGCCGCCTGCACCACCGTTAACCCTGCAGGACCAGATCTCAGTGTAAGCCTCCAGCAGCGCAGATAAAGGTGAATTAACGGGGATGTATGAGAGGAGAGTCTCACCTTCTGGAAGGTCGAGCGTGTCTTTGTCCAGCGGGAGAACGTGAGACGAGGACACTGGAGAGCAACACATGAGGATCAAATAAAAAGGTTTCTTTATTAAACTTCTGGGGGACTTTGAGCAGAAAATGTCTGACTGAATATTACTGTTATAATAGTATTATAAGGCCTATTATTATCAGAAATATATCCACTTAATTATGGACTTTTCTAATTAAACCAAAGCTAAAATATGCCTATATTTCCATAAACATCCCATAATGAGCAGGAGTCTCACCTGACTTCTCGGGCAGGGCCAGACCGGATATGGCGTGTCCCGCGCTGCGCTCCTGGTTGCCGGAGTAACCGTACAGCACCCTGAACAAGTCGTCCTCACTGAAGTTGTACGACAGCCGCGTTTTCTCCGGCGACGGCTCCGCGCTCTGCAGCCGGAACGGGGCGTCTTTGGGCGGCGAGGAGGAGGCGCAGCAGGAGGAGGAGGAGGAGGAGGAGGAGGAGCGCTCACTGGACGGGCTGCTGAAGTCCGAGGACAGCGGGCCGGCGGCGTGCTCCGTCACCACGGCGGCCAGCTCCTCCGGCTTGGCGTACAGCGGGTGTCCGGGCAGCATGTGGCCCAGGTAGGGGCTCAGCATGTGGACGGAGGCGTGCTGCTGGAACGGGGGCGCGCCGCCGTGCACGTGGAGCGGCAGGGAGTCCGACACCAGGCGACCCAGGGACTTGAGCGGGTGCATGAGGCCGTGGGTGCGCGGGAGGAAGTCCACGTAGTGGGGTTGGTGCGGGAGAGGGGCCGGGTAGAAACCCCGAGCGGGACTGGCCTTCAGCATGCCGGCCTGGTAGCAGGTCTTCACGGGGATGCTGGACAGGGAGACCGACATGTCCGAACGGAGATGAGTGTCCTCCTGTGGGGGAGACAAGGGGGAGGGAGGGGAGGCATAAAAGTTTAATGTAAGACATTTAAAAAAGGAAGTGAGGCTGACCACAAACTGAATGGATTTAGTTACATTTCCATCTTATTCAATAATCCAACTGAACTCAGATCAGCAATTATTTAATTCAGTGAGTCTTCTAAAAAAAAAACATCCAGAGTGTTTAAATTAAAATGTATTTTCCTGCAGATTTAACAAGAATAAGAAGTAAAAACACCGCAGAGCTGATTTAGCAGGATTTCCAGCTGAGAGGTTTTAAACGACCGGCTGGAATAAGATGTCTTTTTTTTAGGAAGCGTTAACCAGCAAGCCGGTAAATAGAGAGACAAATCAGGGTCATGACACCAATTCAAGGCGGTCGGCCGGAGCAGAGGTCAACATTAATGAAGCTTTTTATGGACTTTACAATTACCGACAACGAGAAGGGGAAGAGAAACGCAAGGGGAGGCGATATGTGATCTAATCCCAATAAAGACTTAGACTGGGTTTAACTGAACGAGTTGCATCTTTACAAATATGAAATTTAAAAGGAAAATCATCAAAAGGTTATCTCCAAAATAAATGTGCATGTAAATCTGGAACAATAAACTCACCTTGTTCAACAAACTGGAGACGTCATGTCCAGGCTCCACGTCTAACAGCCTGCCGGGTCTCGAACCAAACGAATTAAAGAGGAAAAAGTCCGAGTCGCGCAGCAGCAGCAGCAGGTCAGAACTCCAGAGACACAACCCTCCCCGTCTGCCTGCCCGTGTGTGTGAGTGAGTGTGTGGTTGGTCATCTGAGGGCACCTCCACTCTGGTCCGGTCTGGAGATGCTCCTCAGCACCTTCGTCCCTATTGGCTGCAGGAATCAGCTCGACCTCATGCATCTCAATGTCCCGCAGGAATACGTGGACTCTCCGGGACAACCCGCCCCGTTAACACACACGCACGCACGCACACATGAACGCACGCACACACCGCGCGCGCGCACACACACACACACACACACACACACACACACACACACACACACACACACACACACACCCTGTGGAGAAGAGATGCCGTTGTTGTGACTTGGATGTGATGAATTAGAGAAGAATGGTCCAGCTTCACCTCTCTCTACCTCTCTCTACCCCCCTCTCTCTCTCTCCAGCAGGAAAATGAGCAAACCTGAAACACATCTCCATCCATACTTTGGTAAAGTTTAGAGGTCAAGGGTCACGTGCTCGTCACGGATTCTAATGAAGGATCACCTGTAGTCGTGTCTTCACAGGTTGTTGGTGCTCGTCCCTGTAAAACATCAAATAAACAACATTTCTCATGAATTTATATCTATTTTAATCACAAATCTAAAGTAATATTTAGGCATCTAAATAAACTGATTTTACATCATATTAACTTAAATATTCATTGTATTTCATTTTAGTCTACAAAGCTTTACATTAAATTAAAATAAAACATATACATGGAGGCCTTAATTATGACTTTTTCCACATGAAATAAGAAAATAAGAGTCACCCCATTAAATACTGCAATAACAGAATTCTTTATTTACAAGGCAAATAGCATCAGCGAAGCCATATTAGTTCACAACTTGCATAACTGTGGTTTTAACTTCTCTTGTATATCTAATTTTGCATAAAACGCTCACGCACACACACACACACACACACGCTCACACACACACACACACACACACACACACACACACACACTGGGGGATACAAAGGTGGATGCAGGTATACAGTGATTCCTGTGAACAATGCAGAAAAAAAAATATCCGGGGGGCACAACAGTAAGCTTTCTTCAGAAAGTCCTTATAGTATATTACATATTGCTTCAATATCCCTATGCATCATCTTTTCCATACAAACAGTGAGGATGGGGAGGGGGGGGGGGGGGCAGAGAGCATGATGGGACACTGTGAGTCTCCAGCGACTGACGATGACGCACCCATTCAATATTGTACACAAGTCATTATACAAATTTATACAGACAGCGGTGTAATGTACAAGAACGAGAACGGACGAAAATCTAAGGCATTATGCTCGGGTTTTTAGCATTTCAAGGTTGCATCTTAGCTCTAAGAAATTGGCAGACAATACAAAAAGGGCATTTTTAAAGTTCTTCAAGTTAAAGAGAGAAAAAAAAACAGTTTTCTTTAAAGTTTAGTGGGTCAAAAGCCTGGATATTTTTTTGTAAAGGGGCAAAACAAATCATTTATTTGCACCTGTCGTTATAAATGCTTAAAAAATATCAAATAAAATGCATTGCTACCACATGGCTTTAAATCGTTTTCAAAATCTTGACAATCTTTGGACATTTTGCAGAGGGCTGAGAATCATTCCTTTAAAATGGCTCAAAACGACTGTATGATACAATCAAAACAGCATTCATCAAAATAAAAACCTCCCGTGTATTTAGGCCCACAGCGAGTCGACAGCAGGATGACAACCAGACACATTAATGCAGATTATTTCCATTTTTTTTAAAGTTCCTGGAGTCGACTCACAGATTCAAATTTCATTTTACAAGAGAAGCAAAAAATAAAAAGGGAAAAAGCGACGACGTGGCAAAACGCTGAGACGACACCACATTTGTCCACATGTTGAGATAAACGCCACCGTCACACCCGTAGGCCTTTAAACGACAAATACATTCAGAATGACTCCTGTTCTCGTCTACATCGGGACCCTGTAAGTGACATCGTCGTGGATTTCTCTTTATCTTCTGGTTAAAAAAGAAAAGAAAAAGCTGCTAGAATCAGAAATCCAATTGAAAGGTGAGGATTATTTGGCTTGCTCCAAGTCTGTCCTGGGTTTAAATCGTTATAAAAAGGTTTTTTTTTTTCTGTTGTTGAGGAAAAATGAACTTTTGAGGTTAGAGAAGATGACTTGCTGATCTTGTGAAGGTGGAACCGAACAAGAACGGCATGTCATCGCCGAACACTTTATAGGTGAACTAACTGCCTGAGGTCATAAAATATGGCTAAGTGTCTGTCAGAGCCGGCCTGTGAACCATGCAGTCTGAACTCTGACCTCTGCTATAGTAGAGCGGCTGGAAGGCCGAAGAGGGCGCGTGTCAACAAGGGGATCACAAACTACTTCCCTCTCCAGGCCTCAGCCAACGCTGCATAATCCAAATAGGAACGCTATGTGTGTGTGTGTGTGTCGATGTAGCCTTTCTTGGTACAAACTGCAATAAAAAACGGTGTTTAATACTGCATCCAAACGTGGAGCAAATTGTGTCCTTTTTATTCAGGAAACTGTACAAAAATTACAAAAAAACAAACAAAAATAAAATAAAAAAAACCCCCAAGAGATTCTCAAGTAATGGTTATTGCTTGTTTTACATCACACCAGACCAGTTTGCACCTAGCAGCTTGGATGAAGCATTTCTCTCCAGACAACATAGAAAGCACACTTCTGTTATTTTTTAAGTTTTTTTTGTTGAGTTATTCTATGGCTGTGTTGGATTTGTGGTTTTTTTCTTCCTTTTTTGTGGAGTTCTATGCTAAAGGCAGAGAAGCAAGCGATAATCTGTACACTGTATACACAGCACCCCCCCCACCCACCCACACACCCCACCCGTCTGCATCGTACCAGATCAGAAAACGAAGGTTCCCAAAAACAAACAAACAAAACAAAAAAAAGGCCATTCTGCTTCAGGCAGCTGTGACCCGACGGGGAACCGAACCATTAAAGAATAAAATAAATAGGAAAAGAAAAATGTTTTACTTATTGGTATGTACAATCTCTGTAATTCATTTTTAAACCATATATGATTTTTGACATCTTCTTCTGAAACTAAAAGGACCAAAAAGTATAATCCATTTATCAGATTCATAGAAGAATCTTCTCAGAAAGAATACAACCATTACTGTTAAAATTATAAAAAAAACAAAAACAAAAGTGCCTCTTTCACACTTTCTTAGAAATCTTTTTTTTTTCTCGTTGCTACTAGGATAAAGAATCATCTACTATAATTAAAATGAATCTATACAGAAAAATAAAACTTAATTTAATACACTATATAAACCTCTTGACTAAATTAGTCTAATCATACAAATCACCACTCAAACCATTCTTCTGCAGTGTTTTTCAAGATCAGTTTTCTCCTCAAAAACCATCTCTTCATTCTACATCTTAAATTCTCACGACAAGAAAAGAAACAACAACAACAACAACTAAAAATAATAATAAAAGAAACACCAAAAAAGGCAAAACCGGCTAAGTGTTTGAGCTCCGTCCGTGAGTGGGAACATAACTTGGGAGTCTTTGCTGCCATTTTTGGGAACTATGTGAAAAAAAAAAAATATGTCACGAAACGTGTGAGAAGAAGAAAGACAAAATAAATCAGTGTACGTCATTTCTTGAGATGAGATTGTAAATGGCCGCTGTCCACTGAGAGGAATACATTCATCAGAACTGCCCCCCCTTTAGGTCAGCGCCCCCCACCACCAGGAGGTCTACAGTAAGTCACACTACGGTGAATGCAGCTGGAAAAGGAGGCTCATCATCACAAAGGCTCTCCTCCAGGAGGGTTAGGCATGTCGGACAGATCCACCATTCCTTCCCCAGCCCTCCTCACTCTCCCTCTTCTTTGGGGGGGGGGCAGGCTCCTCCAGACGGCCACACTCGGGCTGGGGAGACTAGCGGAGGGGTCAGGGCACGGCCCGGCTGGTTCAAAAAAAAGGGAGGGGGAGGGAGGGTTGGTTACATGTTTGTACAATTTTCTTTAAAGGGCCGACGCGCTCCTTGCTCCAGCTGATCACTGAGGTTCAGGTTAACAACTCCATGAGGGTCAACAGTATTTCTGCAGAGAGAAAAACAACACATTAGGTCACACTCGGACTTGTAAATCAAAAAAAAACAATTAGAAACCATCCTGGAAGACGCCGCCGAGCCTTAAACCAGCTAATGGCCCGACGGTAAATAATTTAAATAATCTGAGTGCCGATATATTCCTATGATCGTGGACGGGGGATAAATCAAGTGACAGATATACTGTTAGAACTAGTCTGAAGTGCAGACAATCAAACAGCGGCACCTTGGTTAAATATTCATGGCTCTTTATTGGGCTTAAAAGCATCACGGAGAAACAGCAGAGCACCTCACGTAGCCGAGCTAACAATATACCAGCGAGGCGAGAGGGTTAACGCCGTCAAATACTCACCAGGAAAACACGCCGATTTCTACTTTTACCCTCATTTTGATGGAATGACTGAATCTCTGTGAACCTGCAGCTCTTTGCACATGGAATCTGTTTTTTTATCCAGAAATTGTTGCACGTTAAAAAATACGTACGACCACGATGTTTGCAAACCAAATCCGAACTTTTTGTCTGTCAAATAAGTTTTCGCAACAGGTTGGATTTTCTAATTTTATGCATTTTTTCTGCATCCATTAAAAAAGGGTTAGGGAGTTATTTGACCGCTCAGAGCCTCCGTAGAGCTCCAAAACACCCAGAATATTAACAGCCAAGCTTGTTGTAGACTATAAAGATGATGATGATGGACAGATTGTGGTGAGATCTCCAGCAGTTTAGGATCGGGGGACGTATCGCAGCTGCTGGATCACGTAAATTGAAATTTGTCTTGGGCACTTCACCCATGCTGCAGCCATAAAAAAACAACATATACAACATGATACAGATAACAACAACATGGTGCTTTCAGTAGCGCTGCGAACTGGACCACCGACATCCTGAAGTCCAGCTAGAACCGATCAGGATGCCCAGCTCCCTCGCTGCTGGAAGCCAGTTTTCTCAAAGCATTTAAAAAACCCAGATGTGTGCGAAGGCCTCAACTCGGTCTGACAGTTTGGTGCCATAAGGAGTCGGGTCAGGCCATCTCCTGGACATCACACAGTAACTCTCTATTCTATACAGTCTATACCGTCTAAATGGCTCTAAAGTGCCCACTTGCTAATTACATCACTGTCCTCCAAGTTCAAGTGAAGTATCAGAACTGGGCTGGAGGAGTTACGTAAACTACCGAGTCAATTATTCATCAGCACGGCTGTTCAATAAGTGTGTGTGCCCAAACACTTAGGGGGTCTTCTGATGAGACGGACACGTACGTAGGCATCAGGGAGCAGAGAAAGATGGAGCTTTTAGTCTTTTCTTGGTCCCCTGGTTGCTGTGTAAAACTTTATAAAAGGGGGAGGGGGGGCACTTTGTTAGACCTCTCAGGGTTCAAACTTTACAAGTGTCTGATTCCTGCAACCTTCCTAGACCAGGACGTCACTCCAGAGCCTCTGATCTGGTCTGTAAAAGACATTTTCAGGTGTTTCCCCCTCGGGGTTGTTACCTGCTCTTGCCCCAAGGAGGGCAGGCCGGGTGAGGGCCCCGAGGCCATGGACGTGACGCTCATCTGCCCGGCCATCTGGCCCATGCTGCTGGTTGCCATGTTGCCGGCCATGGAGACGTTGTTGAGGTTCATGGCGTTGCCGTTGTACATGTTGCTGTTGCTCTGCTGGGTGAACTGCGGCGACGCCTGCTGCTGTGAGAACATGCTGGGGAGGAAGAAGAAGACGATGGAGATCTCAAACATCCTTGCTTTAGGAGCTCGACGGGACGGAGATGTTGCTTTCTATTTGAACCATTACTCAAAGTTTGAGGTTTCAAAGCAATTTTGATGAAAAAATTATCAGATATGCTAAATAACAGTTCCATTTTTACCCCAAACACGGTGCTGTTTTTATTTCATTATTATTTTGGATATAAATATCTCATATTCTGACTTTCATAATGACAATTTCACACTGATATATGACCTTTATGTAAATTAAACGTGATAAAGAGATGTAAAGAAGGGGTTTTTAGACATATATGATTATGACAATCTGAGTCTAATTAGGATCTGAGGGTTCATGCGTCCATATCTACCTGTTGCCTCCCATGTTGCCCTGCGGCCAGCCGTTCATGTCGGGGGAGCCCTGGAACGCGGCGCTCCCTTGGCCCTGCTGCATCATGGGTGACTGGGCGTGGGCCATGCGTGGAGAAAGCAGCGGGCTCTGTGGCGTGCCGGGCCCTCCGAAGCCTCCGTCCGCCTGTTGGCTCATACCTGCGGTGGACGCAATCGAGACACGTCAAGCAGACTTCCACCTGCAGGAGACTCCAGCCTCGACTACGAAGCGGCGTTCCCACGTCATCATGCCACACAAAGATGGGAGCGACTGAACGACCACGGAGGTGAGGGTTAGACTGACAGGCATTTCATATTTCCTACATGCATGTAAGCAGTGGGCAAGGCAAGGGACTAGGAGGAAAGGGAACGAGGAGACGGTTTAGGAGCAAAGGGAAAGTGAGAAGTAACGTCTAAGTAGTTAACGATCTGTACGAACCCACAGGAATCAGATTAAACATCATTAATCAGCAGATTGATTATTGCTCTGCCCACTCACAAAGACAGTCCGCTGTGTGAATCCTCAGTTTAACTGTAGTACATGTGCTCATGGCGCCCTCTGGTGGAGGACGGGTGTATAGCCAGGACACCATTTTGGACAGAGCATAGAAAAGAAGCAGACGATCCCACTTCTTGTCATAAAAACAAGCAGCCGTCGACATTATAACTCAGATGATCGCCGCCACTAAAAAGCATGTGATGCTGTGTGATTAAGACACAATGGCTGACACACACACACACACACAGACACAGACACACACACACAGGTTGTAGGGTGAAGTGTGCAGGTAGGGCTGGGGGGTGTGGGAGCAGTACCTGAGTTGGGAAACTGAAAGGCACTGTGCTGCATTTGGGGGCTGAGTACGGCCCCGTACTGTCCGCCCATCATGTTTGTGTTTCCCATCATCATCTGAGAGGAGGAGGAGGAGGAGGTGGAGGAAGAGGAGGAGGTGCCATGCATGTGGAGCTGAGGGTTGGGGGGGAGAGAAGGCAGGCTGGGGGAGAGAGGGGAGGAGAAGGGGCTGGTAGGGGGAGGTGGCGAGGCCAGGCCTGTACTGGTACCGTAGCTGGGCGGGTAGGGGAACTGCTGAGGGTTGGCCTGGGGGATCCGGGGGTTACTCATGTTGGGGGGCAGGCTGAGACCCTGGGCCCGCATGGCCATGCTCCGCTGCTGCTGGACCTGCTGCGCCTGCTGCTGCTGCTGCTGCCGCTGTCTCAGGTGATTACTCAGCAGCTCCCGCTGACGCTGCGCCAGCATCTGAGCGTTGATGGTCCCCTGGAGGCAGGAGGTGGAATTACAGGTAAGAACAGAGAAACAGACTTCCTACGGTCACAACGGACAGATTATGGGATGCCAGCGGGGACCCACCTGGTTTGGAGCGCTGGCTCTAAGAGGTAGGTTCACATTTGACACACTACTCATCTGAGTCATCATTGGCTGACGGTTCTGGTGGAACGAGAGACGGAGGAAGAGGTTCAGAAAGACATGAAATATCATAAATCATTTTTAAAGATATACCACTCACTTTAGTTTATTTATTCATCTCAAGCATTTATTTATTTTTAAATATTAAACTATTATATAATATATATTATTTTATTATTATAATATATATTAATTATTCTTCATTATGTTATTATATTATAATATAATATATATTAAATTATTATTTTTATTATAAATATTAATTATTTTTTATTTTTAATTATTCAGCATGCTTTAAAAGAAAAAGAAATACAAACTACTTTACATCATGTCGTAAAAACAGTACAATTCTATAATTACCTGCAATATTACACTGATTTTGATTGATTAATAATCAGACTCAGTTGTCCTCCTCTCTATATTGGTCAAATATTGTTTTCTTGTACCTTTTTTTAAATTTAAATTAAACTTTCAGCTAGTAAATGGTTAAATAGAAACAAAAAACGTTTTCTCCGTGAGAATTGAGGATTGAAATTATATTCCGCGAATGACATTAAAGACCTTCATCTCCCATTATCAACCTCAAGGATAATTTCAGAACTCCGATCCACACGTTAATCAGAAAAACTAGAATAAAGAAGTAAGTAAGTGAACACTTCCGTACCTGCTGTGACTGCAGCCGGTGCTGGAGCTGTAGTCGTAGTGCGTTGGGCTGGTTGGGGACCCCCCCAGGGGGCCTGAGACCGGGCCGGGCCTGCATCCTCATCATGGGGTAACCCGGGCGAGGACCCATCTGGCCGGACATGGGGTGGAAGCCGGGCTCCTGCATGGGGGCCCCGGGGTAGCCCCTCTGGGCCATGTGGGACGGCGGGGGACCAAACTGCTGCGTGTACATGGGGGGCTTTTGGTCTATCATCATGGAGGGGTCCTGGGGGAACTGGTCTGGCTCCAGGGTCTGGTTCTACCACAGAAACACACGGAGAAAATAAATGTAGAGCCATAAAAGATGACGATAAAATGCTCTATGATCGTGATCTCACCTGTTCTACCAGAGCGGGGATCCCCAGAGCCCGATCGATTTCCTCCAGGCCGTCAAAGTCTTTTAGTGCCGTGTACAGCTGGGACATCAGGGCTCCCTCGTCTACTCCACTGCCTTCGCCGGAGCCGTGGGCCGAACTACACAGCAGTTCATCCTGGGCCGAGGGGTGCACCTGCCTGGGAGACGGGAGAGGAGCTACTCAGTATGGCCTCGTCCAGGAGAAACCGGAGAAAAGTCAATCTAACGACTTAATAAGATGGAATCTGGAGGTGTGTCTCTTACCTGGTCTGGTTCACGAAAGCTGTCTGGTCAATGGGCATCATGCTGTCTGGCCAGGGGGCTGTCTGGTTGGGTGGAGCCTGTTGTTGGGTGAAATGGTGGCTGACCATCCCAATATCCATATCAGGTTGGGCTAAAGAGGAGAGATAAGACACCCAAAAAACAGATTAAAGCAGGATAACAGACTGGAGGTAGTCAAGTCTGCAACTTTGGAAAAAAAATGAAGGCAACCTGACGTTCTCTAGGGGGTCAATTTGACCCGATTCAAAGTTTAACGTCTCTAAAAGGAGGATTTATATGTATTTTTTGCTTGATATTCAGTGATTTTCCCCTTTTTTATCGGGGGAAAATAGGAGAACATATGATTAACATGATGATATGTTTTCAATGTCCTGTATACACTCACTAAAATGTTAGATTTTGTCATGATTTGCTTATTTTCCGATCACAAAAAAGGTATTCTGGATGATTAAAGGGGTGGGGCTTATTTTATTTAATGGCTTATTTATTCACCAAAGAAACATGAAGTACCTGAAGCATAAACCCGGGTAACAATTGTGATTATCATCATTTTTCTGAAGGTTTTAAATTGCTGGGGTCAAATTGACCCGATGGATTTCTTGAGTGCTGTTCTACGGCTGGCCACCAGGTGGCAACGTTTAACACAGTATGAGTAGAGTTCTTTTCATTTGACCCTCTGCACCATGTTTAAGGTGGATAACTCAGTGGGTTAGTCATCAGGTTTAAATGCTTGAGCACATGTGTTGTTAGCGAGGGGCTTTATCGTGTCAATATGAAATCTACCACATGGGTAACCCGTGTGTTTATGGTCCCTCACCATTGGCCATCATCGGGGACTGGAGCATCTGTCGGGGTCCTGGCTGGCTGTTGGGCCTCATGGGAGCCCCGTTGGGCCCCATCCTGCCCTGCATGGGACCTTGCTGCCCGGGTCCGGACGCTCCCAGAGGGGGCGCAGAGGCTGATCCCACCCAGCCCTCCTGCTGCTGCTGCATGCCCGGCCGTGGACCTCCTGGAGCCATCAGTCCTAGAGGAACAAAACACACCAAGACCTCAGTGGATGCCCTCTGTCCCCCATGATGCAACGCTGCAATATAAGGGGGTGGTATGGGGGCTAGTATGTAGGAGAGACTGTGACAGAAAGACTGTGCCAGTGTGGGTGACTGAATACTTCCTGTGACAGGAAGTGAGTCACTGTGCCATGACATGATATGTCACAGACACAGAGGTAGAGGGAAAAAGGTCGCCGCATGGTTTGGCTTGGCTTTTTTTACGTGTATGAAGTCTATTAATCTGTCACACCCACCTGCGTTGACCATGCCGGCCTGGCTAGCCATCATCCCGTGACTTCCCACCATGCCTTGCTGCTGCTGCATGAGTGTGTACGGGCTTGTGGCCCTTATGGGGTACTGTAAGGAGGCCTGCTGGGGGGACACGTTCATGTCCAGAGACACGCTTCTCACGGGCAGACCCCGGCCCGGCTGGCCCGGTCGGATACCCGCAAAGTCTAGAAGGCAGGAATAATAAAATAAATGATGTGGTTTCACGTTAATACTTTGAATTGTAGAGTCTTTTGTAAGACTTACTCGTCGGGCCCATGCCGGCCCCGATGCCCCGGTGTTGCTGCTGCTGCTGCTGGGCGGCGGGATTGGACTCGGACATCTGCAGGATGTCATTGATGATGTTCTGTTTGTCCATGGGGCTGGGCAGCGAGACGGGCCGCGGCTCGCAGAACAGCTGAGGCTGAGCGTTCTGCAGGTCGTTCAGGATGTCGTCCAGCTCCGACGACTGGAGAGAACACACAAAAACACAGAAACACATCAAACACTTAGCCTGCATTTAGAAACCAATTGCTGCAAACAAAGAAAGACAAAAAAAAAAATGAATTTGGCCACACGGCAACACTTGCATGAGGTGTCATTGTCTGTGAGATGAGGGAACAGCAGGCTTGGCCTTGTTTATAACAGAGCAGATAAAATGGACCCTTTTCCCTTCAAATCTAGGCCACACTTCTCTGTGACTTATCAGACACGTAGTACTCCTCGCTCCCCGGCTGCTCCCTTTATTTAAAACCGTTTTTTATTCAACATACAAGCCATAATTAACATAATATTATTTATATCCACATTGAGGGGGGAAACCACAGAAGGCAGCGTGAGTTTTGTTGAATCCCCCCCTACTGTAAACAGCTGGACCGAGCCAGACCGGTCTGCATTCATACACAGCTCTGCTATCTGGCTTTTTTTGTTTCATTTTTCACACAACTAACTTAAACATAAGACAACTCCACGCTAGGGATCTGCTTTCCACTCGCTTGTCTGAAGATTTGCTCCGACTAAACTGTTCTCTTTTTCTCATGAATAAATACTGCAGTTAAAATAACACCAATCTGGCACAATTTAACCAAAAAAGTGGGACATTAATGACTTCACAAGACGGTGTCATCGATTGCAGCATTACTGTATTGCGTTTGCTCTTACAGGCGGACGATAAAAAGGAGTGAACTGAAGCAGAAAATGTCAACATAGGCGATCATATTGCTTCCTAGGGAGGCCTGGAGGGACTTTAGGTAAATAAGCTGCACCGGCTGCATGTGGCCAGGAGAGTGCAGCACACTGGGACTCACTGACTGACTCACTTGATCGTGACATACTGTACTAGCTAGGGGGAAAAAAAAAAAGCACACCAGCCACTGTTTCACTGTTGTGCTCCACTGTTCCAGACAATGACGCGGTATCTGCCAGGCATGTAAATCCCGATAAAGAACACAAGGCTACGATAGCACGGCTATCTTAAAAGTGTCCTCGGACTTAAAGACTGCGTATGCTTTATTGTATGCTGTGGGAGAGCTAGAGAGAGCAGCCGAGTGAGGGGGTGGGAGGGGGGGGAGGCAGCGGTGGTGGAGAGAAAAGCCCTAATGAGGTCAGGAATGATGTAATGCTCCTGTATGCTTCTCAGCTTGCTCTTTTCCCTCCTCCTCTTCGATTCGCTCTCCTCCCACTTTCTATTCTCTCGTCTTCTCTGGTTGCTTTTACCCTTAATGGGTCCCGTTTCTATCAATCCCGTCCCCTCTGACTCTCTCCATCTGTCAATACATGTAGGCGAACACATCCACGTACTCTTCTAGCATCCCGGTATATATCTATACATCTCTATGTATCACGTTTGGGTGAAACCACCGCGGCAGGGGAGGAGGGGGGTCAGAATCGGCAGACCACTAGTTAAGTTCTTTGACGTTAGAAAAAGGTTCTCACAGCGGGAGAGCAGCTGAGGACACGCACTGTGCATTACAACACGCCGTTTGTTTTAAAGAGTACATGTGTGTGTATTTTAAAAAAAAGTGTGTTTTTCAGCTTTAGAGATAATCTCAAACACACACATTGTCACCTGGTGGGAAAATGTTGTGAGGCTTTACTTTATTTGTGGTTTCTCACTGAATTTTAAAGAAAATACAGATACATGACACGTCTATTATTAGCAACGCTTTCTTGTACGTTTGAGAATGTTTGATATAAAAAGGGGGCCGACTCTGGACGACTGTGTGCTTAAGGAGGAGCAGCCGGCTGACTTTCTCACAGCAGGCTCTGCCAAACGTTGTGTTCTTACAGTTTGACTTGAAAACGTCGAGTTAAAGCCATCAAGTCGTCATGTGACACGATCCCAATTCCACCAATGTCAATGTGGACTTAAGGAGGCAGTGTGAGCGTTGTGCCTCTCTGACATGGCCCACATTATTATAAAGGAAAGGGAACTGAAAACTCAGGGCGGGAAAAGCAGAACTGTCAAGTAAGGCAAAAGGGAAAAAAAAGAGGTTTCACTCCAGATATCATGCTGGCCTTTCTGTCAACAGAAACATGAAGTCACAAGAAGGACTGCAACTTTAAGAGCAAATCCTTACATCCAGCCATATTTGAAGGTTAACTGTTACTTCTGAGGTATTTATTATTATTTAATAATAACAATAATAATAATAATACATTGGTTATATATAGTGCTTTTCCAGACGCTTTGACAAAAGCGTTTAGAAGGTTAAAATCAAGAGTGAAAAGGTGTGTTTTGAGGGCTATCCAGATGAATATTTAGATGAATCTCAGTGCATAAATTGCAATAACTGATTTGTTTGATAACTTGTGGTTTTTAACTCAAAAAGGTTCAAACAGAAACAGGTTGAACATCAAATCAACAGGATTATGTCATGCTGTGGGACAGGTAATCCGATTATTTTTTAATGGCCACTTATTCACCGTGTACATCCAGTATAAAATACTCTTCATATTTTCCGACGGCGGTGCCTTTTCTTCTGGTAGAGGAGCAATTATATTTAATGAAAGTGAAATACTCGTTCAGAGGACTTCGGTCTACAGCAGCTCTTGAAAACTCTTGACATATAGAGTAAAAAAATAAAGAAAAGGACCTGTGTGATGTCAGGAACAATATATTCCCTTATCTCAGCGCTAAAAATAATAACAAATAAGAAGGATAACTACAGTATTCAGGCTGGGAAACTATTGAAGGATCTATTAAAACCAGAATACCAGACGGTGCTGGAAGAGACAAACTCATTCATTTCATTCAGGGTCACCGAGGAGCTGCAGCGATGGCGACCTACATCCGGCAGTCTTTTTTAGAGCAGAAATACTAGATATTGAGCCGAGCTGCCGAAGCAATTAACCACTCGTGTTACCGAGGGTCTATTATCTTACCGACGACTTGTTTGCTTAATTTGACAGATTTTTATTGACGCGATAACGAAGAGAACATGTGTTTTATGTCGAGTCATAATAATAAAAACAGAGAAACATTAACTTTTATTAAAACGAGGATGCTACTGTTGTGTAAACGGGGGGACGGTATGTTCACGCCTGTAAAACACAGATAATTCTGTCTCCCGCGGGACTAAACGACCATACCTATAGTTTCCATCAGCGGAGCCGCTATGGAGCTACTGCTCTGATTTCTCATTTAGCTCTCCTCTGGCCATCAATAATTCAGCCCTCAAACAATCATGAGCAGGAGAGGAGGAGGAGGAGGAGGAGGAGGAGGCAGCGAAAAAAAAAAAAAAAAGCAGTGGGTGAGGTTAGTGGAGAGAAGGATGAGTGGACTTTTTAAAACTAGTACAATCAGGTTTCACACATGGCCGAGCCGGCAGTTCACCAGCGAGGAACATAAAAGCCACTTGCTCACATGTAATTGCTCTAATGAAGTCATGGCTTAGCTCATGTCTGACAAATGCCCTTGTTCTGGCGTTCTATTAAAAAAAATTAAAAAAAAAAATGCTTTTAATCAACATCTAACTGTGAAATCCAAAAATTCCATTTGTGCTGTCAAACACACAAAAAAGGCTGGTAATCAACAGATTAGCAGGCAATTTATTTTTAGTGGTAGAACCCACCGGCCCCTTGTGGAAAAATAAAGCCTGGAGTATCAAGACATAAACCTTTATTTCTATTGTTTCTGGTACGTTTGCTCTACAAACACACCACTCCCTCCCTCTCCCCTCCATCTCCATGGCAGCAGAGAGGACATGCAGGAGCATATGGCTCATCATTTTCACTCTGCCTGCCGAGGCCGGGCTCTCCTGGGGGTATCTACACCTCTCTCATCTCTCCTTCTTTTGTTCAGTGCAACAGCGCCTCTTATTATCCATCCAATCACCCCCCCCCTCTTCTCCATATGTACCCAAGTGGCCCGAGCACATACTGTACATGCACAACAAGCACGCGTGGCTAGCTGACATGCTGCAACACCCTCCGTTTCAATAGAAATGTTATTTATTTCTACATAAAAAAACAGCTTGACTACACCTACTCTGTCTAAGAAGAGGAAGATACATGACAGAATTTGAGGCAGCGCAGCTTGCAAGAGCGTTCATGTTCTCTTCTATAATTCTATGTAATTCCGCGGCAGTGATCTGTGTGATACATCTACATTTCTGCTAGACTCGTGTCTCAAACCTGTGTTTAGTCGAGCGCGTCACACGCAGGCTTCCTTTATGAAAGGGTACGAGTAAGTTTCCCCCGCGTAAAGAGAATCGGCAGAACTTTTAAAGAGTTTTTCAAACCAAGGCGACACGCTCTCTCCCTCCCTTTTACTCTCGCCTCCTCTTCTCTCTTTGGGTGCCAGGCCTGACCTTAGCTCGGTGCCAAACCTGAGGATTCTGGCCAAACGCAACCAGGATCAAATGGCTGCAGAACCGCAGGGGCTCCTTCCAAATGTCACAGTTGTTTGAAGCTGGCGGAGAGCTTCCCTTGGCTTCGCGATGCCAACCCAAAACAGCGAAAAAGGACCAGATGTGTTTATGTACGTGAATTAAAAAAAAGACGTATACGAGGAGTCTGTAGATCTGAATGGGACTGTATGTGTGTCTGTCCGTCTGACCTCTACGCAGCCAGACCGTTTGGTGTTTAGCTGTAGCGTCCTGTGTGGACATGGGGGCCTGGAGGAGCCAACATCTGCTGCCTAACCCAGATTAACGCTCAGATGGAGAGGAGGCAAGTGGAGCAGCGCAGGGCAAAAAAAAAAAAAGTTTTCGCAATGGGCTAAAGAGAAGGAGGTTACAATCAGTCAGATTTAGGGCAGCTCTAGTTCTTTCATCAGACGGAAAAAAGGAGTAAAAAAACGACTAACCTGTTCCGCCCGGTCGTATCCCGAGTCTTGTTTCTCCGTCTTCACAAGAGGGTGTTTGCCCCCTTCGACCTTCACCTCCCCCGGCTCGAGCTTAGGGATCTTGTCCTTCAGTCCAGTGTCGTCCTTATCCAGCAGGTAGCGTAGCAGGGCATTATCCTTCTTCTTGGGACTCAAGGGTTCCTGCTTAGGAGCAAGTTCCCCAGAAGCTGCACCACCAGCACCCTGGTCTTGGCCCAGCTCTTTGCCCGTGGCCTCCGCGGTGAGTTTGGCCAGGTCCACCGGTGAAGTACTGTTCTGAAGAAGCTGGTGGAGGATCTTGTGTTTCTCCTTAAGGGACGAGGCGTGAGTGTTCCCTCCGACGTGGCCGCCCCGACCCCCGACCCCCGCCTGGTCTTTACCGTCCCCTCCTGCGCCGGGCGACAGCGGCGTCTCCAGTGGCTCTGGCTTGGTGGTGAGCAGCTGCAGTAGCTTGGTGTGGCCCTTGTTGTCATGGAGACGACTGTGAGCATCGTGGCCCTCGTCCCTCTCCTCCTTGGGCTCGGCTAGATTGCTCTCCGTCTGGCCCTGGCCGTGGCCCTGACCCACGTCTGAGTGAGGTCCAAATGAGTCCCCTGCACCGCCACCTGCTCCGAGTTTTGACATCAGATGAGAGTTCACCCCTGACCCCTGCGTGACCCCGGCTGGGGAGCCTATCTTCCGGTCGGGGGACCCTAGCGTGTGTGCGTGAGGGGCACCGTGGCCGTGTCCTACACCGTGGCACTCACTCAGGGCCTGCAGAGCAGACAGAGAGCTGCTAGTGTAGCTGTTAGCATGGGCGCTAGCTGTGCTACTACTACCTGGACCTCCAGGCCCGCCGCCGCCGCACATCCCCACCGGGGAAGGCGAGTGCAGGCCCCTGCTACACGAGGGCTGCCTGCTCCCCCCGGACTGCCTCGGTGCCGGGGCGACAGCATAGAGTTCTGTTGAGGTGGATGGGGCCCGCCGGCTGGGCTGGGGCTAGCGCGAGAGGGGCTGTTCATCCTCCAGTTGGACCCCTGCTGCGGCGGCTGCATTCCCCCCGTGTGGTTGTGTGGCGGGGGACAGCCGAAGCGGTAGCCCTGCATGTGGCCCCCCATCGCCGCCGGTTCTCTGGGACCGGCGGGGCCCGGGGAGGAAAAAGGCGTGCTGTTGCTGCTGATGGTAGTGTCTTGGCCCTGAGGCCCCGAACCGGGCAACGTGCCCGGGGTCGGAGGAGTCATGGAGGGGGTGGAGGAGTTCATGGGTTTGGGAGCCATCCCCGTGGCCTGACTGCCTGGACCCATGTCCTGGCCCATTCCACAGACCGTCTGCTCCCTGGAGGCGGAAACAGACACACACAGACAATACAGCTTAAATGTTTTCATGGAGAAAAGTGACCACTGCAAGGAGCGGAAAAACAGCTCTCTCATATTATTTTGCTGTTTATTTTGAACTGCATATACCACAGGGAAGCTGGCACACTGTGTTTAACTTAAATACCCTTTACATATCATATTATTATGACCCGATTCCCAAATGGCAAGCATGAATGTACACATTATATAACATCCACGGAGCTGCAGGGCACGAACAGGCCAAAACATGTAACCCACTTCATAGTGCAGGTTAGTCTCTCTCTCTTCCCCACACAGGTGCATGTCAGCGATGCATACCTCTGAAGAATGTGCAGGGACATGTAGAGCTGGGGTTCGTTGGTGGCGGGCGAGCGCACCAGCTTGCTCTTGGTGTGGGCCGACACGATGGTTCCATCGGAGAGGGAGAACCGGTAGATGGGGCTGAACGCCTGGCCGTGGCGGAGCACTAAATATACATAAGATATATATATATAAGATCTCAAAGAGTCAGGCTACCATTGTCAAATCACCATTGTATATAAACAGTCATCTGAATACATCATAAAACATCAACATGAAGTATCCATATATATAGTTTACCTTCCTGCTGATGTCTCTTGGCAAAAGACATCTCTCCGTCGTTCTGCAGGTGGAACCTCTGGATGCAGCGCCTCACCAGATCCTCCCAGCCGGGCTTCATGGACGCCCGCAGCAGACTGGTATCCAGGGACGTTATCTTACCTAAACACAGAGGAGCGGATTAAGCAGGCCTCGGTCGGACATGGAAGTGAGGATTTTCCCTAAACACGCACTAAAAAACCCCACAGCAGCTGAGCCCATGTCTCTCTCTGAAACGTAAACATGCAGAACGGTTTGTTGGCCAGAATGTACGCTCTCCCCTCGGCTCGCTCTTCTGCAGAGCGGCCTGTGTGGTTCGACATTGATTGAAGAAATACCGAGGATCGACTCGTATTTACATTTAAAATCACAACTCGTCTGCGTGAGTGAGGCGCTGAAATCAACCGAGCAGAGAGAGATTAGATAGGCACACACCAGTACAAATACTGTCAGTATGAACTGTAAGCTCGCCAATTAGACACATGAGGGAGAAGGATTCTTTTATTATTTATAAGTCAAACTAACTATCTTTAGAGCTCAACAAATACATCCATGCTATGTGTAAACACACGCATTCTTCCCTCGTATCAGTGTTGTGCCTCATCGGTATGCCGTTATAAATGGAGGCAGCGAAGCATTTAAAAAGGGCTGACAAGCGGGCTTGAATAACAGCCATAGGGACCGACTAAAGAACTCTTCAGAGGGGTAACCTTTTCATAGAGAAACGCCATAAACGGCAAGAATCGGGAGAGAAAATCTGAGTTTTTATGCAGACAAATGTAAGCATGTAAACACGTACGTCGACAACAGTCTGGGTGGGAATTACAGTAAATTACTCGGCAGGTAACCATGTGTGTGAGTGTATGCCACACACACACACACACATGAATGGTGCGAGCACATCAAAGACCAGGTGAGACGGAGACAACCATGCTTTACCTCCCAGAGTGCAGACAGGCGGGAGGCGTGTTCAGCAGTGAATCCCGAGGGCCTTTATCAAGGATATAATAATCTTGAAATAGCTAAAACTATAGTGTGAGCTAATTTACGGGTTGGTGGCAAGGGATGGAGGATGTGCTTGTGTTAAAAGGGACTGCATCATTTCTTTTGCAAACAGCTGAAAATGCTCAAGGACCCCTAGGACTACCGTATATAGAAGAGACCCCCTATTACATATCATATATAATAGTGTTCCTTCTTAAACCGGGCCATAAATAATGTGTAGTGCAGCCTAAAGCACCATGTATAACAGTACTTTATTATGATGTATGTATACAATGCTGAGCCATATATTGATGAGACATATTTTAATTCTATGTTGGCATCTCTACGTCACAATTTCACCTCATAACTGAATAAACAAGAAGATGTATATTTGCTTATTATAGGTTGTATTCATGTTAATGTGTATTTTTGGACTTACTTACATTTTTGGAAGAAATAAAGTTAGTTTGGGGACCCCCTGCAGTATCTCTGCGGACCCCTAGGGGTCACGGACCTCCTGCTCTAGGGAACTATATTTCTGTGGTAAAATAAATCAAGTTTCCTGCAAATGTGTGTCATTATATTAGCTTCTTCTTTGCGTACCTTGCAGGTCTTGGCGTGTGGTGAAGCTCTCATGCGCCGGAAGCATGGGTCGTTCCTTCATGGGCACGCGGCGAGCGACGCAGATCAGGCACGACTGAAAGTCTGCAAGAAAAACAAGACAGAAACGTGGAGATGAACAAGAGGTTTTCAAGATGTAAAACAAAGAGGACAGGCCAGAAGACAGAAAGGGGTGAAGGGGGGGATGGGGGGAAGGGAAAGGGGGGAGGAGAAGGGGCGTAATTGATAGAAATGGAGACAGGGAAGGAAAATGAAATGCATGTTATTCCCAGGCAACATAATTAATACAGTTATTAATGAGCGTGGGGATCAGGGCGCCGCTCCTTTCATGAGGAGGAGCAGCGATCGCTGGCAAGGGAAATGATGAAGTGTGACCTTTGAAGGTGTGTGTGTGTGTCATTGCACGCATGTATGTGTGTCTCACCCACACACACACACACACACACACACACACACACTGATGACACCTCCCCTGGCCACCGACATTAAAAAGATGGCCATCGCTCAATCATGACAGCAGACGGAGATGACACCAGGACTTGGGGGTGACCCCAAAAAAAAAAAAGTCATTTCTAACTTCCTGTGCCAGTAATACCCCCCATTCCACACATGTGGATTTCATGCCAGTGCTGACACACACACACATTCCTCATTTTGACTTGTAAACAGAAGCTCTTGGGTGGTCCGGCCCTCAGATCTGTGAATCTCGATTCTCTCGCTTCCCCCCCCACCACCGCCACCACCACCACCTCTCCCCTCCTTCCTTCCCTTGCTCCCGTCCTCTTCTGGCTGGACAAATTCCTGCAACTGCAACCACTGATCCTGCCTCTCTACTCACACACCAACGCTGGAGCAACTCTGGCCTCCGTCCTAGTCAAGTCTAGTTGCCAAAGTATGGTTGGCAAGCAGCTGGTGCACAAAGGAAGCCAGAGAGAGAGAGAGAGAGAGAGACAGGTTGAGACTCGGGAGTGAAACATTTGCATTTTCCCCTTGTTGTTTTAATTAACCAATGAGTTGTGGTGTGGCAGCGGGAAGTTGCTCATTGAGCAAGAAAAACAGGATTTAGGTAGTTAAGATGAATATTGAAGGCGTTTACGTATCGTGCTCTATAAAAGACTTTGGTGCCTTGTGATGGAAATTTACTCAAACTACAGGATCTCAAGTTCCAGTCTAAAAGGCATGAAAAACCGCTGGAAAAGCCCGGTGACCTCTCACTGACTGAGCGCTGTACGGAGAGCAGAGCCAACGTACAATTTAAATCATTTCCCAGGGAAGGCGAGCAGATGTTTATGCTGGTGGCTGCAGCAAAACGGAGCCGATCTGCACACGCATGCCTCCGAAACCCAAACCGTGTTCAGTGTGGAGAGTTATCCCACCGTTATCAAAAGACAGATTTTTACTGCTGACGCGATAACGTCCACAGTCTTTCCTCGGAGTCGTACGCCCAGGTTTGTGAAGGAAGTGCATGAATAATAGATGTGCTTAATGACAGCTGCCCAGCCCCTCGTCTCCCTCGTGTCACTTAACTTTTCATGGATGTAAGTTGAGTGGCACCAGAACTGCTCCCCGTTCAGCCGCTGGTGCTCGCTTTCCTCATACGACTCCAGTTATAAGACAAAAAATGTGGCTAATTGACCATTTTTTTCAATGCATCATGTAAACTCCTGCAGCTTGGATTCATATTTAAAAACCTGTTTTCATTCTGCAGCGGTCACGTTCTGAGGTTTTATCAAACCCAAAAAAAAAAAGCCTCTTATTTTGTCTCAATCAAGGTTTCCGCGCTACATGAGCCATCGATTTAAACTATCTAACAATTACCACTGAGTCATGTTTCATTTAATTCAGCTGCCCACTGGAAAACTACAGAGATCACTCTGATGTTATCAAAAGGTAGAGATGCAATGAGTTTTGAAATCCTCCTCAGCCAGACTACTTGAGTTGTTTCCCCTGTTTTCCTCGGTTCTAATGGTTTGCTGTTTTCGTCTCTGCCGACTATTGCTTCCTATAATGACTGCTTAATGTTTTAGAAATTGTTCCACCGGAGGACTTAGAGCTTGTTATTTCTTGAAAAGTACAATCTTTAGATTTAATCACGAACGTTAAAATCACACGAGTGGAGGCAAATTTCTCCAAACTACGCTCGTGTTTAATGATCTTCCAGCGTTCTCGCGTACCGTCTCCTTCCTCCTTGATGGACTTGGGCTCCGACACGGCGAAACACTGCATGGTCTCGTATTTCTGCTGCTGAGGCTCGTGCTCGTGCATCTCATCCTGGCTGTCGCCGTGGGGATTGACCAGCATCCGGCAGTTGAACGTGTGGCTGTTCCTCCTCGGACCCTCGCTGGACCACGGGACGCCGTTCACTGCAAGGAAGGGAGATTTTTAGAACGATAAAAGTGAACAACAAAACACATAACCAGAGAGGCGATCACATAAGACATAATGAGAGCAAGACGGAGAGAATGAAGGAGGAAAAACTGTGAAAAAAAAGCTGTTGCTGGGTCAGTTATAACGAGTTGGAGCCCAGTACCATCCATGCATCACAGCCAGGCCTCCATATGCATGTCCTCTAAAAACACCGCTGCCAATCTTTCTTCCTTTCAACACATGCATACATATGAGCACATATGTACACACTCAAAGAAGATAAAAAGACATGTACGGACACATTTAACTCCAGCAAACTCCCATCACACTCCATCTGGTTTGTGATCTCATTGGGTGCATTGATAATCTCCCAGTATCTGGGACACAGCCCCTCTGAACGTTTCCAGGGTACTCGCTCAGCTCTGTGCTGCTTCTCTACCCAGATGGCTGGGCACTCAGACCTCAATCCGAAAGCACCGGGAGAGGAAGGGGAGAAGGGACTTAGAAAAAAAAAGAGCTCCCGACGAGGTGCGCTGACATACATAACAATCACCTCTCCTGCACAGAGGAGATGGAGAGGTGGGATTGTGGAGGAAGAATGGAGATATGTAAGAAAGGAGATGTGGTGGTGGTGGTGGGGGCAAATGTCTGATTTACAAAAATAAATGGCCTGTTTTCATGTGATGAGAATAAAGACAATGCTTTTCAGGAGGGGAGGAAAGTGAGAACGTTAAAAAAAATGGGAACTTGGTGAGGGTGAGAACATGCAAAACGTGAAAGAGAAGGGGAAGGAAGGGCATGAGATGAGAATATAGGAAGGGAGGGATGCTGCTGACAGGGGAGAGAAGCCGAAAAAAGGAAGTTAATTAGCTGAAAGAGGGAGGGAGGAAGAGGAGAGGAGCGAGAGTGAATTGCTGGGCTGAGCATCGGCAAAAAGAGAAAATGAAGAACCTATAGGTTATATGTGCCAACCCTGTATATAAAGCTGACTTTACACATCCTCTACATCGCCGTTCAACCACAAACATTGGTTTAATATGGGCGAGGTGGACCACGAGTGTTTCACAGCCAGACACAAACTGACAAGTAGGAAAAAAAACACCCGGGGAGCAAAGCCAACGTTGGCAGGGGGGGGAGGAGAAAAAAAAAGGCTAACCGAGGGATTTGGGCAGCAGGTTCTTGATGAACTCGGCGTGATCCCCGACATGCAGCACGCTGTAGACGCTGGTGTTCATCAGCTCCTCCTGGTTGTAGCGCAGGTACTGGGTCACATTTTCAGACACGAACACGATGTTGCCCTCCATGTTTACCACGAAGAAGAAGCCGTCCAGGGCCTGGAAGGAGGGGAGGACGGAGAAGTAAAGGTGAGAACAAATGACAGTGAAAACAGTCAAACTTTCCCAATAATATGGGCCGAGTAAGCTATGCCTAATCCTACCATAATATACTCGTCCCCACTCAGAGTTTATTGGTGTCATTTTACAGCTGTAGTTGGAAACTCATCCACTCATAACATTCAACAGCACAAAAGGTGAATTTACACAGGATTTCCAGGGCATTTTAAATAGACATCATGCTAGTTCTGCAGGTGTGTGTACCTTTGGTTGCTTGTAGTCAAAACAACAAAAAAAAAAGAATGTATTCAAGGCAAATTTAAATATGCAACACATCTAAATGGTGAGTCCGGGTGCATCCATCACTGCTGCAGACGCTCTGCATCAGTGTGTCTGACAGAAAGCAGGATAAAAGTGTCTGCAGAGATCGGAGGGAGGATGTTGGAGGAGGAGGAGGAGGAGGGGGGGCACTTAATTGAAAGAATACAGCCCCAGGTCAGCCATTACACACAAGATGGTGTCAATTAGGCCATCAAATCACCCAGAGCCCTTAAAAAGGGGAATTCTGCTGGTTGTAAAGCTGTAAAAATCTCATGTCAAGATAAGAGACAAGGGCCTTCTGCCAAGGTGTCTGCTCCCCGCCTCTGCTTAAGTACTCATTACCCACACATCACTTATATTTTCATGAGAAAAAGCATGTTTGCATTGATAATCAGCCGCCTGGTGTTTAGTGCTTAATATTTTGGGGTGCAGCAAAGTCATGCATCCGAGGTTACACACGATACACATTGTGAGTCGGCCGCATCAACATTAGCACACGGCTGAAAATAGACCCTCGAGGAGGAGCTACTCATCTATCACTGCTCGAGGCGGCGCGCTTCCAAAAAACAGAAAAAAAAAAAAAAAAACGCAACATGTTTGTTGTGCAAGTCCACCCCTGGTGTGAAGAAAGGCCACGCACTGGACAAGTAGGGCAAACAGGGACAAAAAACAGAGCAAACACGCTTCGCTGCCAGCTCTCGCCTCCTTCCAGACACTCGTGAATAATGCCGTTGGCCAATAGCTTCATTTATAACGCCCCTGATTTAATATAGCCAACTAAAGCCCATACAAATGAATACACTAAATAAATGCACTCTGAGGCACCGCACTCTCTCCCGTGATCCATTTTGCACCGAGGCCTATTGTCTTGATATACGACTCTATATTGCTTAACCTCCCGCAGCAATGTACAGTAGGTAGTGAATTGTTATAGCGTGGGGAATAGGGTCCGCTCCGCTCCCCCCTCTGGGTGTTACCGTTATTTATGATGCGACGCCGGTGCTTTCCAAACAGGGTCCCTCGTCACATAAATTCTTGCTAAACACGCTGTATTTTCAGCGTGACAAAGCATTACGGTTTCGCTAAAAACAATTCAAAAACAGGCCGCTAAAACACTCTTTTAGTAAACGACAAAAACACATCTTTAGCACTGAATATCAAAAGCAGTCAAAGTGTCTAAATCTGGCATCAAATGGAGGTTTTCTTGCAAATGCATTTTCAAGGTTGAGTTTTGTTTTCGGACAATTTGCACATTAGTATCATCGAAAGATTCCTATTATCTGACAATGTTGTCACACCAGACCAGGAATGCAAACTACATGCCACAGCAGTCATGTGACAGAACAAGCCTTGTCCCCAGAGGGTTAAAACAACACCACATTGATTTTGGTTATTTGGCGCGTCTTCCTGCATGAGAGTGGGCAGCAGGGAGCTTTTTGGGAGGAGGGTCATTGGAGCGCGTGGGTGCATTTCCTGCCGACAGCCAATCTCCTCGGAGCATCCTGTAATGAGCCCGGGCTGGCAGACGGGGGTGGGGGGGGAGGCATGGCTAGAGCAGAGCAGGGTGTGAATGGCCGATCGCTGTGTTCTGGGGGCTGACAGATGGGAAAGCATGCAGTCTGCGCCGGGCTATATTTAGCCTGCGAGTTAGTATGTCGATTCAGTGACGCTGGACCAGGAGAGCTATAAATATTCCATGACAGGACAGATCCAGAGGCAAATGAAGAGGAGATGGGGAGGGAGAGGAGACAACTGAACGAGTAAGAGAGAGAAAGGGAGGGAGGAAGTGAGTGAGAGGAGGGACTCAATGGACTGATTCATCCGCCAGGCTGTTGCTTTCTTTCCCATTATACGTAAGCACTTCAGTGGCCCTCCACGGGACAACGAGGCCATTGCTCCCCGCTTGGTGATTTACAGCCAATCGTGGGGGCAGATACAAGATGCTGGCAGCGTTTCCTCCACACGAGCGTGACCCATTTGGGATTGTTCTCTCTCTCTCGTTTATACACACACCGACCGAGATTTAAAAGAGGAGACGGCGAGTGGAGGCGCGAGTGTTTTTCCAGCGTGTGGTATGTTGGATGTGACACTTATGAATAAGAGCTACCCACCTCCAGCATCATTGGTCCCAAGGCATCTTTGTCAATCACACTTTGGCCTGTTGATGAGACATCAGA
The DNA here is from genome assembly GCA_029853015.1 of Chelidonichthys spinosus. NCBI lineage: Eukaryota > Metazoa > Chordata > Actinopteri > Perciformes > Triglidae > Chelidonichthys > Chelidonichthys spinosus. The sequence goes on from CM056837.1 coordinate 19,862,526, forward strand.
TTTCTGCACCTCCTCCTCGTTCGCTGCGGCAGCTTTTTCTGTGGAAAAGAAGTCGAGACAAAAAGTAGAGACAAAAGTTTAGAAGGAAAAATGGACCTTCATTTTTAGGAATTTGACAGTTTCTATCTATGAGCCGTCAGGCTGCTGAATGACTCACACAAACAATAACTGAACTGAACTCTGTATTTGCACAATGCACTTTGTTCATTTGTAGTACATCCATATCTTCATATCTGTACTAAATCCATATCTTCTCAGGGCGTACACAAAAAAAATTGCTGCTAAACTGCATACATTTTGTTCTTTTGTACATCCTTTTATAAATTTAAACCTTTTTAGTTTCATTTTTAGTTATTATTTAGTGTATTTTCTATTTGAGGTCACTGTGTGAAGGGAAACTGCAAAATAAGAATGCCATTGCTCAGTGTGAACTATGTTTCTCCTGTGTGTCTGTCAATAAAAACCTTGTACTTATAAAAAGGTGAGGTATTCTGTTGAGAGAAAATTGTTTTTTTTTTGGCCTCAAATTGACCCACATACTTTAGAAAAGAGGTCACTTGTTGACAAGACTTTTAAACAAGTAGCTTTCTGGCTTCAAGGCAAACACATTTTGTCCTTTTGTTCAAAACATGTTGCCGTGGCTCAAACCCAAGCGGCGAGCAGCGAGCGGCGAGTAGCGAGCGGAGTGAAAGGTTGTTGTAAATGACTGTCGGAGCACGCCGCTGCCACGCTGGATGGACTGCATTGTCATGTCCCAAAAAAAAAACAAACTATTATAGGAGCACTGACGGAGTGTAAACAAGTCATTCTCCCAACAGAGGAGCAGAGTTGTTATTACGGGGTCAACAGGCAGACCAGAGAAATAGTAACACAACAAAGAAGTCGCTGCTGTTCTTATTTTAATTCTGTCGTCAGAGTTTTGAAGACATTTTGTGCACTTTTACTTTTTGAATGTAATATTTGTGTTTTTAGATTTTCTTTTATATAGATCTGTTTATTATTATTATTATGTTTGACTGAGTTTTTTGTGTATTCATCAGATTAATGAACACAATTAAAAGGACAATTAAAAAAAAGCTGGTCTTATATATTGTCGCACAGCGATTTGAGAAGAGATATAAGATGATCAACTGAAATTCTTCCACCTTTTCCTTTGCATCGATGCTCTTTAACCAGACATCGCCTCCCGTTCATATGCACTGCCATTCTCAAATAACTCCTCGTCACCGCATACTCCCGATTGGATTTCAGAGTATGTATATCCAGAGTATGCATGCAGGTACTCATGGTCTACAATATTAACAGACTGGGACCTCCACTTCTAGCTTCACCACAATGTTTTCCCACTTGAATCCACCGACAACAAACTGCCCAAAAGCTTTTAAAGTAATGGGGTCTGCTCACGAGTTAAAGGAATAAATAATAAAATCTGAATATCCCGTGAGCTCCTGTACCTGCGCTAAGGTGCTGTGCATTTGTCCATGTGAGTGATCGGGTTAATAACCATGCAGAGCAGCCGTATGTTCGGAGCGTAGGCTGCCCTACTTTTGGAGGCGATGATGAGAGGCGGAATATGAGTGGGCTTGCCTGGTGGGGTGGGGTAGGTGGGGGGCATTTATATGTCGCACCGTGCCAAGAAGAGCGCTGACCATATGGGGAGAGAATGTTGTGGTTGTGTTGTTTTTGGGGACACGAATGCAGGTTTCGGCGGACCAACATTCGTCTCTTTCAGCATTAATGATGTGTGCATCAGCGGGAGCCTCTCCGGGCCCAGCGGGGCGGCGTATCCCAGCACAGCTGCCCCGGGTACGGACCCATCACTCAACGTCAACGCAGCGGACCCTCGGCCGGCTTCCCTGTCCGTCTGCAGCACCGTGCCACCGACTATTTATGTGTTTATAACACACAAATCCCACAAAATCCACAACTGGCAAGGCACCTAAGTGTATTTTGACATTTTTCACATGTGTAATGAATACAGATAATGCAATGAACTACCCCACTGGCTGCCTGCTCGGCGTTGCTACTGTACGGTGTCAGCCTCCGGCCAATGAAAGCTGGTCTTTGTGTGTTGGCACGAGCGGGGCAGTTAATAGTGTAAAGGAAGCTGTAAATCTCTGCCCTTATTTTATAAGCTTTATAAAAGATATCATAACTCAACATATTGTCTATTAAGAAGCAACAGGATGGAAACAAAAGTCATCCATCCTGATTTCAATTAGGGGAAATGTGTGCAGACAGCATGAGAGGAACAAACTGGGATGAATTAACAGCTTTCAGTAGGAGGCCACTGCTTTTTTTATTTATTTTTCCAAAAGGCCATCATCGCTGTATTGCACTTCTCCGCAGGGCTGTGACACCCATCAGTGCAAGTTATTAAGTCACAAACTTGTAATTTAATACATGCGGTAATGTCGCCATAAAACCCGAGAATATCTTTGCCGCAGTAATGATGCTCTCGGAGGGGGAGGGAAGGGAAAACAATAGCAAGCCTATAGGAGGACAAATTGTGCGCTACAAACAATGCTAAACAGATGGCGGAGGATGTACGAGGAAGAAAAGAAACAAACGGCGGCGGCGAAGTGATGTAACATCTACGTTCAGCATAAAGACGCGAGCTTGAAACCAACGGCTGCTGAAATCGATCCCCTTGTGAACTGTGTGAGATGAGGTGAAGCTTAAAAAATAAAAATAAAAAAGGTGTCTCCTGCTTGCGATTAAGATCTGGACAACAAAGCAGAAAAGTGAGGACTGTTTCCCCCCTTGGTGGTTGTTGTAGAAACACAATTATGTGTTCAGATGCAGGCAGGGGATGTGATTCTATCCTAAAAAAAAAAACGAGGGGGAAGAGGTGGACAGACGGCACCCGGAGTTTGTGTGTGATTTTTTTTTTTTTTTGCATCCCATTGCTCACCGTTACATAACGTTTGGCTCGGTGAGTCACATAAAAGAAGTTGACATCATCAGTCTGATTCATGTAAACCATGAGCGGGCTGCTCTTTGTCTACCAGTTACTCAGCTGCTTTTTTAAACATTTCCTTCTTGTATGCATATTTCATTTAGTATTTAACGTCGCCACAGCTACGATTCTTTTGGTTTGGACCTGGTGAATCCAACATGTTTAAAAAACAAACACAGGCATCAACTAATTGCTAAAGAGTATTAAAAAAAAAAGAGAAGCTGGCAAGTCTGACTGAACAGGCTGATCCATCCGCCTGATGTTCTGGCTCAGGATGGAAGTGATAAAGATCGGCAGCCAACAGAATAAAAAAAAACTGCTCTGCTTCATCCACATGATGAAGTGATGGAGGGAACATTAAATCACTTGTGCTGCCCTTTAATAACAACATCAATTATTATGTGTGGAGCGGATCCCAAAACCATAATATTTATGCCATCAAATCTGCCAACAGGGTGCCACCTGTGGCTTCATTTGGACCCTTAAAACCCCCACAACCACATCCTAAGCACATTCATAATATTGTAGTGTCATCTTCTCTGTATAAATAGCTTTAATTCAAAGCACCGTTTGCAGGTTTTCACGTCGAGGCTTGGTGTTTATGCAGCATCTATGTCAAAGGATGCAGTAGCACTGATGTTTTGTAATAAATGCTTTTAAAAAGGTGGTACCTTGCTCTTTAATCTGTCTGATCTGCTTCACAGTCTCCTTCAGGATTGCACATTTGTCGGGCTTGACATTGAAGTTGTCGATGTCGTTGAAGTTGGCGAAGATCAGCTCGGCGAGCTCCTCGATGTATTTGTTCTCGTGCTCGCGGTTGCGCTTCTCGTTGCTCCGCTTTGGACTACGGAGATAAAAAAAATAAAGAAGAAGTCGAGAAGGTGAGGAAAATGCAATGATGGAATATATATATATAAAGTGTGGGTGAATGCATGTATGGAAAGAGCAATTTTACCACCATAACAGAAGGGATAGGGGGTCAGAAAGGAAAAAAATAAGTGTTTGCACACATCAGACTGAAGAGCCCTCTTCAAACCAAAGTGCTGAACATCTTCTACAAATGGAGGAGTCTCACAAGAGGGATAAGGTCTATTATCCTCCATATGACATGAAACATATCTGTAGGCCTCTTCGCTGCACCGAAATGGAGCACAGCATCAATAAAGAAACCCCCCTCTCATTCTTGAGTGCTCGTCTACGGATAAATTATGCAGATTTATTGTACAGATTGCAACAGCGGTCTCGGGTTGGCTACCGCATTAGCATACAGTCGTTCTCAGTAACTACTGTCATGTTACTGTGCAGTATTTTTAGAAGGGGTTGATCTCATTTTAACCAACATCCAAAACTCTGACATCACCTTTTTTTTAAAAAAAATGAGTAATAATAGATCTGGACCTTCGTTGCATGAATCTGCATTTCCACTGCTCTTTTCTTATTGAATAAATCAAGTGTGTGGGAAGAAATCTTTTGTTTTGTTGTTGCTAGAACAAGTCTTACCTGGGTCCTAGAAGTTCAGTGGAACATTCTTTGCGTTTTCGTGACTCTGCCCTGGCAGGGTCAGATGGGTTTTCACCGACTCCACTCATCCTCAATGCATATCAGCGTCTGGAAAAATACAAAAAAATGTATGAAAACACACATATGAAGTAACGGCAGAATGATGTGGAAACCGCGTATATGCTGCTGGTGAGCATGCCAACAATCTGCATACAACACCAAAGACAAACACTGGATATAGATCAATTATGGCATGGAACCTAACTACAATAAATAGCAAATTAACATTTAAAAAACATGTGAAAAAGCATCTGCATCAAAGAAGTATAGCCTTAGCCAGGGGCAAACATCTCCAGAGGTCTGTAATATTTTAGAAGGTTTAAAGAGTATTCTTTTGGTTTGATTTTTGGTTAAATTAATGTATTGATTTTTAACTGTATGTATTTTTTTTCCTGCTGGACCCCAGGATGAATAGCTGGTTCTGTGCCCCAGCTAATGGGGATCCTAATAAACTAAACTTAACACACATCTACACACACACACACACACAATCCTGTGCTGGGGGGCACAGGTTGATCCACTCCAGAAGAAATGAGTGAAAATGGAGCGGAGAAAGAGATTCAATCATTTCTCTCTGATGGTGCAGCTCTCCCCAGAGACGCTGAAATGAGAACACGGCGCTTTGCCCACAGCACCAGACTGCACGCTCCGAAAACACGTAGCCGAGAAAGAAGCCGTCCGTTACACGAAACCGGGCTCACGGCGGAGACGCCATGCACGCGCGTTTACAGAGCACCTCGCACATTGCTTTACCTGTTGTGATTTGTAAGTGTAACAACAAATATCTGCTTTTTTCCCCCTCACGTTGGGACTATTTTGTGCGATCCAAAGCATGCTGGGCGGAGGGATGTTGTGGTATGATCTGTAAATCAACGCAGATTAATTCACATCAAATTGAAAACTCGAGAGCATCCACACCAACGTATATTTCATTCCGCTCTCCTCTCTAACCCTGCGAGTCAGCACAGGCTGAACTTCATGCCACTTAATGAAAGACAATCAATTATTGATCAAAGTAATGTCTTATTAATTACCACCATCATATGCACCAAAATTTGATGGTTGCTAATGGACTTCCAACATCTGCAGCGTTGGAAAATGTGAACGAGTCGGACATTAAACAATATATGCATGAAAAAAAAAAAGAAAAGAAATCTGCACGACGGATCGTCTGCAGCACTTTTGCTTTATGAGGGCCGGGGAGGAAGAGAGAGACCTTGAGGAAGGAAAAGAAAGTTTTTTTTCTTCTTCTCCCAGCACAATGCACAAGGTTGGAGCATGCTGTGTTGTGATACACTCTCAGCCACTCTAACCATGGAAACGGCTGTGTGTGTGTACACACACACACTGCTCAGTCATTACATAAGGCATCAGTGTACAGCGGCACAATGTAGAGAGGAATAGCATAGCTTAGCAGAAGCAGGCGAAACTAAACTAAAAAAAAAAAAAAAAAAAAAAAAGGGGAGCTAGTGACCATGCAAACTTGAGCCCCCCCCTCCCCCCCTGGCCTGGAGTGACCTACTTTAAAGCTAATGGTCGGGTCTGATGCTCAAATGCATGAAGTCAGAGCAGCGGTGGCCGGAGAGGCAGAGGAGACTCTGAAGGGTAAAATCACTTCCGTACCGTTAACGTTGACGAGTACGATTGTCTGTACGGTGAACGGACAGGTAATGAACATCAAGTTCACCGTGCGTGTGTCCTTGCATCGCGCTCTTTTGAACGCCATCAGGGCTCTTTTTTTTTTCTACGCCGGCTCTCCCCTGGAATTATAACAGTCTCCGTATCAGAGGTTACGTGCTTTTTTATTAATGACAACAGAAACAGGCTATTAAAACTCTCCTTTTCTAAGTGGCACTCTCCGTTCCCATTGGTTGAGCCCGGACTCTCCAAGCCCAGGTTACCATGGGGATTCTAGACCCGATTGGTTGTTGCGTGTCCTGCTGGGCCCGGATATGATTGGTTGCCGTCGTCTCCTTGACATGGCAGCAATGATGGGTCAGTGTACGTACAAAAAAAAAAAAAAAAAAAAAGGGAGGAGAGACTGGAAGTAGCGAGCACGTCTCAATGACATCAACACAGACGGTCAGACTGCCTGGTAAGGGGGGCGCCAGGCCGGTTTTTTGTTGCTGGGGTGTCCGATCTTCATATCGGCAGACTAGCGAGGGGGGTCTCTAATCCCAGAGAACGCCCCGGATCCCTGGATGTGGGCAGCTGTAAACAGGTGGTGCTCACCCTTACACAGAGGTGTTTCATTCTGGTCCAATAGGAGACTTAGGGGTCTTATTTCTGCATGCACCACTCATCAACTCTTTTTTGTGGATTTCCATTAGTAAAGACCACCGATTGGTCAGACAGACTCATCAATAGAATAATCACTTACATGAAGAGAAACCTCCTGCACAAACCAGACATGTTTAAATAGCATTGCTGCCGTCAACAGACCCAGATATTGAAATATTGAAAAATGGCAGCAAATCGACACTGTTCAAGACGTCGTACACATGTCGAAGTATATAATATAAATATTGCGTCAAAGATGATGTGATGACAGCGCCGCTTGAATGTACAGCTGTGATTCTTGCCTGCAGTAAAGGAGTACGATCCTAGCAGTAAATTAAATAGAGAATAGGACTTGATAAGTGAGACGAGTTGAGATTTATCCTCTTAAAAAAACAATCTAACAATGTAAGTATTTGCTTGTCTAACACAAACATTTTGTTAGCAAATAAATGATACGATGCCGCCGTCTGTCACACTCAACCACATACGACACGGAGCCAGAAGAGACGTCGATGCAGCGATGTTGTTGTTGTTGTTGTTGCCGGTGACAGCAACACACAATAACATTCATGGCTCTGAATGAAGGTAGGGCGCTACACATTACCTTCAGTAGGATTACATGAATGTAGATTATTCAGTCACACCCCTGTCACGTAACAAATGTACAACAACCAGTTTCACCTCGTTAGACAGGAGCAATTTAAAGGGAAACCGAGAGCAATTAAAGAGTCACAAACCCAGACAGCTGTGAAGACGACAGGGCAACACAGTTCAATGCCCTTTAACCTCCATTAAAATGTGTATATTCTAGTGTTGCCCTTCATTCTTTTACTGTTAACTACACCGTATTATAAAGGGAAGAGTAATAAGGGGGAAAACAGTCATGGTTTGTTGCTACTTCGACTCAAAACTGAGCTCGTGCTTCTGCCGTCCGACAGTGACATTGGAAAAGCTGAGGCTGATATAGTGCTGAGCATAAAGTCATGCATGCATAAGAGACATGCATTGGTACGCCGGCGCCGTGTGCAGATATCACCGACTCGCAGCGATGTAGGGTAGGTGGGGGTTGGGTGAGTAAATTCATTATACGTTGAACTGATTGGCGTATTCTGCAGGGCATCAACCTCATTCGCAATTCATCAAGATGACGGTTCCTTTGGTTTATTAGTATTATAAGCTGAGACTTCGTCATAGACTGTGTGGAAGCGTTGTTCACACAGATGAATGAAAGCAATGCAGCTTTTAAATAAATATCTTTGTTGTTGTTTCAAAAACAAACAGGCCTACATTTATTAATCAGAGCAAACACACAACAAACAATGCCATCCATTATTCTGAAACAACAGCTTATACTTGCATGCATCCCGGGCAATAATGTTGTTTTTATCGTTTTTTTCTTTATAGATGTATAAAGGTCAAACAATAGGGGATGAATGAGCAATAAAAATAAAAAATGCATGATCCAGAGTAGTCGGGAACGCCGCTAGGCTCAACCAAGCTAGAGTAATGAAGGGTCGTACCATATTTACATTGCAGTAAGAAAGGTCGGGGAAAGAGAAATAAAAGTCATTTGTTAAAAGAGGGTGTTTTTCTTTGCGGTGCATGCCGTCACTAAAGCAGGAAGTACAAACGTACAAACCGGAGCCCCGACTTGAAACGGTCGTGAGGTATATTTGAGCAGATCTGTTGTGATCAGCTCAGGTTTCCACTAACGTAAGAGTAGTGCACACCTCTTCTCCATCACACAAACGCACACCATAACTGTGTATTTGTGTGCCGTGCTGACAGATCGGCACTGCCAGCGTTAACTCAATACTTCATTCCATGTTTTCATCCTCATCCAGTCTCTCTGTTTCCGTTTGTGACCGACTCACCGGACTAAATGAAGAGTTATGTTATATTAAACCACTGTAATAACTCGCACACCCTGCCTCAGCAACACAACACTGATGATTTTCCAATATATGCAGCTGTTTATTGCACCGATGCACCAGAGATTTGATTTTTAATACCAGAACTTCAGAATATGCGAGGGCGAGAAAAACAATATTTCTTTGCAAATATCTTCATATAGATATTGCGACGTTATGGTAGGTTAAGCAACAAATACTTGCACAATAAATCATCAGAAATGTGGATATAATGACTAAGTGGCAGAAGGCAACTAAACCAGTCTGATAAGTTCAGAAAATGACATCACTTTAAAATAAACAGCTCGTGAGAACGACAAAAGAACACGCGAGTTAAAGTGAAATCAATTGACTTTGAAAGAGCGAGGTGCACTTGAGGGAGGCGATCGTAGGTGTGTGTCATTGCTCGTGTCTTAGGTGTCACAGGGAGAAAGCTGGAGCCAACCAGTCTGGCGAGGCAGGAATGCAGAACCAACAAGGAGCTGCCTCCACCGCTACCGTCCGCCAGAGAGCTGGAGATGACGACGTTTCCTCCCGTTGAACTCAGCTGGGACGACCGTGACATGAGATACTGCATCCGACAAATTTAACCTTTAACCTCGCCTGCACAGTAAGTATGTCTGAATGTTAGGGGTGAGTATCACGATACTTTGGTCACGATACGATACGTATCAAGATATCACGATATAAATAAAGATGAAAACACACATCAGATGATATCGATCAGAGGACAAACTGAGTCAAAACTATTTCATTCAAAACAGCCTCTCCATTTTATTAATTCCCATGAAATTCACTGGAATAAATATTGAAAATAAAATGAAAAAGGATAAAGTACTGCTTTTTTGAAAAATCGATATTGTATTGGGAGGCAAAGTATCGCAATATATTGCTGTATCAATATTTTTACCCACCCCTATTAAATTTTTATTAAAATGATGTATCAGATAACCAATATATTTTTAAAAGAAATCATGTTTAGTTACTTATTGCGAGACAAAATCCTGCAGCCATAACAGATGATCCATGGGGGAGAGGGGGCATGTGCCAGGTCCTGTAATCATGTGGGTTAGCGGGGCTTTGATTGTGAAGACACACCCAGTGCTTCTGGAAGTCGGAGGCATGACTGTGCATTTAAACTGCATCAAACGGCATAAATGGGGGGGTTGAAGTCTCCTGCACTATAATAATGGGAGCCCCTTTTTCAGAAACCACTGTGGGGCACTGAACAATGTCTCTGGAGCGTAATCTGTCCTCACATGGCTTCTTGGCAACGAGAGAGGCTGGCTTCCAGTGGGCCCCATTTATTTCCCCCAAAAAAACTGAAGAGGAAATGGTGACAGAGGAGGAGGAGGGGGTGGAGGAGGGGGTGGGGAGTAGCCCCCGGGAGGATTTGCATCTTCTCGTTTTACATCCCCGATACATGAAGAAGCACCGAGAGAGCCAAAACACACAGGAACGCGTTGGAATCGTGTCAGACGGTATTAAAGACAAACATAGTCTTTAAAAACAACAATATGGATTTCAACAGGACTTCTACAAACGAGGCTCGGGGTCCGGCCTTGGTGACAGCTGCTGTTACCTCGATCCAGATGTTCTGATGTTAGGTTTGGGTCAAGGGATTGAGACGAGATTGTGATGGCGATGATGGAGTGAAAAGATTAAGAGCAAGGTGAGTTTGAAACCTTGAGCAAGACTTATAAAGGAATCGGCTAGACGACAGGCTCGGGAGAAAATGAGTGTAGAGATGAATAGGGGAGATGGGGGATCAAATATAGTTCATGAGCCTTTTTCCACAGAGACGTTGTGTTCAGTGAGTCCAATCTGTAACTGTACATCCCTGTACTCTCATGTGCCCACTTGTGTGCGGTTTTCAGAGTCAGCTAAAGGACATTTAACCCCCCCCCCCTCCCGGTTACTCAATACACAAAGCAAATCTACTAAATTAAAAAAAAAAAAATCTAAACGCAATGTTGATGTAGAGAGGTACGCACCTACCGAGTCCCACTCCTGAGCTCTAGAAAAATCACTGCAAGGTAATGGCTCTAAAGTGCTGGAGTGCCCCCCCACTCGCCCTCCACACCCCCCCATTTACTGAAAGCTGATCATGCTCATGAATCTTTAACACTGGCAGTCACTTCAGGATGTCGCAGGATGGGAAGGGGAGGGAGCGCTGGCTGTCAGACTGTCAGAGAGGGAAGAGGGCTGGAATCACCACGAGTCAAGGGATCCCAGAAAAAATGGTGCATTTAAGCACCTCTCGTCAACAATTGATCTGCGGATGAGAGCGCTGGCTGATGTCAAACTGCCACATATCCGTTTGTGCTCCCCGTTCATATCATTGTGCTCCAAAATTAACACTCGCCAGACGCCAAATAAGACTCAATTTAGGCCTTGGCGAGCAAATTATGGAGACCACACACCATTATGGAAGACCTACACGCCCCCCTGTGAAAGCTGCAGGGTTTGCAGCCACGGGAGGCGGGGATTATGTTTCCGGGGGTCCTGGTGTCGCCAAGACTTCCTTTTCGGTGCGCTGCTCGTTGTTTACACTCCCGATTAGCAACTTGAGACGCAAGACTTGGAGTTGAGAGACAACGTGCACGACCAGATTAGTGGCCAGTTTACAAGCATATTTATTTCTTTTTGCTTTGCACACACAACCGTTTACCTGCATTCAAACAAAGCCTGCTCAAACCCAATAAATCAATTAGTAAAGTGAGATTTTATGATTTTAAATTCCAACAGACGCAACAAAGTAAATATAAACTGTACAACAAGAGCCAATTCTATTTAAGAAGTATGGAGGGAGACAAGCAGCAGACAACAATGTCGACTAAGAACCAGAATGCTTCCGATACCAAGATCTAGTCCCGATTCTGCTTATGAAACAAAGTGAACACCACAGAACAACTTCAATAAGAAACTATTTAGAGTTGAAAGTGCAAAAATATACAACACTGATTCCAATACCTTCAATTTGATACCGCAACTCTTTGTAGAAACTCAATTTCTGTAAATGACTCCTGCTTATACCTCTAATTTATAAAAAATTATATACATTTTTATGTTTTTTTCAGTTCATTGTATTACTTCATTGCAACATTTGGTAACAGCAACAGAAAGAAAACTAAATTAAACACTCATTCCACCACCGACCACACCGCAAAGTTATGCTCAAATAAATAAATAAGAATAGAAACACTTCAATTAACACTTTTTCAAAATCCACCTAAAGCATAAATGAAATCACACCAAAACATAAAAACAAATCCCACGTCATGTCAGCTGGTTGCTATCAACCAAAGGTGGCATTTAAAAGGCTGTTTTTCAGAAAATCCACATAAAAACACACCAGGGCGACATGACATCACTTCCTGAAAACCTCACAATAGAACAATGGGAACAAAACATCATCACCACCGATATGGTTGAATATTCACCTAGCGTACGTTTTAAGGGTATCGCTACCGACAACATCTTGTGTTCTCCGTTTCCGAGGCAACGTGGCAAATATCACAAAGCAAGATGTTTTTGTTATTCCTAATAAAAGTCCTAATATAAAGACTTGTGAGACCAAGATGTCACACGAGAATTGTCGTAATAGTGAGAAGAAATCTATTCATTTTGGCTGTTATATTAAAAAAAATGGATCCTGGCTCTGGGGATCCTAGCTGTCAAACACCTCATTGTGTTCAAAAAAACACTGGAAAAAATCTTCTTCTTCGCTGAACTGAAACACATTCAATTAATGATCCCCTCTCACCGAGAATCCATAGCTGCCTTATACAAAATAAATAAACATATATGTATGAAAATGAAAATCTGCTGGCATAAGAATGCATTTACATGTCTGGATTTTGTTCATGACAACAGATATTATAGAAAACACTGCAAGAAAGAGAATTACCTTCTTTTTAACATTGCATGTGCATATTATGTAGGGAAATATATATATTGGATTGAGACTCACACATGCTACATTAGATGACTCATGCAGATGTACTTGACCACAAAAAAAGTGCACATAATCTGATAGAGAGGGACAAATAATGCTCAGTACATTCATGCAACTAAAGTCCATTTTTAACTAACTGCTAATGCAAACTATTACTCCACTCGGTGTCACAAGCTCTCCTGGCAACGCAGTAATCCTAAAAGACCCGTTCTAGCCAACACCATCTGCACTGTAACCTGCAAAACACAACCTCAGAAAGAATGGTGCTTTTTAAAAAAAAAGGGTGAAGCTTTTTATAATAAAAAACCACCAGATGGATGAATACCGCAGACCAACGGGTCTATTGGATGCAGCCCTCACGTTGACAAAAGTGTTGGATCTGGACACCGTTATGACCGGGGGGGATTCCAAAACAGACTTCTTTTCATAATATCTTGGACAAACCAAAAGATTGTTCAAAAAACAGAAATATGCCCCAGTAAAACAAAGTTCCCACTGTGTTTGGGGAACCGTGTGTTATCTGATGGCAGCCGGTAAACGCTTTAAGATGTTAATATCGAAAACCACCATCAACACTATTCTCCCTTGTAAGAAGAGAAATTAGCTCAAACTTCCTAGAATACAAAAGCATGTACAGGGAGCACTTATCCCAGTTGGAGACGCAAGCCAATAAAACAAGCCTGCAGGAGGGACATGTGGGATTGCTCTTAATGGACACACACAAGTCAAATCTCTCTTTTTAAAAAGATGTTAACGGAAAAAAAAATTACTTATTAGAAGTTTGCATCATCTGGACCGTTTGTCACTGTGTGTTTTGGGCCCCGAGTGTCCATTTTGGCGTACTGCAAGTACTGTTGTGTAAAAGAAAAGTCAGACTTGGTTTCAGTCCCTCAGGCTGTAATGATAGGAAACCTTTAAAGCACCTCTGCTCACAAAGAAACAACAATACAGTACCTCCCTTTACAAAACGGTGTATAGTAAGGGAATTTGTGCAAACTGTGACAGTTTTATACTTGAATATAGATGCAACAATATATTCAGGGCTGCAAAAATCAATTCTTATTGTTTTATCTACCGATTACTATTTTGATTAATTGGTCCAAAGTGACAATTTTGCATGTTTTTATGGCAAAACAATGCTTATGAAAGGTCGACAGCGCTCCCCAGACCGGGGAAGACCTTGAGAACTCCTCTCCCTACAAGGATGCACCACAGGAACATGTTTTAAACTCCTGTTTTATCACCAATTTGCAACATTACAGCATGCATATTGCAAATCATACCGGGAGTTCTCACGGCCAAGCCTCCTCCCCCTCCCCCGCTGAGTAATGTTTACTGACTCATGAGTTTCAATACACAGGTGAAAAAAACTTGCAAATTAGGAAGAACAGCTTCCTCCGACACAAAAACGCTGCACTTTTAGTATTTATAAGTAGGAGCTCTGATCACTGGACAGAATGTAAAAGCTTAAAAAAACGCACAACAGGTCGTGTTATCCGATGCAAACTGCAAGTGTCAAAAGAAAGAAAGGGTCTGATCATCTCCTCGGGGGCCTCGACGCCCATTACATCGCCTTTTTTAATCACGGCACGCAATTAATTAGACGGGAGGAAAAAAATCTTAAATCATAGTCCCCATTTGGATAATTGGAAAATGCGACTACTCCAAAAAAAAGGTGATGTATTTGGGCGTGCTGGGGGGAAAAAGCTCCCCCCCAAAACAGAAAGGAGAGCTGGTGTTGTGTACGATGATGAAGGGAGAGCCTGGAGCTCCTCATGGACTGGATGACTTCTCCTGAAACATACCTGCCAAGCGAGCGAAGCCGAGGAATGCGATCACGTGATGTCATGTGTGCCGACATAACTGGAGGGTAAACCGATTTCCCCTCCTGAAGTCCGCGGCTAGCAGCCATGCGGGGAGAGAGAGAGGTGATATTCGGTGTTCCTGAATGCAGCGCAAACAGCTGAGATATGCGATGAGTCAGCGAAAAGTGATGAAACCTGAATTATTATTTTTTTTTGCATACATTTCTAGTAAATCTAATGAAACTCCATTTCAAAACACTGACGTTTCTGAACTCCCGCCTTCCTCTTTTTTATTTTTTTTTTACTTTCCCCCTCGTTTCCTCCACGACTCTCTTAGTTCTCATCCTTCGGAGGAATTTCCTCTGAGCTTTAATGCTGTCACATGCTCAGTCTCAGTCCGGCCTTGATCTGAGGACTGAGTGACAGAATAAGGCGTACGTATGAACACAACCCCCGTTGAGCTAGTTTAACTGCGATCATTTCTTAAATTGTCAAACTGAGGCGAGTCTTTTTTTTATCGTTTTGAGATTTTACTGCTTATATTATTTCCTTAATGGTACCGATTTCCTCTCATAAGAAAATCAATGAGCAGTACAAACAGGAAGAAGTTAATTACAGATAGTTTTCATGCAACGACTGTTTTATGATCTGCACACTCGCATCCGTCACTTTTTCCTGTCTGTTTCTACCTCTCACATACACATGCATGTGTGTGGAGCTCCTCAGTTAAAGCTCGCTGTCCTTGAAGGGCTATTCTACTTGGCACGGACGTTGTGTTGCGGGACACATGGTTGTAAACTAAACAACAACACACAACCCTGCCAAGGCTGTCACCGAGCTTCACCCGGCAACATTAATTGCGTTTCATGTTACCGTGGATACGGGTGTGACATAATACAAAAGCTACCCGTACATTAAACGGGGACAATAAACAAACAAATAAAGAGAAATATATACACATACACAGGGATCATGGGTTTCATTCACCCAACCATCTGTTGATATTTAAAGAGAGGGGGGTCAAAGATCGTCAGGTTAAAAGTTCAAGCTTCCCCCCTTAAACAGACTGCCTATTACCAGTTACAGTTTAATTGGCTGCAGTTTCATTACTCACAACCTCACATCATCCTTCAATGTTTGTGACGAAACAAAGAAATGAAGCGGATTGTGAAAATAATAAAAAAAACAAACCGAATGACAGATTTGGTCCAAGTTCACACAGCTTTGAACGTGGTAAAATGTCATCGATGCAGTTGGAATTTCTTCTCGACAGCAACATTGATCACGGGAAGGTGAGCGGAGACGTTGCCTAAAGCAAAAAAAAAAAAAAAAAAGCTTGGGAGAATTTGTAATCCCTTCCTTCTCTCGGGGGCCAGCGATGGGGCTTTGTCACCCGGGCCGAGCTAACAATGCTAATGATCCGGCTAATCAGGTTCAGATAGGACAAAAAGGGTAGATAGTTCATGTGCTAGGAGTTGACCATAAGGGGGGGGCAGGTCACCAAAGGGCTAAACACCAATGGAGCCCGGTGCCTTTTGAATGGCCCACTAATGGCCTTCAATTCAATAAGAATCAAGGCCGAAGTCGATCCTAATGAAAACACCTGGCTTCCCCCCCCCCCCCCCCTTTCTTAGCTCTAGTTCAACTACGGTTTGCTCAAATAATTGAATAATTGATTTTTTTGTCTGGGAGCAGCTGTGAAAGTGCAGTTAACTCACATAATCAGATTATTCTGACAAACAAAACAAAACACACACAAAAAGGGATTTGCCAACGTAAACATGTGACAGCTTATAGGTTAAGAGGCATTGTTTTGTAAGTGGCAGGTTTTCAGACCCGGGGCTGGAAGGATCTAAAAAAAGCTGCCTGGTTACGTGATGGGATGCCCGTGAACCAGAACCAGGTTCTTCAGACCCGCTAACACAATAACAGGAATGTGGTTGTACTGGGTTTCTCTGGGGAAACGTCTAACTGTGCAGCTGTCAATGCACAACAATGGTCTGTCTGTCTGTCTGTCCTCCCAGCCCTTTAACACTTTCATCTAACCTGAAAGTGAAAGCATCATCATTGCTATAAAAACAGAAGTATTGAACGTCGTGTGCAAGATTCTTTTGCAAACTGATTTTTCTTCTTTTTTTAAGTGCATAGTCAATATTCAGACTTTGTTCTACAGTAACGTTGATGCATGCTAAATTACAATTACATATCAATCAATAACGGCATAAAATAAACTCAATACTTTTGCCAATGCAGTTATGCAAACACTTATCCAAAACAATATTTAGATATGGATCCATCTACACTCATTAATAGCTCAACAGTACATCAAAATCGATGCCGTTCTATCCCTGACATGTTCTGCTTTTGAACCCATAATAAAAAACACATGAACTCAAAAAGCCAACTAACAAATATCTAATAATAAACCTTGAATTTGACACAATTCTGTAAATTTAAATGTCTATTTCTCCGTTAATGAGTGGGGCTGCAAATAAGACTGAAAATTCCCCCCCGACACCGACATATCCGCACATAAAACACTTATTAATTACACTTTGGCACTGGATTAGGAAGCAGATGTCAACAACGGGCTGCTCGGATGCCGATCCGATCCCAGTGCCAGGTGCCCTCGCATCTGTTGCTCAAGTAATAGCCGGCTCCTTCAGCTTGAGACCTCAGGGACGGTAAACACACATGTGTACGCGCCATAATGAGACTGACAAGTTGTGTTAAATGAAAAAAAGTGAGTCCTAATGGCAAGAGAAAGCAGATGTGTGTGTTAAGCCCGTTGAAACGCAGGAGATGCAGAGTGAGATGGGGGTGTGGGCATAAAAGGAAAAACTATTTCTGTGTACACGGCACGCTTTTAAGATTTGGAGCTTCATCTTGTGACTCGTCCGCATTTCAAATGCATATCCACCGTGCCCGTGTTGTGTGTGTGTGTGTGTGAGTCCACCATCTTTTACTTCCTGTCACAGTTTGTAAGGAATTAGTTCCCCACGGAGGCCCGAGGCTATACAGTGGAAGCAGACTCGGGATAAGGAGGTACCATGTTAGCGCGGGAGGGAAGGGGGGGGAGATCAGCTGACACAACTATGTCACTTTATCGGCTAACGACTGAGACAATGTGACAGGCCAACGCTCGACTCGCAGCAACAAAATGCACATACAGGGACTCTGTAAGCTGCACAACAACTTCATACGAGATCGGATCTAAATTAAAAAGTTAAGACAGAAAATAAAGTGTGCTTGGTTTGCACCAACGTGCTCGAAGGGTAATAATCTGTGGAGCACGTTTCGGTGGCGAGGACTTTTAAAACCCGGCATTACCTGATTAAGAGCGCCGCTCTGACATCGGGACATGTAATTGGACTAGACAGAGCAAAGAGCCGTACGATGGCGGCTTTTAACCTTTCACTTAGCGGAGGCGAGTCAGTCGCCAAGATTGTGTTTTCTGTGAAAAAAAAATCACTGTATACTTATATCACAAGTATCACAAGCAGGTCAGGTCTGGTCTACCAATGACCAAGCATCCTGCTCGTCATGTGACTGATAAATGATGATACAGATGCAAGAACGCAGAAAAGATACGCAACTCAAACGGTTGAGTTTGACTCTGTAGCCAAAAGATTTCCCATCCAACTTGCACACTTATTATTATTATTATAATGCAACGATGCAGCTTTTTGTGCCGTCAGGTAAAAGTTAGCCTTGACCAATCAGAGCGAGGTTCTTCTTAATCACAAACCAATTTTAACTACTGTGACTGAGCGCTTCGTCTGTTCTCAGAGATTGTGATGTTTTTTCTGTAAGCAAAAAACACTAAAATTCAGATTCCGGCGGCTGGAATAATAAGAAATGTAATTCCCAATACTGCTACGAAAATGTACTGTTACACTCGAGGTTCTTTAGAAAGCTAGCGGTATTACTGTACTGATACTACTTCCCCCCTGAGTTTTAAATGAAGCTACAGTCCGTCAGCGTCTTCTGTGTGACTCTGCCCCTCCGGTGTAATCGCCTCTCTCCGGTGAATGCCGTCATGGGTTGTTTTTTTTTTGCACTCCACTGCCAGATGAGATGGGAGGCGGTTTTGTTTTGACGGCCCACATCAGGTGCCAAAAACCACAAATCTCTGGAGTAAAAAGCATGAATGGAAGCGTTTTGACGTGCAAACAAACATGTGGAGACTCCATGCGGGACAAATATATGTAATTTGGCTGTTAAAATAACACTGTGCAGAAAAGAGTACGCAATATATAACGCAAACACAAAAAAATAAGCCGTTATATATTTTTCTTTCTGAACTTAAGCATCAGGAATTCATTCTGACAGCGTTAGCAAAGACAAAAATGGCCTTTAGACTACCGACGGCGTCGACATCATTACCTACGTGATTAAAAAGGAGTTGGCCTTTTACTTTGGCGGCTGAGCTCATCATTTCTAGAACATATAGAGTGCAGGCTGATTGCTTAGGGAAGGTGGAGAAATTGCTTCCTTCCCCCTCTACGCCACATTAAAACAAGACCAGCATTTTATCTAATTATCATCAACAGACCCCATGAAAACTAAATCCCAACACTGTATTTATTATATTTAGCCTGTTTAGTCTCCAGTCTCTACTATAAAACATAATCTATAAAAATAAAACATACAATAATTATCTGGTGTCGATCTCTAATCACTACCTCGCAATTATAATTTATTAATGCGTAAGGTATGATATAAAAACATCTACAAATGACGCAAAATTATATTTCAGGCGGAGGAAGTTTTACGATCACACTGAGACACCAATTTATAGATTACTTGTTAAAAAAAGAATAAAATGATAACCTGTCGGATGTCCATGAGGTACGTTGGAGCTGATTAACATGCGCTGCGTGTTCACCTGTTCACGCCGGTCGTTTCACTCGCCGTTTGCGGTTAATTGTGGGAGTTAACGGGGCGTGATACGAGGCTCGTGAACCCGCGCAACATTTTATGCTGCCGGTGATTAATAAAAAGGAAAACAAGTACTTGGGTTGATTTTTGGGGGGGGGGGGGGGGGGGGGTTGCGTTAAATATAGCCATAATATTAACCCGATGTGGTGTACGTGGACTGAATGCGGGTGGAGAACGCGGGTCGGCTAAGGAGATTCCCAACCTCGCTGGAAACAGTAAAGATAAAAAAGTGAAAACCATATTATAGGTCACTGAGGGGAACAGTGCTGAGTCAGCAGCGAGCGAGAGAAAATAAGGGAGGAGGAGGAGGAGGAGGGGGAAGAGAAATCATGCTGGTCAGAGTTTGACCCTCACAATGTGTAGAGAAATGAAAAAAGACTGAAACTGAATCCCCACATTCCTCTGGCTTTATGACGTGCGAGTGAGAAATGCTGCTGCTCATGCCTTTCCATGCTACCGTAGCACGGTACCTCCTTTCCCAGGGTTAGATGGGATCCCAGATCACCACCCGCCCCGACTCCTGCAGGCAGCTTGCTCAATCAGTGCTCCCTCTCCTTTGGGTGTCAAGGATGCCAGCCTGGGCAGCGGGAAGGGTGCCAGCCACATGCTAGCACCCAATCACTGCAAAAACACACTGTGGCAGAGCGGGGATCGCAACTCCCTCAGATATATGAGCTATATGTGGATTAAACGTGATAATGTAAAGGGGCAAGCGATTTTATTTCTTATTTTTTTGTCTTTTTCATACTTGTATGACGTATTTTATGTCATGAAAATGTTCTACTTTGTATTCGAATCAAATCAAGAAGATGCCGTTTGCATCTTTATGATCTTTATGCCTCTTCCTGATAACATTGATGTTTAAATAAGTCCTTTTATTATTATTTTATAACCACAATGAGATCAGTCGCACTTGATCTCAATAAAAAAAAAATTGGAGGCTCCGATTTGAAAAAATAGCCAGTTATTAGAGCTACCTTATTGTAAAGCTAAACAACAAAAAACAGCTGCAGAAGCATTGTCACGCGGTCATGTGACCTCTGCCGTCTCCTCTGTTTCCCCGAGGCGAACCGGCTGAGGGCACCTTCTTTTAGCGACGAGCCGGAGACACACATACCACAATATCATTTAGCTCGGGAGATCAATATGCACTTTGCTGTAGCTGACCTACATAAGTGGAGGAGCACGGGGGCCGTCGAAAATCATCGGAGTGCCTGTGAGCCTCAAGATCCTCGGAGACTCGGTGGAGGGCTCCACATGATGCGTTACCAAGCTCAGGTTTAAAAAGAAAAAACATCAAAATGCTAAATCATGAGGACAGAAACAGGACTGCAGAGCGGATGAGCCCACCTTGAAGATGATCACATGACGTGCCAGGGAGCGTTGCATTGGTCGCCAACATGGAGCTTAAATAAAAAGGTGCACGTTGACCCAGAGTGAAAGTTTTGGCATCATCAGGAAAAAAGAAAAAACTACTGTGCCGTCACGGGAATCCCTCCCTTTGATCCCGTCACACGAGGTGATTTATCTGACGGCATTTCTCTCCGTTATGAAATCATCGGCTCTTCAATGAAAAGCACTGTACTCTGAAAACCCCAAAAAAAGAGTGCACACATGCTGCTGTTATGAAGACGGGACCGACTCTTAGCACACACAGAGAGGGGAAGGCTGGTTTGAGGTCAGCTGAACAACACAACACGCCGTGGAAAGTAGAGGAAGAGTAAATACTCCGTCTCCTCCCCGGTTCCACGTCGAAAACCTTCACAGCTTTCCATCAACCCGCCTCGCTTTTGACGTCTCCCCCCCCCCCCCCCCCCCCCCCCCCCACCTCGCCTGACGCTGTAAAAAAAAAAAAAAAAAACCTGGCCATTTCCCCACAGCTCATCCCTCACGCCCACCCAGGACCTGTCACACTGCTGTTTCCATGACAACACAAATGCAGAGACAGCCGGGTGAGATGCCCAGTGAGACAAGGCAAACAGATACGGGGGGGGGGGGACACACTGTGGCGCTTATATATACACGGCATGTGATGGACAGATAACACTACATCGTCTGCTCTGTTACATCTCAACTTGACCGTTCGCCGTGTGTGTGTGTGTGTGTGTGTGTTTAACCCGTCTTATCACGGAGCCAAAGTCTATTTTTCCCAGTTTGGTCGGAATCATTTAAGGTTAAGAGGACAGAAAAAAAATAAAGCAAATTATTCCAGGAGTTCTTTAACTGGTCCGGCCGGTGTTTTATCTACCATAAAAAGCAAAAGCAAGCGGTTTCTAACATTCGGTCCTTGATTGGAATACGCACATTTGAGAGAGGACAGTAATGGAGCTGCATCACCGGCATAATAGGAGGTGCACCGCGGGTTTGAGTCTGTAACCGCTATACCGCCAGTACACAGGGGGTCTCTGCACAGTGTCATCGTAACCTCCTTGTCCTGACCAATCAAATTAATCCTGAACACTGAGGCCGAGGAGGAGCAGTTAACCTAGAAGACGCTCCCACACCGATGACGGTGAAATCACGAGGTATTACCCATCGATCACGGAGAAAATCCAACCAGGCGCCATTTATACTTTCTCCCTAAAAGTAGCCAGAAAGTAAATGAGGTAAAACCTGCAATCAAATAAATGTGAATGAAATGACATGAAAGTCAGCTGGTGATCCCAACGGATCCTCACGTTATCACTACACGCCATGCAGAAATGTGGATTTTACGTCACGATGTTAACAAAAGTGAAACTAAATCTTTAAAGGGCTGTTCCTCAGCCAACGCTACACCCTTCCACACCGTGTCGTGAACACTGAGAAAGTAGTTTTGTGGTAATCCTGGGGACAGGCAGACACACCGCACAGAAAACGACCTCGTCAGCGGCAGGTAAAAATTAAACACAAGGGGTGGCACTGTTCTAACGCCGGGATATATGTTAATTTGTATTAAACTGCTGTTAAGAAAAAGTTAATGTCCTAAAAAAACAACGGGACAAATTTACCTGGGGCCCTGAAGTAATTTAGGTGTTATTTTACAGACCAGATTCTGTAGATTATCTCCAGATACAACTGACACATGCAGTGCAGCTAGATGACACGACTGTTTGCACACAAAATTTAAAAAGCATTAAGTTTCAGACCCCAATTATAATTCTCATTCAAGACTCCCCTCCGAAATTCAATTACAATACATCCCATGAAAGCCCTAATACATGGCTCACGACAAGCTATAACACAACACAACGTTTAGTGTGAACATTGTGTCATAACACGTATGAAAAGTCTGCTTAAATCACGAAGCACTGCCATAAATTCAAAGTAATGTACTTGAATTCGACATTAAAAAAGGGGCTGAAGTGCACAAATTCATTAGCACACCGTCATATTTTGTGTGTGACAGTCAACAGCCGAGGAACTGGCAGCGTACGCTACGGCACAAGGGTCAAATGATTACAGTATCACGCAGGTGACGCAACAAGGCGAGCCTATCGCAGGGCAAAAGTCAGTGATTACAAGACGAGAGAAAACACTGAGTTGTTTTACTGAATTGTAAAATCTATTAAAAAATAGTGAAACAACAATATGGTGATGGTTTTAGTGTGTGTGAAGGGAATTACAGGGCTGAGTGAGCGGAAACAACGAGGGAGCGACAGAGAAAGACGTGGATGTGGAGAGATCGTTTCCAAAAAAGAAAAAAACATGTGATGTGACAACGCTGGGCATTTACTGTCACACACCTGTTGCTATGGCTGCAGTTTACTATGTGTTCAGAGAGGCAGTACTTCTGGGTACCAACCCATACTACCATCAACCGTGCCAAGTCAGTGTGAGAAAAAACATCCAGTCGGTTATCCTTGTACAAACATCCACATTACTCACACACACACGCATGAATTCCTCCACTGCCATCATCCAAACACAGGCGTGCACCAGTAAAAGTAAAATACAAATAAAATATGACAGGAAACTTAAAAATGCAACCGGTAAAGTACGGATGGTAATGACGCTGTAGCAACGCATGCCTTCGCCTGTTGCAGGACTGCATTCTTTGCAACTAGAAGAGGTGTTGTCACAGGCGTTATATGCATACATGCATGCACCGCGTCCTCATCACATCACGCTCTACAAAAATGGAAATCCAGAACATGCACCACACACACACACCTCCTTTTTAAACTCCCTGGGAGCATTTACATTTAGGGCATTTAGCAAAGCAACTTACAATAACTGCATTTGTTGAAAGAAACAAATCATCGCCGATAAAATAAGAGCGAAAAAACAGAAACAACTGTCAGATCCTCATCCGAGTAAAGTAAGAGTGAATCGAACAGCTATAGGTAAGAACGTAAGTGCACAACCCACATCACATGTACACAAAGTCACCCCAGACGTCTACCAGGTCTAAGGTGACACCAGACTCCTGCTGTGCACCATCAGGTGGGCAGAGTGATGCAACAAGAAAACCGCTCAACTGGTTCCACCAGATGCGTTCCTGCAGCATTACAGAGAGCAGCAGCAGCAGCAGCGTTGACACAACCACTGACATGGCACAAGCTGCCTGTCTGTATCGCCCTGAATCAGTCCAGCAAAGACAGAGCAATAAAAAATAAATAAAACAATACAGTGCACCCTCAAAACAGCCAACACAAGTCAAAACTCATAAACTAAATACTACACTAAATGGGTGCCTTACATTTCCAACAGCATCTTCAGCATCCTCCCATCTATATACCCATCTATTAAAACATAATAATGTGTGTTTTATTATTTAGAAAGCAATCCTCAAAGCAGTCGACAACTTTCTGCACAGTTTTAGTCAGATATTTAAAACCTATCTGGTTTAATGTGATATATATATATATATATATACACACACACACACACACACACACACACACACTTAGTTCAGCGAAAAGACAAATGCAGAGATTTTTTTGGTAACTTACCAGATGGCTAACACCACAACACAACCACGTTAACAGCCAACAACATGCTGCTAAAGTTACAAAAAAAAAACAGCCAGACTGCTAGCCTGCAAGCTAAAACTAAGCTAGCATGCTAACGCCCCCCCTCCTGTGCTGTTCCTGGCGAACTTCGTCCTGGTCACACGCTCACTCAGCACAAAAAAAACACAACAATGACATATGAAAAGTATTATGCTAACCTACGTTTTCTTACTTTAAATTAAAAAAAAAATGTAGACGTATCTCACCACTAAATAATAATAAAAAACAGAGGAGGAGGGGGTTGACAATTGTAAATGTTAGCTGAGTTCGCTGCAGGGAAAAAAAACACTGTTGACACAGAGAGGCTTTAGCCAAGGAGCTAACGCTAAGCTAACATGCTAACGGAGCGAGAGCGAGAGGAGCCCGTGCCAGACGACACACAAGCCGAGATTGAAGCAACCTCGTCGGGTTGGTGGATTTTTTCCCTCCCCCCCCTCCACCACCACCTCCACCTCCACCACACCAACAACATGAAACACACCGAGGAGAGGGGAAGAAGACGGGGGGAGGGGAAGCGCAGACACGCGTGGCTACTTACGGTTTTTTAATACTTTTCGGCCGCGACCTCGCTGCTTTTTAAATCCCGTTCGTCAGACGCCGCTCTGACCTTCGCGGTGGTGGAACAACATTTCTGCTGGCTAGCCGCGCCGCCATGTTTCTCCTGCTGCTCTGTGTGTGTGTGTGTAGTCAGAGAGAGAGAGAGAGAGCCCGACGCGGAGTGTTTATCTGGCTGGTAGCTTGCTATCCTCCCCCCATACACGCGCGCACACACACGCGCGCGCACACTAGAAGAAACCACATCACGGGGCTCCGCTTCGACTCAGTACCGCCGGGGTTCGTCCGCCTTCTCTCTGCGTTTAATCCGACAAGGTGATTTTTATATATATATATATATATATATATATATATATATATATATATATATATATATATATATATATATATATATATATATATATAAAAAGGTGGGCAAACTATGACTCCCATCCCAACTCTGCCAATATAGGAAAAATAAATAAATAAATATATATAAATATTCAGACCTATATAATGATGTGTGTGTACTGTGCCACAAAAAAATAATAAAATTAAAAAAATAATAAAAAAGGTGGGCAAACTATGACTCCCATCCTAACTCTTCCAATATTACAAAAAATACATATAATATAATCACACCTAAATAATGACATGTGAAAAAAATAATAAGAAATAGAATAGAAAGGCTGTTTCCTTTAACCACAAATCTCTACAAGTTCATTATAAAATAGGCTACTTGCTATTACACTTGTCACATTGCAGTAACTACACAGTGATGATAGAATACAAACATATATAGATATATGTATTTTTTTGCATGTCATTTTGTTTGCTATTTGTATTAAAAGGGTAAAACAGTGTATTCAACAGAAACGAGCCTTGGTAATGTTACAAACAACCGTGTCCTACTTTAGCTACCTTGATTTCCACAGTGTGGTCAAACTGTCCGGCGAGCAGGCGTTTTCCCCTCAGTTAAAAACGCGTGCAGCACCGCCATCTAGTGGCCGGTGGGCGAAACAGCAGCAGAGTAAGGACACCTCAGCAGACACGTACCACACGCCACCGTTTGAGTTGTCGGTCCTCTAAATAGTATGAAAACAAATATTTGTGTGCACATTGTGGCAGATTTACACCTTCATGTACACTGAAATGACTGAGTACTAAAATGTGTACAGCGAATGCTTGTTTTATTTGATTTATTTATATGTAAAGTGTCTTTGAGAACCTATAAAAGCACTTCTGATTGTCTCCTCATGAGATTTCTCATTTTTTTCTCCCATTAAAATGTTTTGTGGTAGTTTAAATCAAGAGTCGACACATAGAGGGTGTCATAAGCAGTACAGATGGAAAAGCCCACTTGAGGCACATTCATGATAACAGCTTACATGAATTAAAGGAAATAATAACTCTTTTTTTTTTCAATAAAACATTTTTTATTCCTTTGTAAGATAGATCGGAACAAGCTGAGAAAACCACATACGCTGCTGATAAACTGCCGTCGGCAAACACAACCTTCTGTGTACCTAAAATAAGAGTTAATGGGTTTATTCTTTAGAACAAACCGGCGTTATCTCGGCTGGAAACACACTTCATGGCATGGAAGTGAAAGGCATGTATCAACAGTCAACGGGCTCATTTGGCACATGTCTGTATTGGGGAGGTCAGGGGAGGGGGGAGGGGGGAACAGCCAAACAACATATGGTTTTCTCATTCCCAGTCTTTAACAAAGGTGAGCAATACTATGCAAGGCCAAACAAATGCAGTAAACCCATTCCACTTAAGCAGCAAACGATTAGGGACCATACAAGACAGTGATTCAATCAAACTCAATAAAGGGACATTTTCCTTTTTCATCTCTTATAAAGTTACCTGATGTCACTTAAAACCTAAAAACACAAAAGTGTGTTTAGTCGTTGACAGTGTTGCAGGCAGAACGGCCATAGATTCTGTGTTTCCCCCCCCTCCCCGATTACAAAGCTGCTCTGAACTCCGATAATGAAATGCTACATCAGGTCACTACATCCTCGCTGACAACACTGAACTGTGTATCTACGAACAGTAAACAACAAAAAAAAGATGATGTCTGTGGTTTTTAATAGATTCTAAACCGTGAGTGGATACTGAAGAACTTTTCATCGTTCGGTGTCTCGCTGTGAGAATAATAAACAAGCGTGTGTTCAATCGTCACTGATAAAGAGATGTCATAAAGGAAAATTCAGAATATCCCTCAAAAGATGGAGGCAGTGGCAAAGAAGAAGAGCTGCTAGCTTATAAATACAAGAAGAAAAAAGGGGGAAATTAATCAGAAGCTGGATTTAGGAAAAAAAAAAAAAGCACTTTGACTTTGACTCGGGAGAAACATTAAACACTGAAGTCATCATTCCTGAATTGTTAAAATTACACACCCTGTACAAAACAATCTGTATCAATAGGCACTTCTTAAATAAGGTTTTTTTTCTAGTTTTTTTTCAATGTTTATTTGGGAATTTTTTTTTTTTTTCATACGAAAAATGGCACAGCAGAGCGATGATCGTTGAATCAAAGCGTGCTGGACGACTGGCGACAAGCAAAGCTGAATGCATTCTGGTCCTTGGGAGTCCAGCTGGGAGGTCGGTCCTGTGCAGGGGGGGTGAGGGGGGGCAGTTGGTTGGACACGGCCACGGATGCACGGGGGTAAGGTGGTGGTTTGAGAATGGGGCGGGGGGGGAAATGCATTTACGACGACTTCTCTTTCCTCGCTCTGGGTGAATCGGCCGAGTGGGAGCTCACTCCATTTACTCCGTTGGCTAAAAAAAAGAACAGACACATAAAAAATGTTTTTATTGTGTGTATAATATCATGCAAACCGGCAGGAGAACACTACAATAACGCCGCTCACCTTTGTCTTTCTTCGATTTGGTCTTGGAAGGAACCTGTTTCTTTTTCAGGCTCTGAGCCTGGGCATGCTCTCTCCACCGGCGCAGCTGGAAGTTGATAAATTTCCACATCATGAAGGCCTGAGTGAGGCAGATGGCAGCCAGGACAGTTATCCTAATGGAGAGTGGGTAAATCAAAAAGGTTCATAAAAAGACACAGTGATGCAGTATCAAAAGAGATGATGTTCCTTTATTCTTCATCAGCGGTCTGCAGTCAAAATCAGATTTTGGAGTCCGTTATGTAAGGGTTTAGGAATATACTAATACTATACTATAATAGACATGCGTGTGTATAAATAAAGCGATAGTGACGTATGATGATTGCATTTCTTCTCATTTATTGAAGCTGCTGTTGGTGAATGACACTTTTCCTCTGCTGCAACGCTGCAGTCGAGCTCCTGTTCATTTATTTTAAGCTGGTGT
Source organism: Chelidonichthys spinosus (assembly GCA_029853015.1). Lineage (NCBI taxonomy): Eukaryota > Metazoa > Chordata > Actinopteri > Perciformes > Triglidae > Chelidonichthys > Chelidonichthys spinosus. The sequence continues at coordinate 19,890,808 of CM056837.1, forward strand.
TGACTGATGTACTCCATTAGAATAAGAACATATAAAGGATATTAACAAAAAAATAACACTAAAGATGTATTTAAGAGTGTTGCTCGTAGGTTTTATAAGTTCGGGTGAAGACGTTCCTCTTCTCAGACACACTTACCGGACAAAAATGAGATTAAAGTTCCCCGCAGCCAAATCGAAGCCTTGATTCTCGGACGTGGCGAGGCCGAAGCCCACGGTGAGGACGGACAAGGACAAGGTGAGCAGCCGTCCGAGGACGAACAGCACGGCCCATATGGTGAAACTGGAAGAGGAGGAGGGCGGATTAGTGATCCTCCACCAGTAAAACAATCACAGACGACCCCAACCTGAGGACTCACCCCGTCTGTCTGTTCTCGTTGCTGAAGTAGACGAGGCGGGAAACGTGGAACAGAAGCTCGATGAAGTAGTGCAGCACCAGCAGGACCAGACCCAGGCGGTTCAGACTGGAAGACACGAGGTTCAGGATAAGAGAAGAGACGCCGCTAACCTCCCACACAGTCACAGTTAAAATGTGGGGTCTTACTTCAGGATGTAGGCGCCTGCGATGTGGACCAGGTACAGGAAGATGTACACAAGCTGCCGTGGAATATCCTCCTACACGGTCAACACAAAAAGGACGGGGAGGCTGAGGATTGGTAAATATTTACGCCCGCTCTTGGATATTTAAAGCAAAGGCGAGTACGATTCTTTGGAACAATGCAACACAACCGAGGGAAGTCAAACAGGAAGCGGTCGAAGGCACCAGAGAGACGCTGCAGCACGCTAAAATAATTACAAAATAATGCACACACACACACTTGCCTTCTTTGTCTTTTGGAAATAGAGTTCTGGGAGAGCATGGAGCCAGTAGCCCAGCTGACAAATGAAGTAGAATTTCATCTGGAATCTGAAGGAAAACAATTAAAACAACCGATTAAGTAATTTTCTACGTCATTTAAATGACAAAGAACGACATTTCTACAACTTACGGCATCAGCGTGTGAGGGTAACCCTCCCACAGGGAGACCGGATTGTTCAGGAGGTTTTCCTGAGAAGCAGAACCATGTTTAAATGACATTGGTGGATGTTTTCGTGGTGTGAAACGTCAGTAAAACATCGTGAGTACGTACAGACAGCAGGATGCTCGCGCCCCAGCCGAAGGAGAACAAGTAGAAGGCGCTCAGCTGGCCCGACTCATTAAACTTGCTGTGCTTGGTTTTGGAGAAGTGCTTCTTCCTGTTGATTTTCTGCAAAAATAATAATAATAAAACATTTTTAAAAATGCAGAACTGCTTGTATGCATCATGCATCATCATTCAAACTGGCGTCTCACTTACGTCCAGCACGTACTCCTGAATAATGGCGTGCATGATGATGGCCACCAGCATGTAGAAGAACGTCGTGGCCAAGTCCTTGATGCCGTGGTGGAAGTGGTTGACGGGGGTTTCCTCTGGGCCTGCAGGAGCCAAACAAATCACGAGGAGCACGATGAAAAATTAAATAAATACCAATAAATGTTTTAAACTTGAGCGATGACAAAGAACAGATGGATATCAAATAATTACATTTATATTCTGACATGTTATGAGTTATTATAATGATTTGATTTTCCTGTTTTGCAACTTCACTGCTGCTGAGCTTCTTCTTGCAGCCTGTTTTTTTTTTTTGCTTACATCTTGCCAATAATTGTGTTTTTGCACACGGCACACAAAACCTGCCCTTTCAAGGTGTTTAGGGGCGTTACCTACTGTATGCTGATAATAAACTACACGCCTCCAATTTATGATCAAGTGGGATTCGACATTAACAGCAGCTTTGTATGGTTATGAATATTTGGTAGCAGAACTTTAAAAGGCACGCTGCTGCAGGAGGCCCGATGTGTTTCAGTGATATCCTAAATGTGAGACGCTCCCCGCTGATGCTTAACGCGGACCGCTGAGCCACTTAGGTGAGGTGTTTGGGGTTGTCGAGTCTCATCTCTGCAGCGTTACACCCCTCTGAACCGTCTCAGCACCGTCATCGTCACACACTGTCCTCCTATAAAAGGTCCATATTGTGTATACAGTGAAACACTGCATAACGAGAGATGAAAGATGGCTGAACGCTGGAACACAGTTCCAAACTAAACCATTTGCACGAGCGCTCCTTCGCTCACGGTTTATGCAACCACATGATTAGATCACTCCAACCACTTGTTAAAGTCAACACAGGCAAAAAAAAAACAGGGGAACAAAGAATGCGGAGGGATTTTAGGGATTGTGTTATTTGTCTAATTAGATAGCGGGCGGTTAGCGTGTGCGTGGTACGATGCCTCAGATAGGAACACAATCACCAAGTCTGCAGCCGAGTATGAATCAGCTCGGCGTTCCTTTCGACGCCGCCCGAGGTCGGCGAGTGGGAAGTTGTTAACCTTGAAACGAGCAGGGCTTGAATGGAGAGGCCTACATTACACCTTAGCCCAAATTCACCCGCTGCAACCTTGCCACAAGAGAACTTTATAAATCAGGCAGACTAAATTTAGCCCTTAAAAAAAAAAGGGAAAAGAAAAGAAAGAAGGGAGCTCTCAAATGGGTTTGTGTCGAGCCGTGCGAGGACCGCTGCAGAATCCAAATGAGAGGCTTCCAGCAGGAAAACACACACTGCACCGCAGGTTGAAGCACATCGTGTGAAATCGCCTCAGACTTACCGCTCGTTGAGATGGTGACGTTGTACTGGACGGTGATGAATAACACTGCAAACTTTGAGGTCACCTACAGATGCAATAAATAAATAAATATTAGTAATGCAAGCAGACACACATGTAAAATCACAGACTGGAGCATCACATTTATATACACTGTGGTTTTAATGTCACACAGTGATGCATTTTAGCAATTTAAGGCCAAAACTACGAGGAGTTACACAATAATACTGACAGAACAACACTAATAGTCGTGTCATTACATGGATGGAATGTGGATGAACGTGTGACGGGCAATTAAAAACAATATATCCAGCCAAGTAAACGTACTGGAGGAGGTGAAGAAAGCTTAATAATACGGTTAAAATGACTAAATCAAGATACTTTATTAATCCCTCAGGAAAACGTACAGCTGCTCCATAAGAAACTATTTAAAAATTACACTTTATATACAGATATGCAGCCATACACGGTATTATAATATGTACAGTTTATGTTAATTGCAAAAGTGTTGTGCAAACAACATTTCGCAGTGCATTATAGGAATAAGAGTAAGGAAAGAATAATATAATAAATAGATGAAGAGCCTGTGGATGCAGTAATGTGACGAGTCATATAAGTCTAATAAGGACAGCAAACATACTGTATAAAAACACTATAAAAAGGTATATTTATGTAACTGCTTTTGAGGTAGTAGTGTATTATATTATAGGGCATATTAATAAGTTAAGACAGTAAGCACATTTGGATTAAATACAACGTAGACAAGCTTCTAAAACCATCATGTCGAAACAGCTGTTACTGCACTAGGGTCTAACAGGATGCAGTTCCAATGATGGCCACAGGGGTACTAATGGCGCTGTTTCCCCTACGAATGTGGACGACGCGCGCTTGGAAACGAACACGTATTTTTCTCTGAGTAAAAGCAGACCGGGTCACTCTGCGTGAAGCGGGTCCACCCTGCAGGTCGTCAAGTTACGTTTAGAAGAATAAAAAATTAAATAAAACACCGTTTCGGACACCGGCAACTTAGTTTCGGTGTCGGTTGCAGAGAAGCGGAGGGTTTTCCTGCGATGACAGCCCTACCGGACGTTGTGTGATTGCCACGTAACACATCGACGTATAAACTCAACCGAGACATTGCACAATTATTGTGAGTCTGCAGCGCGTGGATTAATATGGATAAACAAATAAAATAATATAAAAAAAATATGCAAGTTTGCATCCATAAAGTGCAAATTCAACAACTTGTAAAAACCTGTAGTGGATTAAAACAAAAAGAAACCTATCGATTTGAACATGGGAAGCAGCCAGATGAACCGTGGACTCTGAAGCACACGTCACTTTAACAAACACATCAAAAATAAACATTTAAATCTGCGTGGAAACGCAACGCAAAGCGAGCCGAATTAAACACAAAGAGGCAAAGTTTGCACGAGGAGAGGAAGTGGCTCAGATCAGACAGCCATGTCACTTTTCCTGGACAAACGAGACGGAGGAGCACTCGGCACCCCGGGGTTTGGTGCGCTCCGCCCGGGGGGGTAGAGCACCCATTCACCGGGGAAGCCACCGTCCAAACCCCGCTCCCCCCGCTCCGGTCAACATGTGGACGGGACGTACCTCGAACATCAGCCCGAGAAGGAACACCATAGCAACACAGGAAACAATATCTGCATGGTTCTGGATGACAAACTCATGGCTCAGCACTGGCGGGTTCTTGTTGGTCTTCTTTCGGATCCCCATGTCGACGCGATTCGACCCCGACTGTCGCTTTTACCGCAGCGCGCTCGGTTTCCGCTCGGATATTAATATCAGTAATAGTATTTTTGTTATTCTCCTGGAAGAGGAACGCTCAAAGCTTCCTACAAGCGAAGGGCCAGGCAGCAATTGAATGGCGTGTCACTCTTCTGCTAGTGGGAGGGTCCACGGAGAGAGAGAGCCGCCGAGCCCGACCAACGACACGCGTTTTACGCACATCTGGGGCGCTCTATCGCCCCCTAGAGGCTCGGAGTGGAACAGCGCCTGTAGTATTATGCATTTTCTCTCACTTTATTTGCAGAAGTGTCAAAACTACACACATTCTCTGTAATAAAGTATTAGTATTTATAAAGTAGAAGTACTGATTCAACTTCTTTACTCGAGTAAAAGTGGAAAAAGTACTGAAATGTACACAAAATATAAATATGAAGGACATTTCTACTCTCATAGTCATATTAATAAGAGAAAAACATAACAAAACAACAACGCAAAGAGCAAAGAGCATGTTAGTAGAAAATACAGATATTTGTTTTGAAATGTAGGGTTTAAAAGTACAAATTTGTCAGAAAATAAAAATGTAAGTAAAGAACAGATACTATCAGCAAGAAAGTCTAAAGTCCTCACTAATCCTAGTCAGAATACTACGAACTAAAATGAAGACACCACAAGCACCTGCAGGTTTCATCCTTGCATGGCTGCTGTAAACCTGTAATAAAAAGCTTCTAGACTTTCCACGTGTTCATATTTGTTCTCTATAAAACGAGGAGACTTTGGTGGCATTTAGGGGACAATGGTAAATGCCAAATGCAGCACACCGGCAGAACAAGTGGAAGTAGATAAGTCGGTTTATGCCTGAGTCATGTCAGCGAGGCATAAATGTCATGTCTCAGTTATCCTGGTTTGATTCACGATGCCATCTTTGATAATCATCCAAATGTGCTTCACACTCATGAAATGGCAGTAAAAACACTTTTTTGTTGCGTCGCAGATGAGATGCACATCCTTTTTTTGTGTGTGTGAAAAATTATTTTGATTAGATGCATCAATAAATAAATAATTATTTTTTTAAATATGTAGAAATAAATAATTCATTCATTAATTTATTTAAAAACATATTTTTGTATACTGTATTTTTCAAATAAGGCTCTATATTTCACTTCTCTAGATATTCACAACTATCCAAACGTGTGTTTTTTTATGCCGATCTGTAATAAAGTCCTAAATAGAGTCTCATCTCTAATGTCAGCTATCTGCTAACATTAACCACAACAGAACGCTGACGCGGTGAAACCGACCTGAGCAAAGGTTTGTTTTATTGCTTGTCCATTAAACGTCCAACGTGTAAAAGGGGAAGGATTTATGATGCCTTCTTTGAAACATGTGACATAATGAAGCTGCAACAACTATTTTATTAATATTGACTGTGTGTTTTGCATTACAGGGTTCCTGGTGTGAGCTAAAGACACTCCTGCACTTACTGTAAGTGCTAAGATTACAGGGAAGCCACTGTGTGAGGTGTGACATCACCCTTTCTGTTCACGGCAGTAACACCTGTCTTTGAAAACGGGGGGCATTTCATTACTGACGGGCTGATATTTAAAATATGCAAAAAAACATGTTCACGTCTGAAAGATGACAGACTGTGACGGGGAAGTTATGGTGCACACACACACACACACACACACACACACACACACACACCTACATGCACAAGCTCTATTATGCAATGACATTTTTGTGGCTTGACTGTGTATCTGTTCAGATTGCTGCAGCTGAGGTGGAGCTCACGGGTTCTCAGGAAAGGGAAGTGCTGCATGCAGAAGTGGTGCGCCGCTGTGACTGTACGACGTCGACCGCGATGGGAAGAACACGCTGGTAAGTTCAGCCTACGATCATTGTGCACTTAGAGCGGCGTGTTTAAGGCATCCTGATTGGGATTTCTATACGTTATGTGTAAAAGAAAACGTTAGGAAAATACAAGAGATTCATTGATCAAGGGTCTGGTGGACCCAACGCATTATTGGCTCTTATAATCAATACAGCCAAAAAGAAATGTGTAAAAAAAAAGACTTAACAGATATGTACTTTATCTCAAATACAACCAATATAATTATCAGATACGGTCAATATTTACCTCTGTTAGATCACATTTATAAATAAAAGTAATACTCGTTTTTTTTATTGAAATGTAATTTGAAATATATATAAATAAATATATATATATATATAATCAAGATATGAGTGGAATAATCTGTTTATTTTGAACAAATATAAATGAAACTACTACTGATGTTAATTTCTTTGAACACCAGTGAGTATCAGGTTGAAAACATAATGAATTGTCGACCCAAACTCCACATAAGGGCTAAGTGAAGAGAATATGATTGTAATGTTGATATTGTGCTGTTTTGAATATTGTTTCCCCTCTTTGTTGCTCACTTTCCTCACCAGTGAGATCTCATTGAACGGTTCCAAATAATAACCAGGCCAGAAGATGCTCTGATTCAGCAAACGTGTAATAAAACTATGACATAATAAATGTGTCATTCTGAATCATCATTGATTCTTCCTCTATTATGTCTGTGGTGTGTGTGAGTCTATCAGGGCCGAGGGAGGTTTATGATAGGGATCAAAGGTCAGCAGACTGTGAAACACCGGCTGACTGAAGTCACGTTGCTTTTACACACCAACGTCATAAGGTTTGTGGTGAAGCTGCAGGAGATTTAAAAAGGATGTTCAGTGGTACTCATTGTGTTGTGATGATGACACTTTGACAGAAATGACCCAAACGGCTCCTGAGCTGCTGGGATCCAACACGCAACGTCGACGCCACGACTGAGCCAACCACATTTCTGCTTTCATCACGGAGTCGTCAGTTTCACATTTCAACGTACAGCAGACATGCTCCAGCCAGACTGCCACTACACCAGACTGAGATGGTTACTCACCATCGCCGGGCTCTTGTTCTACGCGGTGGACGTGGGGACGGACGTCGGGCTGGCGCTGAAATACTTTCAGGAGGGTCGATACGTGTGGACCGGACTGACTCTGGTGTTTGTTCTGGCCGGGCTGCTGGTGACTCAGGTCTTCAGCTACGCCTGGTACCGGGACGACATGGACGACGTTCTGATAAACGCCGACCAAAAGGCATCCGTTGGAAAAGATGGACTCTCTGTCCTGCACGTCTTCGGCTTGGGCATCTTCACCAGGTATTCTACCTGCAGAATAACGTGACGTAATCAAGGAATGTGTGGCGTGATGTGGGTGAAAATGTGTGGAATGCTAATAATGCACAACTGGAATAACCACATTTTAGCTGCAGATTATTATAAGGATATGCATGATTGTCTCTGCAGCAGCCAAATATTATAATATGATATAATAGACCAGAGATCTTACCCCTAGGGGGGTCTGCAGAGTTACTGCAGGGGGGTCCCCCAAACTGTCTCTTCCAAAAGTTAAAATATGTCCAAAAATACTAATGAACATGAAGACAACCTAAAATAAGAAAGTCGACTTATTTGTTAAATGTTGTGAAATGGTGACGTAGAAAGGCCAATATAGAATTAAAATCTGTTCTAGAATACATTAATCTGTTGTTTGAAGACCTCTGTAATAGTGAAATATAATGTAATGACTGTGTTGCCGTTGACAACCTGTGTCCAGGTACTACTTCCTTGTGAGGAAAGGCTTCAAAGTGGTCTGGGCGACGACAGATTCCCACACAGACGAGGAGAAGAGAGTCGTGCACCACAATCTGTTCTGCCTGGCGACGGATCTGAGCATGCTCAAGATGTTTGAGGCGTTCATGGAGAGCGTTCCCCAGCTCCTCCTGCAGCTCTACATCGTGCTGGGCCACGAGCACATGTCCACCATGCAGTGTGAGTAGAGGCGGGGCATATTTTGGCACAGTGTTGGACTTCCAGGTGAGCTTCTGTGAAAATACAGAACACATCTTTAAAGGATTGATCACAGGAAACTCATAGGCATCAGTCAGCAGGTGTGCAAAGCTATCATTGAGAGTTCTTTTAACTTTTAATCTTCCTGTTTGGTATGGATTTTTCCAAGAATAAGCTTTCTAGAATTGTGTCAATGGCAATCAAGCCACAACTCAACACAGAAAGGATGAAGAAGAAAGCGAGGATCATCCAGCTGTGATCCTCTCTTCAGCCAGTTTGAGCTCCTGGAAGCTCCTGGAAGCTCCTGGAAGCTCCTGGAAGGCGATCCAGAGTCCCTCTGGCAACTAAAAACATATTTAAAAAGTCCTTTATCAAAGTGCCATCAATATCCTTAACTCTAAAACTAACTTGTTGTATGAATCGTCGTTCATCTATGTGTGTCTGCTTTTAACTAACAGTCCTGTGTCCTGTGAGCCCGGTGGACAATAAAGACCTTTTCTATATTTCTTTCAGATGTATCTATGGCGTTCTCCTTCTTCAACATCGCCTGGGCCATGGTGGACTATCGCCGCTGCCTGCGCCGATCCCTCCCCCACGTCGGGGAGATGCCCTCCGGCCTCCCCACAGCCATCTACCTCCTCTACAAGCTCTGCACCATCACCAGCCACATCCTCGGCTACAGCCTCCTCCTCATGCTGAGCCCTTACAGCGCCGTGGTGCTCGCCGTCCTCTGGCTGCTGGGGACCATCTGGACCAACGCCCTCCAGACCGAGTTCTGCTCTCCAGACGTCTGGAGATCCTGTACCGAGCCGTCGTCGGCGTCATCCTCACCTTCACCTTCTTCAACGTGAAGGGGCGGGACACCAGAGCAGCCATGATCTTCTACTACCTGGTCCACGCTTTCATCAACGCCACGGCCCCCTTGCTGCTGGCTCTGCTGAGGCCGGAGCTGCAGACGGCCACGTTCCTGCTGGCGGTCAGCGGTCTGATCGTTGGGGGGTCGGTGCTGGGCCTGCTGTGTCTCGTGGTCTACTACGTCCTCCTGCATCCCCGAGAGAAGTCACGAGAGGCCGACGAGGTGGACGGCCTGGGGAAGGAAACGGAGACCACGAGGAGATTAAGGAACTTTCTACAGCCTTGATCTTCTGTTTCTGGCTATGGGAGAAAAAAACTGGGGGTTTTGTTGTACAAGAAAAGAAGGGAGATGTCATCGCGATATTGTGTGTCACAATATAATGCTGCTATCAGTTATCTTATATATTTCATCTTTCATTACTAACACAAATGGCTAGTGAGGCAATTAAGTGGAAAATAGTGTTATTTATTCATGTTTCTTTAACTAAATTGACATATTTATTCTTATCATAAGTATTTGCTCATCCTAAAGGACAGCTGTTATCGTCTCCTTAGATATTATATATCACTGCGACTGAAACTGTCCCACTAATAATGCGTTATAATAAAATGATATTAGGATTGAAAATGTGGTATTTAAGTTTGTTTGTTACCTACAGAGACACAATAATAAGCATTATATTGTATGCTTGAAAGCTGTTTTTCCCCCGTAACATACAGTCAAGTACTAACACTTACGTTCCTCCAGCCTGTAACACACATGATGAACACAAGGTGGAGCTATTGTCTAGGTGGACTTTTTCTAAATGTGGTCCTTAACTGCTGGACCCAAACTTATAGTCATTCTTTTAGTTAGAATACATGCAACAATATTTCAGGACGAAGACGATACTATTTCACAATACTCTGCTGTTATTGTTAATCTTTAAAATCTAAAGTGTAAATGTTTCTTTGGCTTAATCACAATTTAAAAATTGATCCTGACAGATAAATGAAAGTGCAAGTAGGGTTTAAGGAGACCTGGGAAGGATTAAAAGCTCTTGCTCAATGACCAGTCCAGCAGAATAGATGCTCACCAGCATCTTAGATATAGTTTATACCGCTCTGGAACCACCGAGATCTTCCACTCAGATCTTTCTCACACTAATCCTTATAAGGTCAAAGGTGGGGAAGAAACATTCCCTCTCCTCACAAATGATGGACACGGGAGTCACGGATGAGCTAACTAGAAATAATAACAAAAAGCGGTGCTAATTTTGTTTTGACTACCAGCAAAAAATATAGCATGAGCTGATGGGTGGTGGTGGTGGTGGTGGTGGGGGGGGTGCTGGCCCGGTCTGAGCTCACCTGGGAGGAACGCTGACAAACCGCAGGGTCCAGAGTGCACCATGCTTGTTGGCTCTCAAATAAACCCAGCCCTCCCCCCCTCTCTTCCTTTAATTCAGGCGGACTCAGAGCGTTTTGACTTGTTTACTCCTCGGGGCCACTTTACCTCTCATCTGTCAGTTGTGCTCCGTCAGAGCCACTCCATAAAATGACAAATTTAAGTGAGGAGCTCGTGTTGGAGAGGAAATGAATCACTGCCAGGTAGTTACCACACATGACTCCGTTTTACTGCAGACGTTGTCCTCTGGAACATCTCGAGTAAGCAAAGCTACTTGTTCACAAACGAGCAAATACAGTTCTAATGTCGAGGAATTAGATGGTAAATCTTACCTTTGGGACCCAAAGGGTGATGTTGCATCACTGCACCTGCAGACAGACAGACAGACACATCATTAGAGAGAAAATAAAATGACTTCATCCTTTTGCATTTCAGATGATAGATGCTCCCCCCCGTCTCCCTTCCACCGTATATTTCCTCAGCTTCAGTGGACTAATGCGATGTAAACCTGCCAAACGGGACTTTTATTGGGAGAAGATGCATGTGTCCCGGGCTACGGTCCTAAGCGGTCTGCCCCCCCCCACCCTACATACTCCTTGGCTGTGACTCACCGCTCCATCGCGCTGCCAGGGACCAGTCACAAGTCATCGGGATGAAACGTGTGGAGCGAAGCATCGCCTCCCCCTCTTCTTCTTCTTCTCTGAGACAAAACAAGCGGAGAAGGAGAAGTCTGGCGTTGACAACCTCTCTGTGATTTCTACTTCTGGCACCGAGGGGCTTAATACCCCCGGTAATCTCCGGCTGTGATCTCACTGCCCCCCGAAGGGGAGCCCGGTGAGAATCCCAGGAACAAATAGGCAAATCAAAAGATGATGATATGTGACAGAAAAAAGCTGAATCTGTGAAAGATCTCCAACAGGCCTGCTTTTTTTTACCTCAGCCAAAGACAGAAAACATGGACCACGAAGACGTGTAAACTCACACTGCCGTCGCTGTCAGCACCTCACTTTTTGTCTGATTTAACGCCATTAACCACGTCGACCTCTGACCTCTCTGTGACCATCGCTGGCTTTTTACCCCCCCTCAAATCTTATCTTTTTGTTTTTCCATCACCACATCCTGTAACAGCCGGTCAGGAGGAGGAGGAGGAGGGAAGGGGGAGGGCATTCCTGGCGTACGCCATCGCCACAATTTGTACAGACACAATAAACCCATGGAGGCAGGCTGTTTTTCATTAGGGCTTCAAAGTCCATATAAACCATGATTAATGAAGTCCTGAGATGTCTTTAATTATTATGACTTGAGATGCATTAGCAATGTTGGCGATCTGTACACGTCCATGGCTCACTCCGACATGGCAGCTTGGCCTTCGTTCTTGGGAGAATTCCCCGAATGTGGAGGAGGAGGAGGAGGAGGAGGAGGAGGAGGAGTGATAGAAGACCTCCCTTTTTACTTTTTTAGCTATGGCACAGAAGTTTCTTTAATCACTGTACATGCACTCTTACAAATGAGTTTGGGCAGTGACAGATTGGCGAGCGGAGCCGAGGATAATTACACGCAGTGGGCTGGTGTGTGTGTGTGTGTGTGTGTGTGTGTGTGATCACAGCATGGCATTGCCTTACCCAAGGGGGCTCTGTAAATAAGGTCCTCATGCAATGAATGACGATATTGTGAAGTGCATTATGCAGGCTACAATAGCCCCAACCATTGTTAACGTATGGATTTCTGCTGCAGAAGAAGACGTCGGTGTAGTGTGACGATAAACCCGCCACGGGGGAAGTCAAGATACGCTTCAGCAGAAAATATCGTGAAAAAAAATCAGACATGAGGCACCAATTACCCAACAGTGTAGTCGTAGAGAGAATCTTTAAGGGACCTCATCATGGAGTTATTTTGGTCATTTAGAGCCACACCCACACAATGTGAGGCAATTAAAAGGAAACATCAGGAATATTATTACCTCTATCTCGAGTCATAGTAAGAACAAACAAGCAATAACTAACAATAAGCAGCTAACGTGCTGATGTTGACTAAACACAAAGTACAGCCGAGGCTTTTAGTTATCACGAGTCATGATGGAAATGATCCACTCAGGATGGACAGACTGACTGACCCATACACCATGCTATCGTCACCATTAGCATGGCTACGAGGCTAGTGACACACCTTTTAGTCCATCTCCTGTATTTATGATAAGACGACCAGCCAGAGCAGCAAAGATGGTCTAAATTTAGTTCAACCCTCACTTTGGAGTTACCTGGAACAGTCTGATACGGCTGACCCCAGAACAGCCCCAACTAAAGCAGAAACAGTACTTGTTAAGGGAAGGAAGTGCGTCCAAATGCTCTATTAATCCAGTTTGGGCCTTACCAGTAAGTATGGTTGTGTGGCGTACTGTTAAGGATTATTTTATTGGCCAAATTAACCACAGTTAATTAAAAGAATCTTAAAAAAGCTCTTCAAAGAACGGCCGCGTCCAGACACGAAGACACAGAAACAAAGAGGAAGCTCATTTGTATAATCCTCATTTAGGGCAACCGGTTTATGTTTCAAGTAGCTGCCCATCCTAGCCGTCACACACACACACACACACACACACACAGATAGAAAACAGAAGCCGTGTTTGTGTTGGGCACGCTCCCTACAGCACGCAGGATGATGGATTATAGCGTGTTCCTGTTTATTTATGCTGCGCTGGCTATGAGGAACACGGGCAGAGGCCTCATGCACACCGCGTCCAGCGTATGGCAAATACAATCAGCCGTAAAATAAGATTCCACATTGTGAATGAGAAATGGGTTACTCTCACACACACACACACACACACACACACACAGGTCTTTCTGCAGGGGGAGGCTTGTCTTGATTAACCTGGCCGGCGTGTTTTTCCCTTGACGTCATGGGCGCTGTTCCCCGAGCGGCTCGGTGGAAGCCATCAATTCTAGTTTGTCTGCAGTTTGTCTGTTTGAATTTTTTGTTGATCTGTATTATTCACCGACAGGAAGTGCTGAGTGAAGACTGTCGCGGGTACTTCGTGCTCAGACGTCGTACATCATCTCTGTCGGACCACCTTCCTCCTGCCCTCTGACTTCAGGGATGAATGTTTCGGCTCTTTTTTTTGGAATAAGGAGAGTGTTTTATTCCTGTGATGGATGCATGCGGAGGAGGTCTGCGACTGTGTGACTACGAGGGGGGACAAATGTTTTTCTCCCACACAGCTCTGCCCTCTGAGCCGCGTACACCACCAGCTTATCACCCCCTTGACCGTTTTTGGGTTCCGCCCGGGCCCCCGTAGATCTGGACTGGAGGGAAAGATGCTATGCCTGATTATAATCAGAGGTCGGCCCTTTGATGCCGGCATGGTGAAATTTGTTATATGTTAAGCCAGTGCTAATGTGATTATGGACATTGATCCATTAAATCTACTGTAAAAATGCAGCCCAGCACCAGTTTTGAACTCGATACCGAGGGGGAAACACGAGAAGTGCTGTGAAACATTAAAGACGCTTTGATGTAATATTTAACCCATCTGCAGGCAAAACGGCGGGGAAATGTCCAGAAAGCCGTGGTTTTTTGGGGGGGCGGGGCCCGCTGTGAGACATGAGGATGATTTTTTCCCTTTTGCAGTGTGGGCATGAAGAAAGGGGGCAACTGTCGGGTCACGATCTTACCCTGCAGGGCGTTTTTATCGGGGCAATAAAATGGGGCTGTGTGGAAGTCCCCCGCCCACCGGTCTCAGACTATCACCTCACTCCTCTGCCGCCGCCCGCCGCCGCCATGGGAAACAAGTGTAAAACTCTCCTTCAACACAGAGCAGTAAAGCACTGAGGCTTAGAAGAGGATTAGCAAACTGCACAACAAATAGAAAAGGTTACGATGCCTTCAATAAAAGAACATTTAAAAAAAAACAACAAGTGAAATAGAACCTACGAAATACATCAAATATGCAACCAAGTGCCATCAGAATATCATTATCGTCATGATTTATTAATTAAATGTTGCCATATTTCTTTTTTCACTATTGGCCCGAAAATTCATGAATTTATTAATGTATTAAAATGTCATTTTAACACATATAAATGCGTTAAATGTTGCTTAAAACCAACATATTGGGTATTTTTCATTTAAAGATAATAATTAGCGATCGTAAGGCCACGTCATACACCGCTACTATTCCCTGGTGTCCTTGTTTGGACCGTACCATCTTTGAACACCGGGGAAGTACTCAGAAACCTTCTGAGCTGGTTCCCGGGACAGTAGCGGTCTTCAGGACCACATCGAGCCATGATGACATTTTAGCTAAGGCACTGCGGTTTGACTCCTTCTTCTGGGCTTCGTTCTACAAATTAAAAAGAAAGCTGTTTTCATTGAAATCCAACATATTTCTTCTATGTAGTAAATCATCATGTATTGACCAGACATGTGCTGCGTGTTGCGTAGACGTGACCGAGGTCAACACTTATAATGTCGAGGATGCCGAGTGTAACTGAGGACTCGGAGCATCTCTTTACCAGACCATGAGGAAATTACTTAATTCAATTGTGGGTTCACAGTAATTCCGAAGAGGGCATTCCACTTTTCCTTTTTTCTTTTTTTTCAAGTGTGTCTTTCTCATCTTCGTAATTGTAATTTGTTCAGGACATTGGATCTGATCACATATAGTGGCCGCAAATGTACTGTATGAGGCAGTTTGATCTGATTTCATGAACATTTAATGTTGTGTAACCGATATAACGTTGCACTAATAACGCCATATTGTCCGTGATCAAACATTTGATGACGGACTGAGAATCGAGGCCTCTTAGAGAGAAAGTCTCGCCTGAGAGGGTCAAACTGCCAACGTATTTACAGGGATGGACATGACAGCTTTCTCCAAAGTCAAATTCAAGCACTTTTTAAGCATTTCCAGGTGCATTTCCATGCTTTTCCAGCCCCTTCCAGCTGTGGTAAACTCCATCTTTGTACCAATCCAATGGTCAGTATTCAGTCTACTTATTCTGTCACTTGTTCATCACATTAAATGAGATGTTATTGTCCTCTAAACAACCAACATGATGTTTGGAGACAGCTTTTTACAGAAGGACCACAAATGAAAGGAAAACTAATTCCACTAACAGATCCACAGAAATATAATCACCAACTATTTTCATCATCTGTTCATCATCAAAAGTCATTTTTCATAAAGAAATGTCACAAAAATGCTGTTTTCAGTCCCTCAGATATGGAGATCTTCTTTCCTCTGTTCTATCATAGATGTCATCACATACAACACACATTTATAGACCTTTATTATAAACCCAAGCACTTTTAAAACCTTGACAACACCACACTAAAACTCAAGTGTTTTCAAGGAACCACACGAACCCTGACATTAAGAACGAGGGCAGGATCCAGATCTCGGACGTCTGTCCGTGTTGATTTGGGCGTCGTCGAGCCGTCGCCGCGGCGTCTCGTTGGGACGTCCACAGTGCACGGCCTTTCACTCCGACCCATAATGCAACAAAGGTGTGGCGACTGAGTAATCTCCTTAAACAGGCTCCCTGGCAAACCCCCGGGTTCACTCCTGGGGCCCCTAGAGCCTTCACCAGAGGAAACTACAACCCCCCCTCCCCTCAGATCCCAACTCAGATAAAGCACACTGATGACATCACCGTCTCCCCATTTCTTTCTCTGTTAAAACATCCCAGTGGTCCTCCCTTATTAGCATGTAGAGCAGCAGGATAATAACGTGCTCTCTCTGCCTCTCTCACACCGACGGAGCTATTTGGGTTGAAACCACAAAAGCCCCCGCGGCGGCAGCCAAGCTAAACAACAAGTCAGAGGGGGGAGGGGGGGAAGATGGTCAAAGCATCACAATTAGAGGCCGTTTATTTTGTGCGCTGCCCGTGCCAGAGGGATTGCACGCTATAAACGGGCGCCAACCATGTTTGAGACTTTGCATTGTTGGGGAGAAATCTGTGGAAAAAGTTCAGGAAGGGTTTCGGGGGGCGAAGGAACCGAGAGTCGACCAGAAAACGGACGAAATTCAAGTGTGAAGTGGCTCGTTTTTAAAAAGGGCGATAGGGAACTCGAACAAACACTCCCCCCAGCCTCCCAATATTAACAAACCAGTCTGCGATATGAGCTCTAACTCTAACTTATGGTTATCATTGGTCATTTTATGAGCCGTGTGAAGCAAAAGTGTACTTTTATGCCACCCGAGGGTGCTCTGGGGCACATGTGGGATTTCCCCCCGCGCACACAGAGAGGTTCAGCACGATGACAAAGCTCGCTTCAGGGATTATTTTTGGCTCACGTTTTTGTTGCTCATAAGACCCTTCGCTACTCGGAATGGAGTTTTTTTTTTTTAAGATTTATTATGACAAGGTGGGAGATTTTTTTATTTTTTTTTATGAATCACATTCTTCACACTTGCTGCACACAAGGACAATCTCTAATATCTGGTCTATTCATAACCACTATATGAGCTTATGTAAAAATAAATATATAGGTCGATTCACTTCAACATTTTAATGTTCAAAGTGGTTTTAAAACAGTGCTACTAACTGCACGCCCCTGCCTGATGTCTGGCCACTAGATGGCGGTATATGTACATGGATCCCTCTCGGAGGTTTAAGGCCTCGGCCTTCCGGACTTCCAGTCACCGGCCGCCCGCGTCTGAGCAAGTGTCCAGCGGTCAGAGAGACACCTGATCCGGACTCATTACCTCCATCACCACTCCGCACTAATTAGCCAACAAGCCAACTGCCCTTTACAGAATTAATTAATGTTTTAACGAATTCCTTTTAGTGTATGAACTCTGACGGACAGATAACTGACGTGCGCTGTTTGAAAATGTTTTTTTTTTTTTTTTTTGGAGCGATATTTTCATTCATTGTCTTTAATATTTCATTAAAAAAAACGGATCGTTAAAAAATATTAAAATGTCTTAACGTCTAAATAAACATTTTCTTTTTATATTTCTAAAATAAAAAGCTTCTAAACGTAATAAATTAGTATCGGAATGGTTGTAGTTATTACAGATCTGCAGTGAGTTATGATATAAAGGTAATATATAAATTAAAACGTGTAAATGTCAAACAGTTATAATATAAGACGACATAATAATTATTATTATAATAATAATTATAATATAAAATGTAAACCTGAAGGAGCACAAATTACACAAAATGCTATTTAATTTGTACTTAATTATCGCATTATTATAACTCAACGTCTAATATAATATGCAACATATTAAACGTGTAGTCACTTTATTTTCCAGTAAATTATTATCCGTATTTATTATTATTTTAACATGAGGCTGTCAACGCGTGGAAGAGGCTGAATAATTTACCACATTATTAAATATCGATTGACTGGCTACAGTAAATGTCTCACTCACGACAGCGCGTGATCGATAATCCCAGCGGTTCGGGACAGTGATGGGGGGGGGGGGGGGGTCACGTGACGGCGGACAAGGGGGCCAACCTTGACACTAAAAGGACTATTGAGTTTCAAGACAGCGAGAAGTTCAGGTTTCATACCTTAAAATGAAGTGGCCACAATTAATGAAACCGGGAAATTTACAGTCAGCTGTTGGACGTCTGCAAATATTTAAACTGTATTAAAATAATATGTAAGACATTTCTTTTTGCATGAATAGAATTTAATCACATTTAAACACTTATTATGTGTATTTACAATTCTTAAATGGTCTTTAAAATATTTAAATTCCAAATCCAATTCACTGAAAATAGCAGAAAAAAGCTCCAAACTACTTAAAAACGTCCCACACCGTCAGAAATGTTCCCACCTGCCCTGAAAGTGATAAAGCTCTTCATCTCACTTGCATGCTTTGCCAGGAAGTGACGGCCTAGTGCTCCTACTTAATGATTTCCACAGGATAGGCTGCGCATGACAGACGCCAGGCCTCATCACACACACACACACAACACACACACACACACACACACACACACACACACACACACACACACTATCTATCAGAGGGATACTCCACTTGGTCCTGCCTGTGTTTGTATAAGCTTTATTTTCACAACTGGAAAGTAATAGCCATCTGCCCAAGCAGGCTGGAGGGGTATCGTATGTGAGCAGGTAAAATCACACACACTTGGTCCTCACTCACACACACACACACACACACACACACACACACACATTGCAAAGAGAGGAAGAAGAGACAAGAGATTAAATGTAGTGCAGGCGCCGGTCTGTCAGAAACTCTAACGCCAGGCAGGACATACCAGGCACGGGGAAAACGCGGCGTTGATGATGGCGATGATTTATAGGTGTAGCATTTGATGAAACCCCCGCGGTACAAGGGGGGATTGTTTCCGCTGCGGTGGGACAGATGGTGAAAGTGTAGAAGATGTAGAAAAAACCCAGAACACACTCGTGAGCGGACCAGACAGGTGAGTGGAGTCGGTCGTGTCCAAGGTGAGCAGCGTTCCCAGGCTCCAGTCTCTTCTCCAGGTAGCCTGGGAAGTCGCATCCCCCCCCCTCCCCTCCCCTGCTCAAAGGGGCATGTGCGACCCCGTGATGACATATGACCTCTTCAATGGCCCTCCCGAGCCGCATCTGTCATTTCCCACAATCCCCGCTCCCATTTTCATCTCAGGGTAAGCTTGAAATTACAGGAACAGTGGACGCTTCCTGTTGGCCTCCAGACTGGAGAGCACAATCCGTTTTCAACACACAGGATTCACGATAAGAATAAAGTCAATATAAATAAATACGTTTCCATATTCAGCATGCAAAGATATGTTTTGCAATAATTATATGATAAAAGGGGGATATTCTTGAAAGCATCATGCATTTTTTGCAGCTAATTTATTGTGAAGACACAGGGAGCGTTCATTTATTCCCTCGGCTATCTGTAATGGTCTAATTACCCTCTAAAAGCTTCTCCATTGGCGTCTCTGTAATGAGGCCCCTGTAGACTGCAGGTTGACATAAGACTTCGCCCCCCCTCTTCCCCGGCTCTCGCCCCATCCGGCCTGAAGGGCCTAAAGTGGAGCGGTCCATCTGCACGGGGACGGGGGCCGAGCGCAGACGGAAGCCATTGAGGTGGAACGTATACAGGAGAGGGCCTGACAAGATAAAGATATCAGGAGCAGACAAGGGCAAAGGAACATATTGATGGAGAGCGGGCCCCTCTCAGGGCACGCCGACACCAGATACCTGCTATTTAAAACAGTGGTTTCGCTTGCTCATGGATTTGTCCACGCTGCAGTGCCATAACCTAACTGGGAGGGCCACGAACTCTCCCGTTCTCCATCTTCTTCATCCTCCTCTACGCCTTAACCCTCTTTTACACAGTGTCAAGCAGGCAAACACAGTCACCCCTATAACCGTTAATTCTGCCGACACAAGGCTCCGTCTTCGGCCCCTAATGAAATCGGAATATGTGTTATGGAGTTCCAAACTGGATCATATTAAAACAACCCTCCCTCTCTCCCACAGACTCTTCCTCAGACTTAACCATTAGTGTTGCTCTAGTCTTTCAGTGCGACCCCCTCCCCCCCACCCTGGATCAGGCTCGTCTGGCTGAGGGCCAATGCCCCTCTGAGGAGGGATGCTGGGATCCAGTCTGCCCATTGGCCATGCATTGTGTGTCGCCAAGTGACAGTGAGTCTTGAGCAACAGCTGAAAGGAGCCGGCAGTGTGAGTCCACATGGGGGGGGTTTGGTGTCTCCAGTCGATGTCAAGGTTTTGTGAATTTTGCATTAAAATTGGAAATGACGGATTTATAATTCATTATTCACATGAAACTGTTTTTCTGGGTGATTCCAAACTTTTCTTTTTTGTTTTTAACCTCTGAAATATTTGACTTGTTCTACCTCACTTAGCAAAAACTGTGTATTTATTTCTCATTATTATATTTCTTTAATTACTCTTTGTATTAAACCGATCCATTTCATCCCTTCATCCTCCAACCGGACATCCTTCCCTCCCTCCAAATCCCATTAACCCACTCCGTCCTTACAGTACTGGCCTTTCCTTGCCCCCCCGTCCTCGTGTCTGGCCCCTCCCATGTCCTAAAGCCCATTATAGCCCCTCAGTCCCTTTCCCCCCGTCACCAGCCCTCTCCTGTCACATACCCCTGCCTCTGCCTTGTCACACCCCTACACTGATGGATGGTCGGGGTCAGTGGTTCAGCTGTGGAGTTCAAGCCTGCGGGCTCCTTGGACCCCCCCACCCCCTAACCCTCCATCCTTCTGCCGCCCTCCCTTTTTTTTTTTCTTTACTACTCCTGCTCTCTCCTCCCTCTCCGATGAAAACAATGTCAGATGCTGGGCACTCAGCTGAGAAAACTCATAACTCTCCCCTCGGCGCCCAACCATCCCCAACACTCGCTGTTAACACTTTCATTCCTCGCCGGGCCCTCAAATAGACCCGGCTTACTGGGGCCACATAAATCACCGGCGGGGTCAGGCTGGGCCTCGAGTCGGGCCTCACCTCGTGTTCAATGGGCAAGAAGCAGGTCACTCACTGTCACTGCACCGTGAGTTATCTCTTTATAATGACGCCCCTCGGCTGTCTGTGAATGTCTGTGAACATCCAGTTGTTGTTTTTTTTTTAAAGAACTCCTCAGCTTTCATTTTTGGGAGTAGAACTGTTCTTCTGGAGGGTTGTATTAGCTCACCACACTGTTTACGGTGTGATTTGCTGGCTCTCACATCTGTGGAGCCGGGGCCACACGGCTCCTGATCACCCCGTCCTCCACGACGGCTACAGGGTCTGGAGAGTCTCACATCCTTAGACCCCGAATCTATCCTGACACACACTCTGCTCTTATGCTAATCACGATGTTTAGGAACATTGAACTGACGTGGGGGTCGGTGCCGGGCTGGTACGAGAGGTTTTGGAGTTGGGAGGCCCGACGAATTCCAGTAGTTTTTTTGTGAAACGTGGCAATTATCAGCATTAGCCTGCACCCTCGACCCAAACCACCAAAGTGAGCGGAAATGGCAGCAATCAGGCCCGATTTCCCTCGGAGATGCTGGATGGGCTGGACACACACATCCCCGAGAAGAAGAGAGAGAGAGAGAAGCACCAGATCCCTGCAAGCCCTCTTGACAGATGGGAGCCGAGCGGGGCAAGTCCCGGGGCTGACAGCAATGTTGCCAAAATTGCTCTTGGATTGACTAACAATTAAGATATCAGAAGAGATCACGGCAGCTCACTGACAGCTGCTCCAATTGTTTGCACCTGCTCCTCTGGTGTTCTGCACATGTCTGGCATGGATTAGGGCCGACTCGTGCTGGCCACATTTCACCTTTCCACAAGTGATTTACTCCAGAATCATCCTCCTGCCCCGCTAGCTGGGCGAACACGCCCCGTGGCCGCTCTCCCATTAGGGGGAGGGAGGAGGGGAGGGGAGGGAGGGAGGGAGGGGCAGCATAATGGCATCATTAGCATCGTCCTTGTCATTAGCAGCATCGTTATGTATCGCTCATCTCCTCCTTTTGCTTCCGTTTGACCGCTGCGGTACACGTTACAGTCTGAAATACACAAGCATTAACCTCTGTTTGGTGCACATAATGTATGCGTGGAGGTTGTGAAATCCAGGGAGGGGTCTTTACATCGGATCAGTGGCTTCCCAGCACGCTTGCAGAAGATCTTGATAAGCTGGTGAACTCTGGGGTTTGTTGAAGCCCTGCTGGGATAAAGACAGCTTTTGTGTGGCGTACTGCTTGTCTTGCCTGGTGCATTATGGGTAGACGGACTCGTGAGGTTGACGGTCACAGGTAAAAAAACAGAAAACAAACATTGTGTAACGGGTTCTAACTCACCAGACCGGTTCTGTCGTACCGCGCTAGAGAACAGAGCTCAGCACGCATGTCGTGTGCTGTTGGGATTGGTCAAATGTCAATCAATTATGTGTTTGTAGAAGGACGGAGGATGAAGAGGAGAGTCCACACACACACACACACACACACACGGATGCAGTGAACACACAGTTGTGTGTTTGTCTAATGCATGCAGTTCAAACAAGGCGACTCTCTCCCTGTTATCTTTCCTCCAGCTTTTTTCGGGCTCCATTAAAACAAACCCTCCCTCCCCTCCCGGTGCACAATAACGCCAGTATTCCTCTGTGTGCTGTCATTGTCCAGGCCCATAAGGCACAGTTAAAGCTTCCTCTTTGCGTGTGCACATGAGTGTGTGTGTGTGTGTGTGTGTGTGTGTAGCATCAGTATTGTTTATGGACCTGTAGATGAGCCAATTACCCAAGTATGTCCCTAAAAAGAACAGGAAGGAAGGATATAGAGGTGGCAGCCGGTATACCCCTCACCACTACCACCTTAACCACACACACACACACACACACACACACACACACACCTCCTCCCCTTGTCTGGCAGGGGGAGACGAGGCCAGTCGTACCCAGTGCCAAGCCCCCTCTGGAGCCGGGCCAGTCCCACTGGACCCTCTGGATCGTATTCTGATGTGGGCCGTTGTGGCTGGTTGAGTCCCACTGTGTAACCCTAGCTCCCTCTCTGACACAGTACAGGTATGTCCCCTGTGGCCCAGATTACCAGGGGACTGTGTAAACAGCCCTGCTAATCTGAGGAAGTATCCTGTTGGCATATTTGTGAAGCCTGCCCCAGCGACAGGTTTGGTATTTCATGTAAAAAAGACAATGTGAGGCCATCATAAGACTTACGATTGAGGGGAAATTCAAACAATTGATTCACATCACTTCAGAAAGGAGACATTTTTTTCTTTTTCTTACGTTTTTTAAGTGGGAATTCATTGAATTTGCATATGAACTACCTTTCTACATGTGAGTTTAAAATTGTCATAATGACAAATGTATTTAAAAAGGTATAACACCACTTTATTTGACTGAAATATGCATTGTCTCATAAAACAAGTATGAAAACGAATTAGGTCTGTGTTTAATCTTCTGTTTGTTGTCGTGACTTTAGACTACTCTGACATAATGAGGAAAAAAAAAACCTCCAAACGACCTTCTTAAAATCTCTGTGTCACCTGCCTTACCTTTTGTCGTGGAGCATTCGGGTCCCTGCATCTTTAAGTCGCTTTAATCTGCTAACAGCTTTGGGCTCGGGCCACTCGGTCATTCCTTTGGCCCTCTTTCCATTGTCCTGCATGTCATCTCCCGGCAGACACTGTTAAGATATTAATGGCTGCATGATGAGATGGTCTCCTTACAAGGCCGCCCTTACTGGATAATTGATCGTGTAGTGAATGACATGTTGTGGTTCAGGTTTAGGTCTAGGCGCTCCACCACGGAGGAAACTTTTTATTTGTATTTTTATGACACACCTTTTTCATGGTCTCAGGTTTAGAACGCGTTAAAAATGAAGGTGGTTAATCTCCTCCATTCCCAGAGAGGACGAGGAAAATCTAGAAAGAAAAAGAAGTTAGTGGAAAATCCTGAGACATAAATCACGCATTAAACAATAATTCTTGCCGTGGAGTACAAACAAGTTTTACAAAACGTTTCTGTTTTCTAATCCCGGAGCCAAATGAAGGAAGTAATGAGCATTCTTTTCTGACATGAGTGTGTTTATAGGAGTGCAACTCTAGCATGTAAAGAGAGACGCATGGAAGCACTTCTCTTCCTTGGAATAAAGTAATTAAGGATCTCTCGCCCATTTTTCCCCCTCCCTCCCCTCCCTCCCTCCCTCCCGCGCTCGCAGCCAGAGAACGCAGCTTTTCCAGCGTGTCAGTCGATCATCGCTGCAACTTGACATCCTTGACCCGGACATTCAATTTATTGATCTTCATTTTATTCGGATGTGAGGACTCTTTTGCTCTTTTAAATTAATCCAGGGTTAATTTGGTCCCGGGCGCCCCCCCCTTCGCCCCGATCCCACCCAGCATGAATGGGCCCTCTGTTGGGCAGAGCTGGTCCTGGCCACCCAGTTTTATGGGAATCTGCAGTGAATTAGAAAATCTGTCAATGCGAAAGGAGCCGCGCGGCGCGGATATGCCGTGTCACTCCACCTGTAAAAGAACTGCTCTTTGTCCATTATCTCCCAGGCTTACCTGAGGAGAGTTAACCTCGGGGTCAATAACATCTCCACGGTGTTTCATGACTGGCTGGGCCTGGGCCGGGGGGTCTGAGGAGAGCCATTGTTAACACGGGGGCTGCGGACCCACACTTCCTCCCTCCTTGGCTCTCCCCGTCGAATACCTCTGGGAAACGGATCTGTAAAGAGCAGCGACGGGAGCCGTAAAGATGTGATCACTTTCACAGGAAAGAGCGGCCACTGTACCGACTTCTGTCTGCATTGTGGTTCAAACTAACCGTATATTTCCCTTTTACCTTTTGCCTTTTGAGCTCTCCACTAAGGCCCCGTTTACACGAAGGGAAAACGCAGATATTTCCACGCGGTTTGGCCTCTCATTTACAAGAAAAACCCAGTTTTTATCACAGAAAACGATTATTTCTGAAGATTTCTGATAACGCCGGTTATGTGGTCTAATTTAGGTTCTCAAGTGTCACAGGAAGTCGCTCTTGTTATTCGTTGTTGATGATTCTGAGGATTCTGATTGGCTTGCATCGTTATAATGGTGCTCGACGGCGGATTTCTGCAGGTTGAACGATGTTGTGTGCACGATGTCATTTTTGAAAAAGGAGGGGGGGAAATGTTAATTTCTCTTAATACCCTGCTACGTGTAAACGTGACCTAATACTCCTTCCTCGGACCACTCTGTACCCCGAAACCAGGGATGTGGAACTATTGGCTGCTCTCTTCCTCTCTTATATGATTCATGCTCTTCTCTAGCACGGTCTTTGTAGTTAAGCATGCTGGTATTCAAATCTAAGCATGCCGGATTGGACTATAATTTGCCTGCGCGTATCTATTGCTCTGCTCGTAATCACCCACATGGTGAAAATAATTGTAAGATTGTAGGAAAGTTTTCGGGGCAGCACGGCTTATAACAAGCATTTTGTCACAGCAGGCCGGCATTATTTTCTCTCAATCCCACCCTGCTGTGAGTACACATGAAAGATATTTGTGTTCACGGTTGTTGCCAGAAACGGATTTAAGACGACCCACGAGGAATAAACTTGAATTAAAACATGTATTTGAAGCTCTATTACGACAGCATAAACAATCAAGAGAGTATTGTCTGGGACATTAATTTGATTATTTAGGAGACCTTATACAAACTGACGCATAATCACAAGTCGGTTGTTTTGAAAACGCTCCACTGTTTAGAGGGAGCCATTTGAATAGGATGTGACCTGCATGTAAATGGTGGGTTGGGAGAAGTTTACACTGAACGCAGGCAGGCAGGTGCAGAGCAGGAGGGGAAAAAGTCCAGGTGTGCTGCCAGCGACAATGACACAGATCCACTCTGTTGTTTGTTCTGCAGCTCCAAACCTGGAGGATTCTATCATTATGCCTTCCAGAAAACACCCTCAATTAAAATGTCATTACTTAATGCTGTGATATTTTGTACTTTTTAAAAAAAATCCGGTGCAGCTCTCGTCGGTGCACACGAGGGAACAAAAGGATTTGCCTAATTTGACTGGATATGTTCAAGTCAGTCAAGCATTTGTCAACAAAGGCCAACAAAGCGAGACAGACAGCTCAGTGCTGGACTGATTACCGCTCGCTGTGCAACATGGATTTATTTCACCAAACAAAACAAAAAAAGCTGAGACAAACGTCTCGTATTGAGATGCTCATGGGAAACATGTTAAACACAACCATGCTCTGCAGCACTCAGGCCACGCAGCGAGGTATCGATCCACGCTGTGGAATAGAGGGCCTCGTCTTTGCCACTGCTCCTTTTCCCGGAAAACTATGTTGTCATTGCATTCAGTAACGGCCCCGAGGGGGGGGCGGGGGTGGGAGCGAGCGGACGTGTCGAGCCAAGCACATCACCTGTTCCTCAAACCAAAATAGGACACACAACTTGAGATTCAATTTTAGCAGCCAGCGGGGCTTACCGAGAGCAGCGACGGGGGTCGGAACGGCTGGCGATGAGTGACGATCGCAGCCTCCTCACTCACAATCAGCAGTCCCCGGTGGCCTCATTTCTCTATACCTGCCACTTACTGTGGCCTGTCATCAACCGGGGGACACTATTAATAACCCCTGGATGTTTGGATTTGGCTGTTCTCCTCGGGCCTTATTTGATCCACACAGCCGAGGAGGTTTACGCTGTTATTTGTAGTTTCATGTTTTTAATATCCTTTAAGTCCGAGAGGTTCTGGAGAAATTTGTACCGTCTGTGCCTTCATATCTGAGATCATCTCACTGGTTACAATGGGAATTAGGCCATTGGCTGAGAGGGCAGGGCAGGATAAGTCAAGCGAATCCCGTATGAAAGCACAAAAAGCTCATTTTTCCTACAAAATCTGCACCGTAACACAAGATTTAAAGTGAAATAATCAAATTGGCCAGCGGTCAAAATCACAAATCTTCCTCAAAGGAAGAGGCAGATCCCTTTCCTTGATTTCAGCAGCTGCATCTTACTTTTTTTCCCCTGCATTCAATTTGCGTCTTGTCTCGCTGCCATATTAAAAACACAATAATCCACAAAACAAATATTTGTTTTTCCACTTTCTCCTTGAAAGTAGAGGGCTTTTGAAATCCAAACCAGCCGCCTCGTAGCTCAAATAGGTGCTGCGAAATCTAAAGTGACAAAGCATTTTTCTCTTCCTCCGAGCCCTTGTCCAGGCTTTTTTTTTTAACCTGCTAAAAACGGCAGATGTATCACTTTTTCATCATTTGGAAAACGTATACCTGGCTTTTTTCTGCTGTTGTATATTTAATCCTCTGCGAAGGCTTGTGGTTATTTGCGGTTGTAATTAGGCTGTTTCCATTAAGGAATATAACTGCTAAATAGATCCATTACTCTAGACCCTGCTTCGTCATAGGAAAAATGCCTCGACCACCACGGTGATTGGAACGAGGCCCGGCCTGGACCTCGAAACAGAAAATGCTCACACCTGAGAGAGACGGAGGCAACGCTGGAGTTCCATGTTGTAATCACAATCAATTTATGGGTCCGGGTCAAGGTGGCTACATGCTTAGCTAAGTAGCTGTGACGTCCTTCTTCCTAGCCATGTGCTCCGAGGCTTCCTGGGACGTAAGGCCAGAGGAGATATGCAAAAAACGGGCTTCTTTCCTGACAAGGTTAGAGGTTAGGGGTTAGCACATCTGCTTTTATGCAGATGATGCTCTACTGTTGGCTTAATCTGGCCTTAACCTTGATACCATACTGTCATGGTACAGAGATGTCTTGATTTATCTGCTGTTTTCTGCATGCTTTTCCATACCTATGCTCATAAAATCTAAATTTCCCCCCAAAAATGACCGGATCTGCCATCAGGATGCTGCTTTGTGCAGATTTGGTCTTGTGATGGACAAGCACATCCATCACTAAGAGATGACTTATATAAGACACATTGTCTTCTTCAGGTCTGTGCTGAAACAGGTGGACTACTTTTCCTCGGCGTCAGGATCACGCCAGCATTGACGGAGCTCACACGGCCCGCAGCGTTTCTTTGTCACCGATACGCCTGTGCCGTCGCCCTAAATGGGTGACACTGACACTAAGATGTCACCTGGACTTTGTTTCTCAGTGTCTCCACCTCCCCACCCTCACCCCCTGGGGTGATTCCCAGCCTCAGCTCCTCTCACTCCTCCCTTCTTTTTGAATAGAGAGACCAAACAATGCACCCCGAGGCCTCGAGGGCTATCTTTACACCTCCGAGCTTTGTTGTCCCTCCTTTTTTTGTGTGAAATGTACAAAATGACAGGGCTGATCAATTGCAACAAAAAAAAATATTTGGGGAAGTTTGGAATAAGTGCATGTGGCCTGCGGGGCGGTTCCACAAAAGACTGAAGGCCCTTATTGTTGTCGTGTGGCATTATGGTGGCAGCCCATAGCGTGACAGCCCTGTGACAACAGCTCCTCTCAGACTTAACGCAGAGAGACATATTGTTGATAATCGCAAACAGCTTGACATCGGCCATGTTGCTCGTGTTAAGAGACTTCTACAGTTGGCATAGCGATATGGAAAAAAACGCTGTTATTATGAAGATCATTCCTATAGTGTGTGATTTAGCTGATGGGAGGCACCCGGCTCAAAAAATGAAGTACTACGGTCCATTTTAACCAGAATGAGCTTGTTTTTATAACGATGGTAGGGGCGGTTTTGGAAGGTCTTTTTACAGTTCAAATCAGTTTCCTAACAACATGCACTGTGTCACAGTAAACCAAGAATCCCCTGGCTGACGGACAATGTTTGACTTCGAACCTCAAGTCATTAGAAAATAACGTACTTCCTTCGATTCTCCAGTAAATATAATAAACGCTAAAGGGGAAAACATGCCAATCCACAGTTTTTTACTGGTTATGTGTCAGTGCAATGAATTTGGCGCTCGCTCGCCACAACATTCTGCCCTGTCAGTGAAGCGTGCCTGTGGATCTTTGTCTTCATTGTTATTAAGTGGCTTGTATCCTTTCCCTGGTCTTAACCGTGATGACAATGCTTTCCAAATCCCAATCATTTAGAATGCTGTAAACAGACCACCGCTTTCATGTGAGCACAAACTACACAGTGAATACCCTCTAATAGCGCATATCAATTGCTATTAGGACAAGGGGGGGAAAAAAGAAGAGAAAAAAGGGAAGAAGAGAAAAAAAACAGGGGGGTCCGATTATCCCTGAGTCTCTAACAGGCCAAATAAATAGTACCATGTGAGTGATTTGGCCCAGATGGACACCCGAGTCCAGGGGAGTTAGAGTTGTCCAAAAACCATCAGAGTTTAGCAGAGAAGTCAGGGTACCTGCCTTACCTCAGCATCCCCTCCTCATTAAGGGCTTAGTGTCCCAAATGGATTTTACAGTCGCTGCTCTGGGACGAACGCGGCGCGGAGGCTAGCAGCCGCTCCAGGCTGTGCAGTCCAATGAAAACCACTTGTGGAGTCAGAGGTGCACTGTTGAGAATAAAAGAAGGGCAGTGATTGCAAAGTATTACATCATTATTATTAAAAAAGGATTAGAGATGCAAGTTTTAAACACAAATGACAAACAAATCACCATATTTCGTAGCAATCTGTCCAATAGTTAAGATGTTTCTATCGAAACCACAATTTTTGACCTCTGTTGGAGTTAGAGGAAAGGTCAGGTCCTTAGGATTCATCTACTGGTGACCATGAATACACGTTATAGAGATATTACACTCTGGACTGAGTAAAGCAAAGCCAACAGTACCACAGAGGCATGCCAATAGCACGGCTAAACGATTTTAAGATAATCCACAGGCCTTCCTATGCACAGTGTTCTTCCTGACTACGGTGGAAGAAATAGTCCCTGTGAATCTGTCCACATGGAGGTCTGGGGATTATCCAGAGTAAGGATGTTTTTCTTTCTATCTCTCTGAGCTGAAAATTTGCACCACAAGCGAAATTCCATTCACCTCTGTTGCATTGGGGTTTGAGGGATGATCATGTAAGAAAAAGGACTACTTAGCAGTAGAAGTACGGGAGGGGGAGGATATGCATTTTTTAAAATTTGCATAAACAGACGTTTAAAGTTCAGAATAGACGGGGAATCCAACAGGGTGATTATCCTGTCAAATGCTGGCAATTTTCACATCAGGACATCTTGCCTGATTTTTGTGTGTAAATAAGCTCCAGCCACCACCATGTCAACATCCATGCTTCATCCTGCTAGACTCTCCGGTCTGTCAGCCTCAGATTGATGGAGTTATTTGTGTCTGCATTTAGCTTGCTTAAAACATGTCTTGGAGACAGTAAAAAAGCCTGACATCTGTCTACCTGCCGACAGGAGTTTTTTGTAACTTAATATGGCAAAGAAAACACAGCGACCTTGTGTGTCGTCACCCGGCCTTCTGTCACAGTGTTGCAGGGGGTGAGTGTAGCAAGGCCAAGTGAGTCCAGAGAAAAAAAAACTGGGTCCTGCTCCCTAGTCATGGGTCCTGCATGTCTAAATGCAGCAGCACATGGAAATATTTGCAGTGGAGCTGACCCCGCGCTGCCCAGTCGGTCCTGTTGGCGAGAGATGGAGCCTGTCTTTTATCAGTCCCCATTAGAGGGGACAGGGCTCGGGTGTGAGCGTGCACCCCTGTGTGTGTGTGTGTGTGTGTGTCTTGCTCGAGCGGCCACATTAATCTCCATGAGTGAGCGCTAGCAGGTGTTAACCTATGTCACTCCTAATCGCCATGGCAACAGAGTCGTGGCACCTGGAGGTGTATGTGGCAGCCGTGTCATGTTTTTTGGTCATCATCATCATCATCACATCACAAATACAATACAACGTAAATACACAAATAACTAATTGTGACTAATGATTGCTGATTAAAAGAGTAGTTTGGTATCTAGGGATATTTGCTTTTTTTCTTTTTTTTTTGCAGAGTTTGCAGAGATGAGAAGATCCCAACATGAGGTTGAAGCCAGCCAACATGAAGAGAAACAGTGAGTCAGGCTCCGTTTCCATAACACTATATTAGTAAAAGAACAAAACAAAAGGTAAAGAAGAGTCTTTCTGAAGGATTTGATCGTCTCCTGAAATAATAAGCAACTAAGAGCAAGAACAGCATCATTTGCTCCGAGGGGCAGCATCAATTCATCCTCCGTAAGGCTCTTAAGCACAAGATGAGACTATCTTTTGGGATCAACTTCAAAATATCTTCCTTACAGTGTAATAATTTCAGCTGAGGTCAAGTACTGATGGTTTTCGGTAGAGCTCTCTTAATGCACCCTTAAGTCCTCCGGCTCTTTGGCAAACGTTCGCCTGGCAGACAGAAGTAAGCGACGGCTTGAGGAGGAAATGCTTGGGGAAGACTTTTTTTGGGGGGGGGGGCTGGAATGCGGCGCGGTGCGCTCCCAGAAGGCCGCGCTGCAAGAGGCCCCCGGTGTGGCTGCCACACGCCGTGATTGCCAGGGGTCAGCACCCCGAGCCCGGGACCCTTCAGCTCCAGACTTTCTACGCATGATTTGGAGTTCACATGTCAGAACGCCAACCAGAAAGAAGACGGGAGGATGTGTGC
This sequence comes from Chelidonichthys spinosus, assembly GCA_029853015.1. NCBI lineage: Eukaryota > Metazoa > Chordata > Actinopteri > Perciformes > Triglidae > Chelidonichthys > Chelidonichthys spinosus. Next base: position 19,922,397 of record CM056837.1, read on the forward strand.
GAGTTCGAGCCCCCCCCCGGGTGTCAGATAAGCAGATCGGAGATATAAAAAAAGAAAAATTAGGCAGGAGATAGAGTGTGACACGGGGAACGGTGAGCCGCGTTGCAGCGGTGTTGTTTACCTTCTGGAAGAGGTGATGGTGAAGCCGAGCGCGGCTAGCTAATGCTGGGTGGCAGCTCTCCGAGGCCGGGCCCCCCCTGGGCTTTTCTGTTGGCTGGCCCAGCTGTCATCTTTCTAATGATTTCTTTATTTTTGCAGGAAGAGCTTGTCGCCAGGGGAAACGCGCCACTTCCGGCATGGGGAAACCCGACGCTGGTCCGGGCCGACGCCGGGACCCGCTACGTCTGCAGCCACATCACAAGGGATCAACACACCCTTTCATCCCGCCTGTGTTTCTTTGCTTTCTTTCTCCCTCTATCCACACAGTCATCAGTATCACCCCTTTCTTTTAGGGCTCCCATTCGTCCTCGGGGGGTTTAGCTTTACCTCTCGGTAGTAATAGTTTTCTTTTGACTTCTAAATGATTATTTAGCATTCCATTTTCAGTGTCGCTGATTCTTTGATAAGATCTAATTACTCTTCAACTGCAACAACATTTTCCAAAGTGCACGATGTCCGTCATCGCCCTAAACCCCTTGCTTTTCAAAAAAGGCAGGCACACAAACTGATTAATTTTCTTTTTTTTGCTAAATTGCATGTTAAAACCTACTATTAAGCATGACCGAATCTTTTTCCGTTCTTTTTCAGAACGCTTGTTGTAACTTCATGGCAGATAAACATACCAATTTCTATCATAGTCGGCCACATTAATATGTTTTTTTTTTTGACCACATTTGAACCTTGCGATTGATTTTTGTAATGTATCTGAAAGCCATTAGTGATCTTGGCCCCGGCCGGTTGGAACAGGGGTGAGCGGGGTTACGGGCCCTGATCTCACCCTGGTGAAGCCTCTCTCTCTCGGAGGGCGAGCTCATGTGGATCCCCCAGAGTCCTCGCTCTCTTCCAGCCCTCCATCAGAAACCTTGAGAGGGCCTTGAAGGAAAGAAAACCCCTGCCCTCCTCCCCTCCAGTCCAGGCATAATCAGGCCCAGCCTCCCAATCATGAAACCCAAGTTGAGCGCGACTTACAGCAGTTCCCCGTGCTTCTCTCCAGGCCCCTTTGCTTGCTGATTGTTCCAGAAACAACAGATGGAAATTGTGAGCGTAAACATGTAAATATTGCAGGAGTCATGGCTGAGAGCAGCGTGGAGCTGGAGGTTTCTCCGCGGCATCGCGAGGGGGGGGGAAGCCATTACAACATGAAACGGAGCAAAGCCTTCAAAAAACAACCACTTTGTGTCAGAAGTGATAGCTTGTCAGGATCCAACACACAGAAGCATAAACACACACGTAAACACACGCAGTCCAACCAAGCCGACATAAAAGAAAGACTGAAATCAAGCGTATGTGAATGGTTAAGGCTGAGTCACGATCTAATCTGACGAACACTGCAGCGGAGAGGATGATGACTCAGTTTTGAGAAGTAAAATCATCAGACGGAGTTCTTCAAACAAACAGAAACAATTCATTATGAAAGACATGCAAACTTCGAACTGGGAAATATGTTGTTGTGTGTTTTACGCCCCAAAACAGAGAAAAAAATGCTGCCAAAAATGGAATATTGTATATATTTACATGTGTGTATGTAGGATTGTTCTCTTTTTAATAGATCTTAATTGTGGCTGTGCAATCTATACAGGGGCACCTGAGAGTCAAAGCATGCAGCACAGTTGAAATGTAAACATTTTCGGAGACTGATTGGTATCCAAACCGCAGGACCGTTACCTGTCAAGTCCCAGCAGCGCTTACTAACTTGATGAGATGTGTGTGTGTGTGTAAATTTGTGGGTATACGTACATGATTATATATGATTGAAACCCAGGCCCTGCTCAAGACACTAAAAAAAGCTCTGGTTAAAATCAGAAAGTGCTGCTCTGCTCCAGACTGACAACACCATCATGTAATCTACATTCTCAGAGAGTTGATTTCTGACAACAAGGGAGAAAAGAAAAAGAAAAAGTAAATTAGCAGAGAAAGTGAGCCTTGATGAGCCAGACAAATGTTTTTTCACAATTATATATGATGGTCAAACCCAGCCAGTTGACATTTGAAACTGTAAATATAACCAAGATACAGAGACATATTGTGATATTGAAATACAATGTTGGAAAATCTGTTCTACCTTGATTGTGTAAAATCTGTAATTCAACATTTCAGGAACCCCTGTCACAATTCAGTCGACAGGAAATGATTGATTAATTGATTTGGTTGACATGCACTTTTTTACTTTCATAAATTGAAGGCATTACCGTAGTGTATGTGGTAGACATTCATCTTTATTCTTGACATTAAAAGAAAAAACTTAGATAACTTAGTTATTAAAAATCACTGTTTAAATAAAAATTATCTCAAATCCAAGTGTATTTGTGTGTTGAATATAAAATGAATGACACTGTTGTTTGTCGTATTACAAGCATTACACAGTGTACAACACCGGAAATACATTTTTATATATTTTTTTTTATTATTTCAAGCCAACGATACTCCTTAGAAACTCCCTGATCTTTTGGGAAGCAGTATCAGCTGTGACTATATGGTGCTCACTATAAAGCATTGCCATTGTGTTGTCTGGGAGCCATTAAAGCCCAGTGATTGACAGCTGGTCCCGGCCCGGAGACTCTGTTCGGGGGCTCAACACTACGGGGAGGCTGCCATTGATATCCGCTGTGTAATTTTCTATTGGCAGGTGGGTGATGGCTGTGATTAAATCTGGGCTTTAGCCCCTGCCATCAGCATTATTGTGTCGGGATTCCCCGAGTCCCTGCTCTGCGGATCCTCTGTCACATTCTGTCATGCCAGCTTTGGACCCTGCCAGCTGGCCCCGTGGCATGGCACAACACTGACTATGTTAGCCCCGCAAGGGCCCCACCCACATATGCACACTCTCAATCATGCCCCCCCCCCTCCCTCCATTTAAAGCCCCACGCTGTCATCCGGCAGCACCGTTTTATTTATTTTAGTCTTCTGCTGTTCTCCGAAGCAGTTCATCTGTCCATCACGCTTTTAGCAGATCAGCTGGGCACAAGCCTCCGACGCTTGGAGGAGGGAGGTCACGCCAGGTTTACAATGCAATTTGCGTGGGCGAGCTACGTGGGTGTTAGCGATTACCGCTAAATGTCTGGGACGTGCAGGTCTGGTCTTGGTGGGCACAGAGTGGGGTGGCGGCTAAAGGTCAGCGGTGCTAAAACAGAGACGCTTCCTATTGATGTCTGACTGGGGTGTTTGTCTAGGGGCGAGGAGGCGAAGAGAGAGCCACGGCCGCTCTCATTGGATTTAGCCGAGGCCACTTTACCTCACACACATAATTGGGGAGGCTTCAGCATGAGTTTGAATCATCTGTGGGGCCGTCAACATCACAATTACCCCATTTGCCCTTTCAAACACGGACAAATTATTCTGAGCTAATCTGACTTTTTGCTGAAAGGGCAAACACGGTTGATTCAAAATACTTACATAGACTTGAAATAATAATTGCAGTACAGACAAAAAGTAGTCCCTCTAAATTACTGTTTACATGAGTTTATTATGTAAGTGTATCCATTTAAAAGTTAACATTACTTACGCGAGAGAAATGATTTTGTTCACTTATGTCCTTACACCAGAGGCCAAAAATAAGTAGTCAACACATGACTAAATTTAGTTGACCAACATGGGGTTTGGATGAAGCTATAAATAAATGCCTGCCTTTCCCCCCTCACTTTTACCAAGAAAAAATAAAAGACAGCAAAAATATGTAATTGGTTCTTCTCAAAACATATTATTATTTGAGGAAAGTTACTCAATACAATTTTGAATAAAATATTTTGACAGTTTATTAATTTGCATGTTGTGAAAAATGAATATTCTGCAGGTTCCTGAGTTGGCAGGATTAAAAGTTCTCTGTAGATATTCAGAGCATTAATAAAGCAGCAAACAGCTATTTGCTATGTAACGATAAAGTGGACTAACGTCTACCAGAGAAAACAATGAAGTCACTCTCCCTCTGTGTGTGTTGTAAACTGAGCTTCTTTGTGCTCTGTTGACATAGGAATGGCGTCATTGCGTATATTCAAAATATATATATTCACAAGTTTAGAAATGAAAAAGAAAAGACCAAAACAGAAAATTTGCAATGATATTAAAGAGGAAATCAGACAGAACTATACATATATAGATGTGTTACACATAGTGTGTGTGTTATCTGTCAGTTACATTAGAATATAATATTTCCATAAGGCTCAGCTTTCTGTCATTTCGTCTGGCGACCGAGGTGGTTTCAGAATTAGCCTGTGACATGTCAGGTGTGTACAGTATATCATCCGAGCGGTGACCTCTTGGATAGCACACCTCATGCTGTGAATGTGTCAATATTATGAAGTACTGTCATCTGATCTAATGGGGTCCATGTCAGTGGACAAGCTGTGACCCATGTCTGCGCGGGAAAACACACACCCACACACACACTGTGTCACCCTGCCTATTGTTTTAACAAAATGGTTTACCCTTGTGCAATTTGTTCAACGCCGTATTTGTGACCAGAGATGTATCCCATTACATTTTTCCAAGACATAAGCCTGTGGCTTACTTGGGCGCTCCAGCTCTGTTGACGGGAACGGGTTTTTTTTTTCCATCGTATTTGCAGATTCAGTGACAGCGTTTTTGTCAACTTCAAAAAAATCAGCCAGAAAGTGAAATGTGTTGCAAGCATTTGCCAGTCTATCCTCAGAGCAACCTTGTAATGCAATGAGCCGTCTATTGGAACGCACAAATACTGGCGTAAAAAAATATCTAAATGTGTCTGTGTGCGCGCCCACGCCCTGTACTGCTACGTGCGTTTTTCATTTCGGTGTGACGCCTGTTATTAAAAAAAAAAAAAGCAACAACTGCCAAAACACACAGGAGACATTAGATGTGTGCTCAGAGAGGGCCTGTCTGCCTAATTTCAACATCGCCGACATTCACAAAGACGTGGAAAAATAGATGTTGAAAATCATCATTATTACCGCTTGTTTTTATTTCATCTGCAGCAGCACAGTGTCTGCCATTGATGTTGCCGACGCTCGACTTTCTTTATTGTGTACCTTTAGTATCTATATCTGTTTACCTTGGGTGTGGGTGATTCCTCCGGGTGCTTAGAATGATTTCTCCAATGACCTCATGCAGTACACACTTGTCAACTGGGAATCGCTTCATAGAGAACATTGTGGTTCAGCTTTTCCCTTTTTTTTTTGAAAGCAAGTGGATGTAAATGATATATTTTCTCACATAGTTGAATAGTCTGGGAGTCGGGAGAGGTTGTCACAGACGCAGCCAGCTCAGCTCAGCTCGGCTTGGCCTGGCGGCGAGCAGACGTGCGTGCTGGCAGCGTGTTCATCACAGACGGTAATGCTGTCAAGTGGAAGGGTGTCTTTGTGCCACATGAGCATACCGAAGCTGTGATGTACACTTGACCCATAATCTCTGTACGGCTGACACCGGCCCAAACGCATCAGACAATCAGATTAGTTCATTTGTGAAATAATTCTATATGATTCCTATCCACACACACACACACACACACAGAGACTCACACACCAGGCTGTTGGACTCGCTCAATCCCAACGGTGAAAGCCACATTAAAGGTGAGTGTTGTTATTCTGCCTCCAGTCCTGCTAGACTCATCAGTTATCCTCTATGGCCTCCAGGATGTCTGCCATCCCCTCCCTCCCTCCCTGTTTGTTTTTAGAGAAATCTCAAAGCGGGGGGAGTACGCAGAGCGGGCGCGCACTGACACAAAAGTAAAAACACATCTTTCACGTCTAAATAAATCTGACAAAGAAATGCTTTATGAACTGCCACCTGAAGGTAGTCCTAAAAAGTCGCGGTGAGCAAAGTGGCCATAACGTTTAATCCAATTGGCTTCCTAACCGTCTTAGCAGATGCTAGGCTGTAATATGAAAGTTATTCACCCACTCACTACGGCAGCGTGTCTGTTATATCACCATGTCCTGTTATTCTTTATGGCTTCCATAGGCACTAAAGAGGAGAGAAGTTATTTTCTTTTCATTACTTCTCTCTCTTGGGGGACTAGGGCGACTTGGTCCAGCTCTTCCCCTTCAGTCCAGAAATTCTTTTCAATTAAAGGCCTATCCTACCAGATGGTAGAGACATTATAGGCCCGGTGCTCTGTTGATGTGCCGCCCCTGCAACTCGATGGACAGCCATTTCATTTACCAGGCAGTAAATCTGGAGGCACCTAATGCCCCGCGGCGCAAGCAAGCCAGCACCCGACGACGCGCACCCGCACCCGGCCAGCGCGCTGAACTCAAACCACGCACGCACTGTCTTTGCCACGGATCAATTAAAAGGATGAGGTCTAAAAAAAGGCCTCTCCATTTGTAGAGTGGACGTCCTCTAAGAAGCCGAAACACCAGCAGAGCGCATTGGAAGCGTGAATAATTTATCCCGAAACCCTATCACGGTGTTTGTATCAGTTTCCATCATAAAGCCTGGAGACGGGGAGAGGGGGGGGGAGGGGAATACATCAGCCGGGGTGACAGGCTCTGCAGGGAGGGTACAGTCGAGGGTCTTCTGGGCAACCACATACACATAAATCCACTTGCTGTCACCGAATGAGAGGAAATGGCACAGGGAAAGCGTGGCACAAGGACTTCAGCAAACTTTAAACCTTCAAAGAGAACATTTTTACTTTTTTTTTAAAGCTATAAAGGCCTTTGGTGATAGTTCCACGTGTTGAAGGGCCATAAACCTCCTGAATATATAAAAGAACGTCATAAACAAAAAGCATGAAAATCATCAAAACTTTACACTATTTTTTTTTAACATGACATACACAATTTACAGCGCAGTCTATGTGGTTTTATTGAGGCACGTGAAAGCACATGAATCACCGGGTGATGCAGATGATTCCTCTTTGCAAAAAGTGTAATATCTACTGCAGCTGCTGCAAAAATATACGAGGAGAAACAAGAAGCTTCTGGAATGACTATTAATTTCTTCCCGACTTAATCTTAGACTTTGTTTAACAATGAATGGTATGCATGTGTCAAAATAGACGGCGCATACTTTTCACGGTTTGGGTTAAGTGGGATGAACATCGCCGTTGTGAGATACATGTCGGACAGAAGAAGTAGGCCGTCTCTCAGCACTCTTGCTCTATTTTCCTTTTGTGTTTTCACTGACATGACAAAAGGAAATTGTCCCTTTAGCATGCTATCAATATGAACAGATGATGAGAGGCAGAGATTGGCATATAAAGAGATAAGGGTGGCAAAATGCGGAAATATATTACGAGCAAACCTGAAACAACCACCTGCAGAACGAAAAGAAAGATTAGAAAAGAGAGAGGGAAGGAGTTGTGCGTAAAGGAAGGCTGGTCTAAAGATGTAGATGTTTCCTGTAGCCTGTAAAGCTGATTTTATGGTAATGTACGTGAAGGCCAGCTATTGTGTAAATACTGTCTCTACTGTTTCTCCAACATAAATGCAGATTTGATATCGGATACCCAACAAACACAGGCGGTCTATCTTATGCATTGATTTACATCTCTATCAAATGTCTGCTTTGAATACAAAAAGATATGCAGAAGGATGATATATTCGTCCGGGCAAATCATAATTCTTTGTTTTGATGGAGGACATCATGGCTCGTTTGCTACCCATTTCCTGTCACGTTCGGAGACTTGTAAAACCAGGGCTCCCGTTGAGTGAGTGAAAAGCAGCAAGGTCTGAGCTCACCTCGGGCCAGTAATGGCAGTCCCACAACTCCCACTGTTCCCAGCTGCCGAGACGTTGGAGTAGGAGCCGGGGACTGACTGACTGGCTGCTACTGCCAGCGGGCTGACTGCGAGCTGCGTCTGAAGCCCGGGCCAAACCTCCCCTTGTCCCAGAGGGAAAGTGCCATTTTTCTGCAAGAGCCAGTGAAAGTCTGGTTTTCAGACGTGGAGAAGGCAGCTTGTTAGGCTGCTCCGGCTGTACCCACTCCTCGTTCAACGGGAGCACTGGGATATTGGAGGAAATCCCACAGAGTTGAAAAGAGACTCCGTCAAAACAAAGGCTCCTGTCAGGGCCAGATCCCACAACCATTTTCACACATTGTTCTACCTGGTAAAGGTGTTTGCAGTCACTTTTCTTATTACACGCATGGGTGGAGAGGGGGCTAAGTTATTTCACATCTAATGGAAAATTCCAGTTTATTAAAATTTTGGGTCTTATTTCAGTAGCTTTCGCTGATGGATAGCACACACACACACTTATAGCGTACAAGTGTGGGACTACAGCCAGGAGCCTGAAGTCCCTTAGCTTAGCGTAGCATAAAGGCTGGGGGAGAAATTGCTAGCCTAGCTTTCTCAAAATAAAAAAAATCCAAAAGAACTAATTATATATTGTTTGTGTAATCTGCAACCAAACAAAAAAGTACAAATTGTAATTTTTTTGGCCGGGTGCAGGGATTTTTGTAGTCTTTTCACCACTGAGACTCATTTATTTTTTAAATCAAGCTAGGCTAGCTGTGACATTTCGAGTCTTTACACTAAAGCTCAGATAATCATGATCTGGCTGCAGCTTCACAATCAACAGACAAATATGAGAGTGGTGTCGATCGTCTCATCTAACTCTTGGCAAGAAAAGATTTTGATGACTTTATCAAGCTAAATTAAATCTGAATCAAAGAAGGATTAACTTCCTGCTTGATGCAGGAACGCCAGCGTTGTCACATCAGTCATCACTTCCGTCTTGTCCATCTCTTGTCCTGCATGTAACACATGAGAGTGGCCTGTCGTTTTTTCTCCTCTTTCAGACGGACGGGTTTGAGGGTGAAGTGTCATTTTACTCAGCATCCATAAATAGAACGTGCAGAACATATCCCCCATGGAGGTGAATGCATATCATGTTAGCAGGGCTGAGTAGGTGCTAACCTGCTGCTGGCAACCTCCACACCAAACAATACTTGTTACAGAGAAACGCCGAAATTGGATCACTGTTGTGTGAAAAGTGAACTTATGTTATGTGTAGTAAAACACAAGAAAGTGTAACGCAATCTAACGCTTATTGTTGTCAGGTGCAGGTTCCCTTGACAGAGCTGCATCGCAAGGAATCGAATAACAACAAGGATGTGGCAAAATCCTCGACCTGCATGATGTTAAACCAGCATTTGAAATGTTAAAAAAGTCATTAAAGAATCATCTGAACTGATACCTGTTTTATTTTTCCATTCGTGTTGGATTATTACAAAGACACCTTCAGTTAGAAAATATAGAAATTACAACATACCATCCAAATTAAGTTCAATTGTGATGCTGTTTAAGTTACATATCTGTAATGAAAATGCTGTTAGCGGCCAACGTTTTAGTCCAGTTTACCTAAAAGCGAGAGGATTTTATTTTTGCTGACTGCATTTAGCTAAAAGGCTGCAGCATTTGATTCAACAGTAGATGAGTAAACTGTAAAAACTACAACTGTAGTGACTGTAAAAGGAGCATTAATAAAAGGTAAAACCTGGGTCAATAATGTGTGTCATTATACAGCAAATGTACCCAGTGAATGCCACTTTTAGGCACCGTGAGGTCATACCAGAGAAGCAGTAAAACCTCTACACAGTGTTTTAACTTTCTGATTTTAAGAGGAACAATGTGTTGTTTGTTCTGCCAAGTCATCTAGTCTCACTTTAAGCATTAGAGTTTGACCCGAGGTTTGTTAAAAGAAAATTAAAGAGGTAAATGTCTCTCTGATGCCATCACACAGTTCTACTGAAGTGTTGCCAAGATTAAATCTGTAACAAATTATCTGATCCCATCTGTTCCTTGCAGGCTTAATCATCCGGACGCTTAAATGCAGACCCAACCTTGCGGTTGGGTGATTAACAGCATGTAAAAATGACAACGCATTAAGGCGGTGTCAATTACAGAAACCTCAACATTACCATTAACATCGACACAGACACGCCACCATTTTGACATCGCACACGCCCTGAAATTCACCTGAGCCGGTGTTTGGAAAGTCATTCGCAAACCTAAAACAAAAAAAAAAAAACATCTCGAGGCAACGAACAAGCCGCCAGAGAAACCGCGAACAAGTCTACTTCCTTCCGAAACACCCTCCACTCTCCCATCCAGTAAATGCCAGCGAACATGAAGACGTGATAACTAATAAAGACCTTGGCTACCTCCGTGTGCCCTCCAGGCATAAACCTATTGTTTGACGTGCTCTTTTGAAGCCTGGGAAAAAATATCAAAGTGTTGGAGGCTGACAGAGCTTTGAACAATTAGATGTTGGCTGGGCGACAGGAAAAACCTTAGACAACAACAGAAACTGACAGATAGAGAGAAAGATTTTGGCTTTCCTTATTTCTGACTGATGGGGGGGGTGAGGAGCTGAGCGAGGGGGGGTGGGGCTCATATATTACCATCCTGATGCATGACAGCTTGACAAGGCAGCCCTCCATTTGAAGCAGGAAGGAGCAGGCCGCTCACAAGCCCCGGCACATGAGCGAAACCGCTACAGATAGACATGCAAACACGCGGCGTAGACGCTCACGCATATAGACACGCTCAGGAATGTGCTCTGAACAACAGCGTTGGAAGGTGGTGGAACTGGGCCGCGGTGTCGAACAGCTGGGGCGGACAGGACGGGGGGTGGGGCGGGTTTCCAAAAACCTCCAATCATCTCGTTTCCAATAAGGAACGAGTGTCAAATTGGCATCTTCTATCTATGTGATGAGATAGTGAGACAGTGAGAGAGAGAGGAAGAATGGCACGGGCAGAGAGCAAGAGGAGGAAAGCGTCTGGTCTATGCGTATGCTGCCCCCCCCCCCCTCATTCCCAGCCAATGCAGGAAATGAAGAAATAGGATCACATCAAAATATGCGAGCCCTATCATCCTGAGCACACCTTTCCAAAGGCCACAGGCAAGCCAGCATAGGATTTAGGAGATTAACCTATTGCAAGATGAACTATTCTATGGTGTTTTATTAAGAAATGTGCTTTAACAATGAGCAATATTTTAAAAATGAAGAAAAAGTCTAGAGCTGTTCCCTAAAAGAGATGATTAGATTACTATAAGGTAATACCAGGTCATATTTGAAGCCTACAGGTGAAAACACCCAATTATCTCATTCAAAACGTTTTAAACTGACCTATTAAAACACATCAAATGAGCCACACTCTCACACAGGCTGACATACTCCAGCCTTACAATCAACTTGGGCATCGCAGGTCATTTTGAGTCGACGGACAGCTTCCTGGTGCAGTAAATTTACGTTAATCCTCAGCAAATACAAATGTACTCCTGCTTGAGTAATATTTGCCAAAAACTACAGCACCCAGCTGTTCAAGGAAATCACCGCGCCTTTGTGAAAAAGGAAAACTATATATTGCGACTTTCTGTTTTCTTTTTTTTCTTTTTATTAAGATTTACATCTTCGGTCGGGATAAATGGGGCTTGGAGAGCCACACACGGTGGGTGGGATGATGGCATAACTATATAACGGGAGCAAAAAACTGTGAGAAGAGGAAAGTTGCATGCAGTGGTTTTTGAAGCAGGTGGGGCTGTTTCCCTCCTAGTGGGCAGTGATTACTGTTGGCTGAGGTCCACCCAGCCTGCAGCTAGCAAAACATTATCTATGGCTCAGTAAATTCCCTTTTATTTGATTTCATTTTCGTCAGATTGAGAGTTTCTCCGGGTTCCGTGACAGAAGCCCATAACACGGACACTTTGAAGCCTACGAGTTTAAAACATGACTTCATAAATCCTGCAATAGTTTATAAGATTTGAATGTATTGTGATGATGTTGCGGAGGGGAAAGTACATCTACCAAGTGTAAACACATGCATGATGCTGTAGATCATCCGTGTTATAATCAGAGGAGCAAAGCCCCGACCCCTGATTCATTTACTGCTCGTTAACAAACACGGGCTGATTATTATTAGTCAATTTGTAACACATGACGCATTCACATAGAACGTCTATTGTTAATTATACGTTCTCTTGTTTGTACCATGAATGATGATGTTTAAGGAGCAGTGCCCTAAATCTAAGATGAGTATTATTCTTTTTTTGTTATTACAGGTTTGAAGAAACTGTGGATGTTTATGGGATACTTAAAGAGTAGAAAAGGGGGGGGGGACGACACAACATGTGGTATCAGCTGGGTTTCACTCCTCTCTTGGTTTCTACTTTCCGTTGCCGTCTTCATTGAGACGTGGGGAGCTCATAAAGAGGCAGAGAGAAAGAGAGAGAGAGGATCCGGGTGATGTAATTTGCTCTTAGCGTCAGTGAGGAGCAGTCCGGTGATTTAGCAGGAGTGTGCTGAAGACATGACAGAGACTAATTGCTTTCATTAATCACGTTTTGCCGGGCCCATTTCGAGGTAAACTAATTGAAATCCTCTTACCTGTCAGGGCGCCAACCATTGTGCGCCCCGGCAGGAGTCACGCGGAGGAGGAGGGGGAGGAGGGGCGGGTTGAGCCGGGTAAAGGTGCAGGGAGAGAGTGCAGGAGAAGGAACAGGCAGGAAATGAAGCTTTAACTACAAATAAACCATGTCTTTGTCTAGACAAATCTCTTTTCAAGCCGTAATGCTCTCTGAAATGTGTTAATGTCATGTAAAGTCTTTCAGGGGCTGCGGAGCCGAGGAGAAGCCAAGCACAAATGTGGCTTGGGAAGAAAGGCTCTTTTCCAGCATAAAATACCAAATCAAATTATTCCCCCGGCCCAGCTGCCAGTGGCGTCGGAGAGAGAGAGGCTTTAGGCCTTAATACCTTTGTGTGTGACAGGGGCCATTACTGAGGCCCCTTTATGGTGGAACACAACAGAGACTTCAGAACAGCCCGGTCTCTGCAGACAGACGAATGGACGACAGACAGAGACAGAAAGAGGTGAGCGCATTCTCTGTAAAGTACAATGGAAGAATCAATTACACTCCCGCTCGCTTTGTACTTGATTGGATTGATTTGATGTGATGAAGAGTTTTGAGGAAGAAGCTTGACTATTTTCAGCCGGGCGAGTGATTTAGCTGCAGATCAAATGCTAAAAAGAAATATTTTAGGGGGGGATATTTAGGATTCATTAGTGTAGTTAGAAAAAAAAGCCCTTTAGATATCTGAAAGAGTCAACACTAGAGAGGGGGAGCAAGAGTTATTAGGTGAAAGGAGGGCAGCGCTCACCTGAATTAACCTGCTCGACAAAACAGACTCTTCTGCAGTCTCAGGAATAATCAAGTATGTGGTGTGTGAAATAATAATGTTTACAGAACATCAAAAGCTAAACAATCAGGTGACCTGGGTGTCTAATCCACACATATACCACTTCACGTGTACCTCACTGCCAATCAACATGGGGTTTGGATTTAAAGAAGCGGTCACACCTGCACACACACACACACACACACACACACACACACACACTTTTTGGCAGTGGTATTCAGGAGTTGCATAGAGGACAAATCCAAAAGTGATTGCCGTGTGAAAGGCCCTCCTCCTGCCTTGAGAGCGCGTCTCCAGTTACGAGGTCACAGACAATTAGAGAGAGAGGATCAGACGGCCCCACTGTTGTCATGGTGCTGCAGAGTCTCTCTCTCTCTCTCTCACACACATGCACACGCACAAATGCACTCACTGATACATTACATGAAACACGCACATTGACAGACATATACAAGCCCTTGCACATTTTCTAATCACATACAAACACATGCATACATGCACACATACGCTGCTGTCAGCTAACACCTCGCACTTCCTCCCCCCCCCCCCCCCCCCCCCCTTCGTGTCAGACAGACACCGCCTCAGGCGTGGAGAGGCAGACTTTTTTTTCTTCTTCATGGGAAGGTGAAAATGTAATTTAAGGTTCAGGAATGACTTTATTCGCCAGAAAAATATAATCTGTCGATCTGCAGGGTGTTCACTGCTTCCTGAACACCTCTTGTCACCGTTGCCTTCCCTTGTGGTGTAGCGAGGAGGAGAAGGGCCTGCAGGGACACGGGGCCGACTCCAGATCTTATCGCCGCTACCATCCCGTATTGGGTTACATCCATTTTTTAATTTAGCATACTGGGAGACAAGTCGGCATTCACAATGAAGCCTTTATGATCTGTGTCAACTCGGTGCCAGGAGACGAGTATTTCTGTTCATCTCAGTGCGCATTAACGATCGCACGGCAGTCCAACTCCTTCAGCTTATGACTAATCAGGACATTACAACAGCTCCGCGATAGATGTTATTTTTGACACTTAATCTTTTATTATTATTTTTGAGAATATGTCAGCAGGGTGTTGATTTAATCTCTTAAAACCCAGTCGTGATTTAGGGTTTAGGGTTAAATGTTGCTCAACAGGGTTTCGAATGGTGGTGTGAGCCTTACACCTGTCAATTTAAAGATACTGCAGTGTTTCTACAGTAGACAGGGGGTTCGGACTCCAATCCAGGCACACTGAGGAGATTGGCTGTAACATGTTTGTTTTACTGATAAAAAAGGACAGAAGCATCAAATAACACTGACGACATATACGTATAAGGAACGCGTGGTGTAACCAAAGCGCCAAGTTACAGTACGGTGAAAACAAAGTAACCAAACTACATGTCAGCAAATACAGTAAAGAAGCAGTGGAATTGGTATGTCCAACAATATATTACAGTCACGTGGCCAAAACAGGTTAAAAGGTCAATCACCAAAAAAAAAAAAACCCTGATATCTCAAAATACTATATACAAATATAAGCAATACACATAAAATAAAAAAGGAAAATAAGATGAGTGCATTCAAAAAGACCTACCGCCTCCTCTTTTACAACGAGTGTCCGACAAGATGGTCCCAGGTGATGACGGCGATGCTGGTGGAGGGAGATGGAGAGGCGTGTTTTGGTTGATGGTAAACGGCAACCCGTGGATGGAGATGAATGACGGCAGATGAGACGATAGAAACCAGCCTACCACACACACACACACACATGTGCAGACAGTTAGTTACTACATGTCCATAGAGATCTGCGTTAATATAGATCCTCTGTTCTGTTGCATCACTTCATAACAGCTGAAATTACCCTAACTGCACAACTGTCATTTTGAGGCATGAAATTACAGCTCACAATAGCCAAAATAATTGGGATATGATTGCATCACAAATATGACACATTCTATATAAGATCCGCATGTAATAAAAGATAAATAGATTTTAAAAACTAGCAGCATCGTGTCAGTCTGTTCTTTATTGCATGATTATTTATGTATATTTTTTTTTTTTAGACTAGGCTCCATTTTTCACTTCTCTATGCCATGACAATAGTCTTTCTCTAAATGTCATGTAATCATAATTTAGTACTCATTAGCACTAACAGCATGCAGTACATCTGAGATACACCTCATTCATTTTACAATTAGAAAACACAGTTGTTAGCCGTGCTAGCTAGCTTACAGAGCATATCATTCACATTATTTTACCCAACTGAAACGAACTGCACCAGACACACCAACACAATCATTACATGAATACATGTATCCTCTTCACCTGTCTTTGTTATTTGCTATTTATATCGTTGTTGTTTTTTGTGTGTGAAGTCACTTGCTAATGCTAAAAACATTAGCATGCTAAGGTAACAGCTAGTGAGCTACAACTACACAAACTCACCGGAGAACCGAAACGCTTACAGTTCAAAACCTCTCCAGCGAACTGTTCAACGCTTGATGTTCAGTATTAAACTCACAAACGTAAAGGTACGAGCTAGTAGCTCCAGAACTACTAGACTGACTAAAGAAGGAGGAAAAAAAGATCCTCCGAGCGAAGAAAGATGGCCTCTCCTCACGGTTTCTGCGCGCGAGACCAAACGTTGCAAAACCATGAGTTTATTTAAAGGGACAGTAACAACAATTAACCTTTTGACATCCCCATTGAGCTTTCTTTTCTCTTCTTCCTGAAAAACCAAGTACGACGTGTGCCAGAGGTGTAAAGAGTACTGAAATATTGTACTCAAATAGAAGTACAGTTACTTGATTGAAATTGTACTCAAGTACGAGTAGTAGTACTTCAGCAAAAAATGATCAAGTACGAATAAAAAGTAGCTCAATTGAAGAGTACTCAAAGTAAAAGTTACGTTACTCCCCACCCCCACGTTGATTTTTATAATAAATAATACTGGGAAGGGAAATAACCCCGTAGTAAACATATCCCATTCAAAATCTTCCCTGACATTGAAACCTCATATAGAGGCTGTGGTATTTTACAGTGTTTTGAATGGAGAAAAATTAAAATGTTGGATACATAGTAGAACACACCTGGATAACTGCCACACAGGTGAGACGTATGGTTATAGCTCCATGTAGTTTTATCTCTTACTACTGCTGCCTTACATTACTTGTTGAACTCTCTCTCCCTCTCCCATGTTAACCTCTATGGTGTAACAGTAATAGGACTAGCAGCTTTTTGTCAGGAATAATATCCTTCTATAGGCTAAGTATTGATATTAATTGGCGCAGGCTGCGTGGCTGAACAGTCCTGAGCAGCTCGGAACTAACTGGAACAATTAACATAGTGAACCCTGTCAATGCTCTGATTCTCTTGGCTGCCGGTTCAGTGGGGAGAATCATGAATTATGGATTGAGGTTTAAATCCCCACGTCCCCCGTTATATCCCGATAGGATGCAGGCGTTGATAGATTATGCATGTCAATCTTTGCACTGAGCTGATTGATGACGTGACCAATGTTTCCAATGACATACTGTACGTGGAGGTGGGTATGAGCCATCAGCGGGCAGGGTGGTGCACAAGAGAGGGCATAGAAGGGGGTGAATGTGAGGGGGCATAGGGGAAAGGGAGTGGGTGAGGTGTGGGGAGGAAGGGAAGGGGATGGTGGGAGGGGGGAGCCTTGGTTTCCTGTTCCCCAAATTCCCAGCTCCTGTCTGCGGAGCAGGTACACAAAGCCTCCCTTGAAGGGTTTGGAGAGGGGCGGCAGGATGAAACGCAGCCACTGATGGTTAACAGATCTGTCCCCCTGGACACCCCCCTCCCCCTTCCTCCCCCCCTCCCGCTCCACTATAGCCAGCGCCCCCGTTTGTTTACACTCTCCCAAGCCTTTTTAGCATTTTTCTGGCCAGGCCAGGGAGACTTGGCGGGGCTCCATGCTGCTGATTGCCATATTCCCAGACCAGAAATGTCACTTACCACTTTGCTCTCCTTCATCCGCCAGTTAAACCCTTTGTAATCCCCCAGAAGAGCGGAGTCACCCAGGATATAGAATATTCTCCCCTGTCCCAGTGGCTGCCCCTCCATCCCTCTCTACACACCCACCGGTTGGACAGAGGCAGAGCGGAGAAACCCATTTCAGCCGACTGGAACGAGACATTAACATTCCTGCTGGGTCAGTAACGGGCCCGAGAGAAAGAGACGGACTGAGGGGAAGATAATGTGGCATAAAACGTATTGTTTAGAAGGTTGTTTTACCCCAAATTAAACAGATATCCTCACTTACATAAATACACAAAAAGCTTAGTCACATGTACCCAGGTTTTCAGATCTATATCGGAGAATACAATAAAGGGAAATCTCAATTGTGCACAGATTAAAAAATACATTTTAAATACTGCTAGTATTGTCTATATTTCAGACGAAATCCTTTGCTTTCGATTGGGCCGCTAAGAAGTGGGCGGGTTCAGGATCCAGCAGACTTACAGAGGACCGTGGATCCACTTAACGCTTAAAATTGCAGATTGATTGATGGATGCACGTCATGATATCAATGGCTTTTTTTCATATACTGTTATAATAGTAACACAAATGAACTACGGGTGTGATCTAAAGGTGCATTTTCCCATCTCATACTTGAGAGTAGCCCATTACCTTACAGAGCAGTCACTGGCAAAAGGTCATAATTACTTGTACATTACTTTCAACACTCCATTGAAACGACTGCAAAGACTCAATAGCAACGCTTGACATCGATGGTATTTAATACGGGTCGAAATAGAAAACAGACATTCTGGTTTAGCAGGCAGCCAGCCTCGGGTTTGCAAGGGATTACTGACCATCATCAGCTAGCTTAACGTTAGCTCTCTCTCCAGGAGTCCAGCCCTCACACGGGATTTTCGTAATCAGATGAACTGACCCTTTAGATATATATCGGTAAAAAATGGTTACTTTGGGCTTTGGGTTTAAGAGCACCGAGACATGAAACGAGACGTTATTAAAACCGTTTTCCTCCTCAAGTTGCATTTTCTTATACCATATGTGTGTCATGCAAATGTAAAATAATTAAATGAATTATTTCTACCGTATTTCTAGACATTAGGCAGCAGCAGCAGCAGGACTGAGAGGGAAAAACACACACCTATGAAACAGGGTTCACCTTTCCTTCATTTCGACTTCTAGAAAAAACAACATCACCCGTGACTTATTGAGCAAAAACAAGCCAAGGTGGAACGCTAAGGCTGTTTTATTAACCAGATGACATCGAGTTTATTAAACTGGCCGAGAGGCTCCTTCTGCTGCCAGACGAGAGGGAGCTTGGCCCGGGTCCGAGACCCGACTTGGGAGAGCCAGCCCCAATTAACACCCGAGGGAGGTCCCTGCAAACACACACACATGCACTTTCCGAAGCAACACGCAACACACACACAAACACGCTGCACATACAGGGAGGTCTGAGAGGGGGGGAGCAGGGGCCAAATGGACCCTCGGGGACCTGATAGCTCATATAGCTGAGAAGTCATGCACATGCACGTTTATACGCATGCACACAGTCGTAGGGCGGCCTGAGCTCGCCTTATAAATCTCTGCCACTCACCTTCAAGTGGAACAGTGCGGTTGGGCCCAGTAAATACCAGGGGAGTGTGTGTGTGTGTGTGTGTGTGTGTGCTTGACCGCAGACGCAGGTGGGAGCTGTGGTGTGGTCGGGACCAGTACCAGGACCAGGACCAGGACTGGGGCCCTGCCTGGCAACGCAGCACAACCACCTCACGGTGGTTATGAGTGGTGGTCAGAGGTTGGGGGACTCTGTTGCTGAATTTGCTCAGCAAATGAGCTTCGGGCTCCGCTGAGCGACAAGTGTAAATATTTTAAGTTGCTTCGACTTCCAACGAAAGGTTTTTTTTGAAAATGAAGAAGAAATCCTCTCCAATCCGGAGGCAAAATAAAAAGACGAATAGGGTGTCGACGAACCTGGCGGACAGAAGAGTGACATCTCAACACGTTTCTGATTTGGGATATTTGAGCCGGTGATGGATGCATGCGTGATGAGAGACAATGCTACCGCTGTATCTCCGTATTTGATTGAACCAGCATGGGCTTTGTCAAAACAACTACTTACAGTGAAATAACACATAATGGGATTCCAGAAAACCCTAATACATTGAACTTTTAGTGGTTGCCAGAATGTGTGTTGCAAAACCAACCCTTTTTTTAAACCAATCAGACTCAAACTCTCCACCGTTGTCACAGGCTAGACTCCCTTGGGACTCCGCCTGGTCTGCGTGGGGACCGGCATAGCTGTGGACGCCTGGTCCCCGTGGACTCGACACTCCTGGCTGGGATTCCTGGCATCCACTGCTTCCTGATTACCAGCTGTCCCCCCCCTGAAGTCTGCCCGTCAAATCCCAGTAACTGAGAAATAAACAAACAGTAAACAAAAGGGGGCCTAGTTTAGCACCGAGCGGGCCGCCGCAGCATGACAACAGGATCGTCACTCTCGCTTGCCCTGCCAAGGCGAAATGAGCCTTGCACTCTGAGAGAGAGCGAGCAGCGAGAAGCCCTTTCTTCATCCGAAAAACCACCGGAGGAGGAGCTGCAATCAGCGACAGCGGGTTTTATTCTATCCTCCCGCCTCCAGACAAATGGCATCAGCCAAAACCGAGGATAAAGAAACGCAGACTGGAACAACCCAATAGCATGTCGTTTTGGTTGTTAGATTGAGCAGAAATGCCTCTCGGCTCTGCTAAAGTCTCTCTTATTGTCTCAATCTGTGGACATCTGCTCGCTACGGAGACAAATTCCCTTAACTTGAGACACACTAGCCACCAAAGGGGAGAACACAGGCCTATTAATAGGCTTCCTGCTCATAAAAAGAGATGTGGCAGATCAGGTTTTTTTTTCAAGCGGGGGGGAGTTTGATATGCATGTAACACAATATTAGTTCAATTGTGATGCACCGTCAGAGGCCCCCTCCGTGGAAATCTGCATGAAATCACTGTCTGGGCAAGGTCGTAAATCACCGATGGCGTTGTTTATTATTGCAGTACAGTTTTATGGAGGGGGGGGGGCGCTTTGCTTGGGACGTCCCGGGGAGGAATGCCAACCAGAGGGCCAAGCTAGGTAATGGTCCCCGTTTTTTATTTTCACGAAGGGGGTTGATAGGAGTTCAGTGAAGAGAAACTTAAAAAGCCTGATTAAAGATCTAAAAGCAAGCACGCGACACCTCCGCCAGATCTTCCACAACATCAAACGGCCGATAAATCCCTCCGAGAAGCAACGTTCTGCTTTGGGATTGCGAAGTCAGGTAGAAAAAGCCAAACAGAGCACGATCTCCAGCTCTTATTTTCGTTCCCCCTTCTGTTTTTCGCGGGAGCTAGCCAGAGCGGCTGGCCGACATGCCACAACACCCACTTTTTCTTTCACAGAACGTCTGGTCTGGTTGTGTCTGAGTTGTTCTTGCCAGGTCTCCGAGCATCGGGAAAACTTATCAAAGAGAACAGACCTCCATTCTGTGCTGCAGGGGGAGAGGGAGAGAGAGGGAACGACGGCCAGCCAGGACCTCAGACACTACTTAGTCTTTCAGCTGTTCGGATGTGGAAAAAGCACATTAGGGGTCATTGTGCCGGCACATTCCGGCGGTAGCGGCCCCCGACTTTGCTTTTGTCCCAGCCTGGCAGACGTACGCGCCTCACCCACCCCCGGGCCATCACTCCCACTCCATCTGAAAACATAATTGATCTGGATATTAAATAAAATTCCATGCATGCTTAATTCTCCCAGCGTGGTTTTGGAGGCCGAGCGCTCTCTTCCTCGGCGTCCGGGCGATACTGTTACACGCCGGACTAGCCGTAGCTTCATAAATGTTTTTCATGTGTTATTTAAACTAACTCATGCTGTCCAGGACTTGGAGGGGTTTTGATATACGTTAATTATGCGTGGAGGCTCCAATTTGAGGGTAGAATTAATACAAATATTGAGGCTGAACCTCAAGAATGTGACGCATTTAAGGGTATTATGATAAATCACTCACTATCTCTCCCTGTCATTCAAGTGTATTTCTATTTTTGATCAGCTATTGTGCAGATTAAACAGGATGTCAATGGGATGGGGAGGGGGGGGGGTGTTGATGCTGTTTGGTCTAGACTTGCATCAGATCCAGTTTCTGTTTGCTTCCTGGTCGGATTAGCAGCGGAGGCCTGTGACATCACTCTGGACACTGGGGGCAGATAGTAATGGTATTCCAGTATTATTAGCTCACACAATGGGACACAGACACAAGTATTATTAATGTCCTGAATGTATTATTTTAAATAAAACAAATCAGATGGTAACATGTGACAGTTCACAAATCAGTTTTTATTAATTTAAACACAATCAAATAATAATGTCAAAAAAACATCTGTACACATATTTTTGCAGACACAACAATCTTTTGCATTTCACAATGAGGCCCATGTAGTGTAAAGTATTTCCAGTTTGCATTTATGATTGCAACATAATAATAAAAAAGGAAAAAAAAAGAAGCGTGCTGTATGAATCTATAAAAACATTTCCCTCTAGCTACCTACCATTACCTTGATCTAGCAGCAATATGTAGATACGGAGAAGGTGTTTTTGAGAAGGTGGGGGGGGGAGGGATCTAAATTGAAATGTGAAAGGCCGACAGTAATCATGTGCAAAGGAGGGGAAAATTAGAAACACAATGAATGGGTTTCCGTTTAAGAAATTCACAGTCGATAGCACATGTATGTTCACGAACCCCTCGAAGTTAGTGGCTTTACGATGTAGGAGCGTTACCAAGAAAAGGGCTTTCCAACTATTTGAAAGAGGGGACACGGTTGTTGTTAAGTCCAAATAAAAACACTACATCATACAAAATTACGCTTGCTGTACAAGAGTTGTTATAGCACTTGTATAAAAGAGAATAAAACCTATTCAAGCACGCTTTTTTCTTTCAAATCTCTGATTTTTCTTCAAATTTGTGGAAGGAAAATCTGAATTAGGTTTGCTTCCAGGTAGATGGGGTCAGGGCTGCAAGCTGGTGAAAGTTGTGAGCTTCCTTTTCTGAATAACCTAAATAAAAAATAACCTTTAAAATCTGACTTGCAGTAGAGGAGAGCTGTTAACGCTGTATAACCATGTATAACCATGTGACTGACGTTTCCTGCGAGGACGAGAAACATCACAGAATCAAATGAAAGGTCATTGACACTTGACATCCATGCTTTTGGTCTTGACAAAAAAACAAAAAAACAATTTATCACAAAATCCCATTATCTACATATTCGTTTACTGAACAAAACTTGAACACATCAACACTTTTTCCAGGCGTCGCACAAGCTTGTATGCGATGGGATGCCTTTTTATTATTATTATTATTATTTTTTTTTTTTACTTCAATGAAAAAAAAAAGCATTGCCACCTTTTCAAGAGCACGTACCTAAATGAATATAGGAAGGAATAGTCCAGTGATTACAAACTTACACACACACAAAAAAGATTTCCTCTATACACGATTGTCTCAGCATTTGTAAATAAAGTTTTTTGTCATTTTCTTAAATTATTAGAAAACTCCTTTTTGTTGTTGTTGTTTGTTTCTTCCATAAACGTTTCCCGTGGTGTGAATCAATAGGACTTTGTAAAAAGGGTCTTTTTTTTGTCGTCGAGGTAACGTTTTTCTCGGTCGGCGGCCGCAAAAAAGTCTCCCGTTCATAAATAACAAGCACAGGACGCCCCAGGTCCTGTCTGTCTGTCCCACGGCTCCGGAGAGAGACAGACGGGGAAGGAACAGCGAGACAAGGAAGTGAAGAGCTAAGAGGGAGGGGGGGTGTCACCACCAGTAGTCGTGGAGTTCTGTGGCGGCGGCGGCCATCAGTAGCTCGGCTCTCCACACAGGTGTGAACCCTGACAGGGTCCCGGCACAAACAGGGGGGCCGTAAAACACTTTGACAGCTTCAGAAAGCGGCCAATTCACAGTAACCAGGGCGAGCAGCTGCAGCGCCGTAAATTCACCTCTCTCCCTTCGCTTCCACAGAAAAAAAAAAAAAAAAAAAAAAAAGTTTAGGGTTAAGACGAAGTGTGACCATATGTCAGCACATTAACCGTGTGCTCAGCCTTTTTTTTTCTCCTCTTCGTTTTCTTCCTTGTGGAGTGGAAGACAGACGCCAGGCAGCACAGTGGGGGTGGGGGGGGGGGTTGGGGGGGTCTTTGCTGAGCTGCCGGGTCCGGGTCAAGCGTGGGACGGGTCCGGAGGGCGAAGGTGAAAGGTTGCAGGGCGTGCTCAAGGCGGAGCAGGGTGCAGTGCTACAAGTACTCCAGGTCTAGAGCGTGGTGGAGGGCCATGAGGTCTGAATGGCTGGAGATCCTCCAGAAGGGCATGTTGTGCTGAAAAAAAAAAAAATTCATATATTCTAGTCATTTTAGGGCTGAAATTGGGGAATTTATTGACAAGTAGATTCATCAAAGAAAATTCTTTATTTTCTAAAGAATTTAAAGATGTGACCTTGGGTTAATGTGAAGGGCATTTCCCCTTATTAAAAGCAGCCAATACGTACATTAATAATGTAAAGCTGCTTCTTTCTCCTGCATCATCACAAAGCTTTTTAAACCAGCATCCGTCCTCCTCAGAAATAATAAAAGTCTCTTCTGAATGAACCCTCCTGCGTTTTGTGACGGACAGAGAGGGGAGAAGAAACCCGAGTCGCGGAGAATGAAAGGAGCTTGTCAGGTAGAGTCCTCGACTCCTCAGTGTGTGGAGCCCATTACCCCCCCCTTATCAAAGGTATGGCCTCTCCCAGGCATATGTTCCGCTTAGGAGAGCCTGCACTGACCCTTAAAAAGCTCTTTGCTTTTTGTTTTGTAAATCGTCTCTGCTTTTAAGTTTAAAAGCCGAGAGATCTCTATCTCCGCCTGCACTCCCAGGCGACGGTAATAACTGAAGGACTGTTTCGGTGGAGTCTTTCTTGGACATTTGCTTTTGTAGTTCCACGCCGTGTCACGTCTGATGTGCGGGGGTGAGGTTGTTGTGTTATTTTACGTCCTCTCTGATGTTGACACAGAAACCTTTTACCACATTGGCGTGTCGTGGGACCCTTCCATCAACGTCAGAATATCCACAATCATCCCTCCAGACTGTATTCCCAGTGTGTGTGTGTGTGTGTGTGTTCACTTTAATATAGGAGCTATTGCTTTCCATGCTTCTCTGGGGTAAAGGTTGCAAACTTCTAATCTAATCCGCCGCCTTAATCGCTCTCCGCCCGTCCTCACGCTATGCGGCTCGTTGTTTACACAGAAACAGGTGAAAAAGGAGCTGGAGGCTTTTTTTTTTTAAACCGCCAGAGAAATCATCGCTAATGAATATGTTACGTTACATCCCCAACTTGGCAAGAAAATGCTGAATGCACAACATTCGCGGAGCAAGCACCGACAGGTGAGGGTTCATCTGAGAGAGACGCCGCCGCCGCCACCGCCGCCGCCACCGCCGCCGCTTTTTAAATATTCCATCCACAATGATTGACTCCTTTATGTGTGCTGTGTTTACAATGAGGCTACACGCACGGCATTCACGCTGCTCGGAGAGCCGGGATATATAATTATGCCACCACCCCCCCCCCTGCTCTGTGAACCTGAGATGGCGGAGGAAGAGCACTGATTACACACTACAGACTTTCCCTCTTGTGCTCGGGACGCCCTATAAGAGGATAAACGAATGAAAGCAAACTGTTGAGGAGGAGAGAGCCGGAGCGCTGATTCTTCCCTTTTTTCTTTGGGGGGGGGAAAAGTATGGCAAGTATGTTTTGTGTTTCTGCAAGCATTCATAATGAACTCCTGACCTCACGCTATTATTCCACCCAGACTTCTTACCTTTTTCGAGCCTTGCTCCTCTTCCACACCGTCTCCGACAACTATGTAAACAACTTTCCTCCCGAACCTTTGAATTACTCGCTCGAAGCAGCTCTCCTTCCCTGCAGGGGGGAGTGGATGTTAGAGGGGATGCAAACAGACACAAAAACACAGCTCCTCTATTAAAAACACTTAGAGCTCGGCGACGGGACGTGATGAAGATCAGCCGCTCAGATAAAGTCATTTACTTTCTGCTCCAAATGGACTTAAATCAGTTAAAGTCACTCTTGCATGCCGTCTGGTGAGGAGGACCTGAGCGTTAACTCGGCCCCGAGTCTGCGCTGACAGGCATGAGAGCGGTGCCGGGAGTGAAGCTTGATGTTTATTTTGCATTTTGAAACAGTGAAGGAGGGGGGGAAAGGGAGGAAGAGGGGTGGAGGTGGTGGTGGTGGTGGTGGAGGAGGGAGGAGGGGGGGTCTTGTTGCTGTGGAATGACATAAATGTGCAGAAGTGGTTTCATATGCAGAGACTGAACAGGAGAGGCCTAGGGAGGCCCAGTGCAGGCCCAGCTCCAGGAAAATAATCCCAGGCTGATTAGGCCTATTCCTTCACAGAAGAACATCAACCCTCTCCGGTGACCGAGTCTCCCACCCCGTCCACGCCTTCCGTCCTGTCACTTTACGCAGCACGTGTAGCCTTAACCTTTTTTTTTTTGTTTGTTTTAGGCGAAAATCAACAAGCAAAGAGGATTCAAATCATTCCTTTTACCTATTTTGGTTGCGCTATAAATATTCTCGATAGGAAAGACGATGCCGAGGCCGTAGAGGAGGACCTTGGCCAGGGCGGGGATGAGCTGCGTGGTGGTCACCAGGATGTTCACGCAGTTTGACCTACGATGAGAAGAAGAAGAGGAGGAGATGACGTCACTGTGAATCACAACTAAAGGAAACAGATCTCAGATCAGAGGCTGGGAATACGGCGTCTATGACTTATTTACACCACATGCGGGTGCATGTGTGTGCGGTGTGGGAGCGGGTACAGCTTTCCTCACTGGAGTCCTACCTTGAGTGGATTAATGTTAGTGCTTTCAGTGCCAGTGTTAACCAGGAGTCCGTCAAGGCTTCAATTTCTGCTCGCAATTGCAACCAGGCTTCCCTTTTGGCCGGGCCCAGCAGACCTGAAAACGCAAAGGGGGAACATTGTTTGTGTTGGACCAGCCCTCTCTCCGAATACCACCACTTTCTTTCTTTCTTTCTTTTTTTTTTTTTTTTATAAATGCATCCTGACCCGAGTGGTGTGGCATGCGGGCTTCGAGAACACTCTTACAGAAAACGAGTCTGCAAACACATTTCTGCTCCGAGACAGACGAGGATTACCTCCGACGTTATTTTTGTAGGTGGTGTAGATTTCTTTTACTCGTCTGTAGCGGAAGGCCAGTTTTCTCATCCAGTCCACGCCGCCTCGCACGCCCGTGGCCAGGCACAGGTTGGCGCTGGTCGCCGCCGCGTGGAAACCGTCGGCGCCGAAGTTGTACGTACTGAAGGTGGAAAAAGGAGAGTCAGCACCGAACATCTACGACTTCTAGACCTTCAACGTTTTCAGGCCGAGGACCTCCTATTACATATCGTATTATGTTCCTATACTATAGTGCAGCCTATAGTTCCATGTATAACTGTACTTTGTAGTGATGGATGTATAGAATGCCAAGCCATTACAACAATAATTCATATTTTTCTTATTATATTCTATTTTATCACAATTTCTCAACATAATATTAAACAAACAGGAAGGTTTATATTTACTTAATATAGGTTGTATTAATGTTAAGGTGGATTTTTCAACATATTTAACATTTTTGGAAGAAAACATTTTAACTCTAGACCACTAGGGGTTCCAAACCCCTGCAGTAACTCTGCTGACCACTAGGTTGAAGGTCTATGTTCTAGACCATTGGGAAGAGGAAATGAAAGTGTACTGTGTCGTACCTCAGATCCTGCCCGTTGTCGTCGGAAGAGACGTCGTCGATGTGGACCTGGTCGCATTCCTGGAAGACACAAAACAGAGACTTCTGGGTAATGGAGGATTCTCTAAAGAGAGGTTTCTTTTCTTGGGAAACTCATTGTATTCCTCTTCTCTTGACATTATCTTTACATCCTTTTGTTTCTTCCCCTCAAACTTAAAAAGTCATCATCAGTCTGAGAAGTACGACGGTGTTTTAGAGGCACTGTAGGAAAAAAATAAAAATATATATATATATATATATAACGGAGCCGAGAGAGAACTTCCCATGAATGTACACATTTATTGTTCTAATTAATACATCATGTGTGACCTGAAGCCTCGTTAAGGTCCTTAGGGTGACGATGTTGATGGTTGGTTTTATTCATGTGAGGCCAATTTGTCATCTTATAGGTGTTTTATTGATCGGTACGGTTGGGATGCTAGCGGTAGCTTTCACTTTCAAACGCCTCTGTTTTTCCCCCCTATACTGGCTCTAAAACGCCGTATTAGACACTAGAGGGGTCCAAAGATATGCACAACCCGCAGACATAACCAATTCAGTCTCAATCCAGAACTCTAAACATTCAAACAGCGACATCAAACAGCTCCGATACGTCGACATACAGTGGAAGGATGCATGCAAACGTCTAAAAGCGCCTCGCGGCATCCGTTTCTGTGCATCTCTGAACACATGTGCGGCCCTCTATCTGGCCCCCACCCTGTTTTGGGGGTCGCCCCGGATCCTCTTTGGAGGGCGGAGGCATTTCTGCAGCTCTGCACTGATTCAGCCGGTACCAAGTAACACAATCCAGACTTTCTGGCAAATGTAACCTACTAGAAAAATTGAACCTGATGCTAACCGCCAATGAAATTATGACCTCTGATTGCTGCTGCGCCACACACCAACACGGGCCCCGGGGCCCCGTCGGCCAGCCAGCCAGCCGGCCGGCCGGCCGGCAAAGAGAAGGAAGAGAAAGCAAAAGAAAAAAAAATCTGTTATTAGTTTTCCATTTATAGGCGAGCTCTGGAGCGCTCTCTCTCTCTCTCCGCCCCCCCTTCTGGTCCCGGCTCTGAAACATGAGGGAGTCCTGCTTTGGCATTCAGATCAACACATTTCTGAGAGACGAGCACAAGCTTCTTTTTTTTCTTTTTTCTTTGCTAAAAAACTCAGCAATTTCGCCGACGGGAGGCTGAGCGATAGCCTCGTTAAGAGCAAAAGGCTTTGAAAGCAACGT
This sequence comes from Chelidonichthys spinosus, assembly GCA_029853015.1. Lineage (NCBI taxonomy): Eukaryota > Metazoa > Chordata > Actinopteri > Perciformes > Triglidae > Chelidonichthys > Chelidonichthys spinosus. Next base: position 19,950,720 of record CM056837.1, read on the forward strand.
GACGTCAAGCTCTCAATTTGTTTCAGTCAGCTCGGATCTAGAACCAATAACAAGAAAGCGGATTTGATATCTGCATGAAGGAATTTCTCTGGAAAACCGACAAAATGTGTCGTTTCCACTGCCAAAGAAACGGTTAGCCTCACCTGTTTAAAGTTATGTGAGAAATAATAATTTCTCATGTAAATTGAAACTTGAGGGAACGAGAATTCAAGGATGAATTTTTCTTTTTTTTTTTTAAAGCTTTTTAATTAAGTTTCATCCGGCTGTTAAGACACCAAAACACAGAAAGGACTTCCTTGTTTTAAGTGAATCTAACGGAGGCCAAACGCTGACGTTATTGCATTCCTCTCTAATGCTGGAGCAGGGTAAGGGTAAGGGCTTTGGACTGTAAACCTTTTTTATTTTACTGGTTCCCCTCTGAACAAATTTTTCATCTTCCTGGATTTGTGGGGGAAAAGGGAGGGGGAGGGGGGGGGGGGGGCGAGGTGAAGAGAAACTCAAACCAGCTGTTCTTTAACAGAATTAAAATCTTGACCCCCCAACCCCTGCTCTAATGCAGCCATTCTCTCGCCAAGCCTCTCCCAGCAAGCCCCGAGATCCAAAGAGGAAAAGACTTTGACCCCGTGACCCCCCCACCCCCCCATCTCCCCTCCTCTCCGGGGCTCCGGCACCCCGATAAAAGGGGGTGGAAGGGTAGCGAGGAAGAGAGAGAGTGACCTCACATGGAGAGATGGACTGCCAATTGGAGACGGCGTGCAGGCGAGGGGGGGGGGGGGGGGTCTAATCTGTTTCCAGACACTCACCAGCAGATCTTTAATAGTCGAAGAAAGCAGCAATTTGTCCCGGCCTGGAAGATCTGCTGCCAACAAACATGTGGATAATTTATGTTTGAAAATTATCCTTTTTTTTTGTCCTCAGAAGGAAACCCAAGCCAGAAGTATGGCTGCTGCTTAATTCCCTCGGCAGCAGAGCATGTGTGTGTTTGTTTGGGGGGAAACACAACAAGGTGAAGCCTTCCTTCAAAGTGACGGGGATTCTTCCATTATCCAGTAACGACCTGCTGATGAATCACAATCAGCAGAGCAGCGGCTCGCCGTATCGTTGCCTAATTGGGCGCCGTCTCCCGGTGCGTCGCGTGATGACGACAGATTCCTCGTGTTTATATCATAACCGCAATATATTACTCAGCGTGTTAATTACGGGGCGTCTGGGTAATTAGACCTAACTGTAGCATCGCCGCCTGATTAGGAATGATTTTCCAAAAATCCTAATAATAAACGTGTCAAACTTCCCCAAAAAAATGAAAATCATTAAATAAAATTCCAAAAACGTCCAGGAAAAACACCCCCTCCCATTCCTTTGTTTCTTCTGTAAATATAATAATGATTCATTAACAGCTGGGCTGGAGACCTCCAGATAGAGAGGAAAAAAAGGGGGAGGGGTTTGTTGGAAGAATGACTCCCCAACAATTACTGTTCCCCAGCTGGGTGCTGGCATAAACCTCTGCACCGGCTTCCTGCGAGGGACCAGGGGGGGTTGTGGGTAATGTCGTACAGTAACCCCTTACACGTACTCATTAGGAGGCACTTGAAGGCCTCGTAAACACCACGGAGCCGTGGACGCCGCAGGTTCAAGTCAGTTAAAGTACAGTCGTGTAGCCGCGGTGGAGCAGGACGGGAAGAAAAGGGGAGGAGTGTTTTATCAGTTTGGGGATAAAGCAGCTCATACGTATGAATACAAATAATATTTTATCTTTGCTGAAAATGAAAATAACTCTATTATTTAACAACAGGATGACGCACCTCCAACATGGTGGCACACAGAGATTTTTTTTCCGAGAAACCTTTTGAATCACGTCTTTTTTCCGTCGACGGGCCTCACTCTCTCTCCCCGTTCTCTCCCCTCACACAAGCAAACATCTCTCTCTCTCTCTCTCTCTCTCTCTCTCTCTCTAAAACCTACAATCAGTGCTAACTCGCTCCAGATGTTCCTACTGTACTCGGGAGTGAAGAACCTCCACCAGAAGCCGTCGCAATTACTCCTTACGCAAACACCAACGTCTCTCTGCTCAATTCACCTTTTATATATATCCAAGAAACGGTGTTTATCTGAGCAGGAAAGCAGGAGGAGGAGAAGAAGAAGCAGAATAAAAAGGAAGAAGAAGAGGAAGATGATTCCATCTCTGTCTGCTGAGAACTCCTCTCCAGAGCCGAGGAGGCTATCAGAGCTCCCTTTGTTCACTTGGCATCTGTCATTAAGCAATCAGCGATGACGGCCCGAGTCTTCCTGTAGCTGGAAAGAGCTCAGAGTGGTGACTGCAACAGTCAGAGGTAAGGGGGGAGTCGGGGGAGGGAGGGGGGAGTCAACCATGCATGTTACCAAAAAAACCAGAAAGGACCACGGCGTCTAATCTAACACGTAGACCAGCTTCTCCCATGAAGGTCTAGGTCACCAGCGTTTAGACAGTGTCCACTTATTGGATGTGAGCTAGCAGCCCCCCCCCCCCACCTCCTCTCTCATCCTCTATCTCAGGTGAGCTCAGGTGGGGGGTCACAAACCCACAGTGTGAGCGATAACAGCCGTCATCACAGCATTCCTGGTGACCCTACAGGCTAATGCCATGTGAAAAGGGCTCATCCATGGTTCGCAGGTTCTCAATACCGCCACTCCACCGGCAGTGCCTGTCATCCCCCCCCCCCCCACCGCCACCACCAACACAACGGTCTGTGACCCCCAGCAACTTCCTCCTCCGTTCCCACCACATGCACCCCCACCCAGACTGGGGGGGAGGAGGGGGTCGTGATTACCTGGGGGTCAAACACAGGATGTGGGTAACAAAGGGAGTTCTTTCACTTCATTCCAATGCTTGAACAGCGGCGGGATTCAAACCGCCAAACAAAGCACAGGTACGGATGGAGATATGCTGTTTCTAAAGAATCACACCATCGGGAAGGAGAAGGAGGAGTATCCGCTACGCTGTATGTCTGGGAAAAAAACGTGATGAAAATGAATAATAAATTTGTTACGCGTGATGGATGAACTGCTTCTCATTATTTTTCCTATATTTTTTTATTTCAGGTCCAAACCGCACCTCAAGGAGAGCGACGTTTTAAATGTAATATCGGATCTCAGTCCCTTTTTCCTCCTTCAAAAACAAACGAATCCTCACAGCCATGGATTCTGGTCGGGCAGGTGCTCTTTAAATTATTAAATATCATCATTTATCACCAGACAGTAATGTTAGATTTAAAACGCTGTCAGGCTGGACAGAGTGGCTTTGAATGAAAGGCTTTTTCCAAAAACACACCGGTGGCTCCGACCTCGAGACGTGACGGAGTTATGTATAAATACACGATATACAGGATGGAGTTATGTATAAATACACTATATACAGGATGGAGTTATGTATAAATACACTATATACAGGATGGAGTTATGTATAAATACACTATATACAGGATGGAGTTATGTATAAATACACTATATATAAGGCTTTATTATTTATTATCATTATTATTTCATTACTTTATTGTTTCAACACTTTGTCACATTATATCGTTTGTTCTTTGATTGTTTCTTTTAAAAATGTATTTTATGTACGGCGTCCTTGAGTGAGCAGAAAGTCGCCTTTTAATAAAATGTGTTATTATTATTATTATTATTATTATTATTAATAAACAGGGGATTGTGCTGCAAAAGAAGGAACACGGTTTGACAGTTCCACAGCTCAGTGTTCTAGAAATATAAATAAAAAGCTATTAGTAACCGATCAACTGAATGAGCTAATTTCATGATTCGGTGAAAAAAAAAACACCTTAAAAACACACCATGGAGGGGAAAACATCGTAAAGTCACCCCATTATATGGATCGGGTGAGTAAACGGGATCTCGTTCTCCGCGGTGGCGAGGGGGGGTAAGACCAACAGAAACATGGCTCCGTGCTAACAGGCTAACAGGCTAACAGGCTAACAGGCTAAGAGGCTCCGGAGGCCGTTTTCAGGTAACCATGCGTTTCACGGCATCTCTCATTAACGGGCGGCCCCTGGGTGAGAGTGACAGGAGGGGGGGTTCAAACTCCCGGGACCTATAAAAGGGCAGCCGGCACACGGTGTCACAAGGTTGTGTGTCACGAGTGTGTGTACAGTATGTGTGTGTGTGTGTGTGTGAGGAACCGCTGAACTAATTTAAAATGTTCCCACCTTTAGAGACCTCTCCCCTCTCTCTCTCCCCGTGAGTGGTTTGCCCCCGTGGCCTTTATCCTCCAGACGGGGGAGGGTTGTTTTCTCACCCAGAGGAAAGGGGGGAGACGTACCCCATTCAGAGGAAGGGGGGGGGGGGGGGGAGGCCCCTGGTTCCCACATAATACAGCTCACCTATACAGTAATCTCACACCCGTCCCGGCAGAGCTGTCAGTCTTCCCGGTGAGCTCGGCCTCAGTGGGCTTCGTTACTCACATCACTCTGGACCATCAATTAACTCCAAAATCCAACCCCCCCTCATCACCCCCATCCCTCCCCCCCATCACCCCCATCCCTCCCACCCATCACCCCCGCTGCTCGCGTGAAAAGCTACGTTATTACATTTCTAAAAACCTAAAGAAAAGTACTTATAGTTTGCTCTTATATATCAATATATCGATTGCTGCTGGTTACTAAAACATTGATTTTGTATCATTTTGAGATTTATTTATAGATCTTTATGTTTATCGCTGCTGAAATACAGTTTCTTCTCTGAGAGGGAATTAATCCAGTGGAGATTACATCGATTGGGATCGCGTTGCCTTCAAGTCGTTTCCCTCATACTTCCTTCAGTGAGAGCCCTTCTGATGGTAAAACCAGACCAGACCAGACACCCCCCCCCCCCTTCTTTAAAGGGCGATCGATAGAGGGAGAGAGAGAGGTTTGTGCAGCGTGGGTCGGGATGGGAAGTCATTTAGGAAAGGGGGGGGGACGCACCTTCAGATACCATCTCAGTAAGAGAAAAGAGAGAGAGAGCACTGATCCAGAGAGAGGTTAGGAGAGAGAGAGAGAGAGAGAGAGAGAGAGAGAGAGAGAGAGAGAGGAGGTAGGGGTGAAACTGATCCCTGTTGACCCCTTCGGCATGCCCTCTTTCTTTTTATGACTTTCCCTCTGAATCGTCACTCACCAGCTCCATCAACGACGTCCGTCCCTCCATTCACACACTCGCTCACGCACACTTGAACACACCACACACACACACACACACACACACACACACACACACACACAGACTTCAGAGATATTATGCTTAATTGTGATATTTTTAACATTGTGCATTTAAAAAACGGGTTCTGGAGGGGCTGTATGGTGGAGTTATGAGTCCATATTTAATGTTCTTGTGCAGAGGAAGGCAGGACAACAGTGTTAAGACCCTCACACACACACACACACACACACACACACACACACACACACACACACACACACACACACACACACACTAACTCCTGCACCTGTGATTCTGCACAGCCTCTGGGGGTCTCCCTTTATGGCTTAGACTAAATTAGATGGACCATATGCATTTCTGCACATGCTTAAATACATAACTGCTGCCGGCTACGGTATTTATAGTCGGGACTCTATTTAGCTCTCTATCTGAGATGGAAGGAGGGGGGGGGGGGGGTAAATCAGCACGGAGAGAGAGGAAACACAACTGGTTAGGCATTGCTGAGAACTGGCACTTAACAGTCCCGGCTCCAGTTTAAGAGGAGAGATCAATACGCCTCCATGAGAACGTCGCTCCTCGTCTGCTGGGATTGTTAACGACGATCACGCCGCCGTTCTCTTTTTCCACCGCTGGACCGTCTAGAAAGCATTCTTCTGAGCCCCGACCGCAACGCCGCCTATTCCTAGTCATAATATTAAATCTTAACGCTTTAAAGTGTCAAAACAAAATCTAATAATTTGGTTGCTGAGATAGTGCAGAAGAAATATATATATTTTTCAGAATAATTTCATAAAGCCCGAAGCTGAAAGCTGCTCAATTCGTCCGTGAACGGTTTCATCGCAACATGAAAAGGAATCAAAACACGGGACAGATGTTGGAGAGAAAACCACATTTAAAGCGTCGTCACAAACTGCCATTTTTTTTTTTTTTTTCAAATGATTCGGGGTGCACGTATTAAATGAAGTGCAGCTACAATGGATTCAGGGCATAAGGAAATATTTAGCCAGCCAATTAACTTTGATCAAGACGCAGCGTTGGAATCCCAGTCACCCGTCTGTCTGGAGGAACATTTCTTTCTCTTCTCCTTTTTTCTCTCTCTTCTCCTTGTTGGATTTTTTGCTTCCCGTAGCCGAACACAGCGCTGAGTAATGAGACTTGGCAGAGCGGGCCGCGGATCTCTTCACACTTAAGTATCAAACAAAACATTTCCTCTACTGTGAGGTCAGCGTAAAAGCAGGACGCCGAGGAAGAAAAGAAAAAGCTGCTGGGTCAGTGGGATCGGATTCACTCCGAGAAACAAAAATCAGAGGATGACACAGAGCTGGTGTTGAAGGGAAACACTGAGATGTTTACTGATAGTTAAATCCGACGTCCGGATCTCTGATTGTCACAAACGCAGCACGATTCCCGCTGTAAATACAGTCTGAGCCGATAAGCATCCCTCTGGTGTTTTACGTCTCCCCAGGGTGAAGCAGACACTCCACTCAGACATCTCACTCCCCTTGATCCCTCTATCCCTGCCCCCCCCCCCCAGGGGCAGATTTTACACTGTACATGAATCAAGGGTGGGGAGGCGTGGGAGGGGGAGATTTCACGCTAGCGTCTGTGGCGTAGGTGGACAGCGACACCGAGCATCACACACACACAGAAACACTAGAGCTTGATAGATGGAGGCGCCCGCTATGGGAGTGGGAAGGAGGTGGAGGTGGAGGTGGTGGTGGGGTGATGGGGGTGAGGGGGCAGCAGGGCTGGTGACCCAGGAATGACGGAGACTGACAGCACATGTAAAATTCATGGTATCCCTTGGGCTCCAAAGGTAATACTTCACCACCGTGGGACTGATCGGTGAGAAACAGGCGCCGCCATGTCAAACAGTTGCTGCCGCTTTAAGGGGGAAAATCCTGACACACACACACGCACACCACACACACACACACACACACACACACACACACACACACACACACTGAGCCACCGCTTAAAGAGAAGCAACAACAGACTCACCTCCAAGTCGTTAAAGAATAGGTGTGTGTCGGCCAAGTTGAAGATCATCTCCTCCATCCTCAGGCCTAATGATACAGATGTAGGCGGATCCTGGAAAAATACACAAAAACACACATTTTATGAATCTTTCTTGAGGAATACTGAGGTTATTGTTAAGTATATTGCAGTATGTCACTGAGTCTGCCTTGTTGTGGGCTACAAATGTACAATGACAGATGGCTAATTGAGAAGAATATGATTGTACCTGGAAATCGTAATAAAAAGAGAATTAAAAAAAGGAATACTCAGGTTAATCTCGTTCCTTTTGAAAGGGGGGTTAATGTGCAACAATAAATAACGCCGTTTCCCTCCGTAAATCACTCAATTAACACAGAATCCCCTTTAAATTCCTCGGCAGGCTTTTCCCCCCATAAAAGAAGACATTAAGGTGGACTTGAAAGTTTCGGCCCCTCTTTACGACCCTCACAGACCAGAATAGTCATCAGACTTGCAGCAAAACCAACGCCGTTAAAAAAGCGACGTCTCTTCTCGGGTCGGGGTGGTCGGTTTGGAAGAGTCGGGGGGGTTAATAGGCCCTCATTCCCTACATACTTGTGCCGATGCATCATCCGAGGTGATTTAAAAAGCTTGTTTATTAATGCAAAATGCTTCCATGCAGCAGTTGTAATTTCTCCCTTAAATCGTGATCTCTGTCAGTCATGTGATACGTGCTGTAATGGTGATAGGGTTGCACTGTGGGTAAGATAATACCTGGAGAGGAGCACTGTAAATAATTAACAGAGCCGGTGACAATGTGGATTTTTCCGATGAATTGGCAAAAAGTAATTTCAGCTTAGATATGTAGCTTTTCACATGCAGTGTCTTTACTTTAACCCTTAATGTTACCACGTTATAATTAATAAACTAACTTCCATTCTTTAACTTTTTTTTAAAATCTTAAATCTTTAATCAACAGATTGCCTTCAGCAAGCAAAGGATGAAGGGAGAGACAATGGCGGAAGGCAGCGGAGGAGGATTGTCTGCAGCTGGTTGAGTCGGCGTTTAAAAAGCCGGGATTACGGGGGTTAAACCACCTGAAGACACACCTGAGCCTTTCTGCTGATTAGCTGTCACGCCCCACAATGACAAACCACACAAGTAGATCTCAATCCACACTTCTCCAGACGCTTTCCTCGGCTTTCCATCGGGAAAATAACGAAGCCTCCTGCATCACCCGGCTACCATCCCTCCCAGCCTCTGCCTCTCTGTTGGCTGATTCAGCGTTAAGGGGTTAATTTTGTGGGGGAAAAAGAAGTCTCCGGCTCGGGTGAATCCCTTCCAATTAAACCTAAACAATCAGTCAGCGAGGGAGTTAAGAATACAAGCAGGCCAGAAGGCCAAAGTGCTGCTGCTGTCATTGCTCCGGCACCACCTGTCCCGAGATGTCAGTGCCATCCACGGGGGCGCCAAGTCCTCCACAACCCCCCACCTCCCTCTGAGCCCCCTTTACCAATAACAACCCCCCATCCATCCCCACCCACTTTAAGCTCCAACGCTCCGGCCGGCCCCAGCAGCAGCACAGCTGGCCCCAGCCATCAGCTTTATGGGGGCGAGCTGCTGCCTTGATGCCAATTAAAAAGAAGAGCTGATAACTTCAGCAGTGTGTTTGTGTGTGTGTGTGAGGAGGGAGGAGAAGAAAAAAAGAGTGAGAGACAGTGGGTGGGAGGTCACATGAGAGAGAGAGAGGGAAAGTGAGGATCACTCAGATATCACATCTATTTATAGCAGCGAGGGGAGGCTGTTTAGAAACTTTTTTGTTTACGCCGCTACAGATGGAGGTGATTGACAAACCTTTAAAGGTGCTTTAATGTGAAAGTCTGCAGGTTAGAGTTCACTAGGAAGAAGTGTTGGAGGGAAGGAGGGAACAAAAAAAAAAAAAGAGAAAACAGAGAGGGACTCTAGCGGCTGTCACATCCTATATGAATCCTGACGGAACGGGCCCTTATGGAGTCAGGAGTGTTTCCTGTTTCAGAGGAGCACACTGGAGACCCTGTGTGTGTGTGTGTGTGTGTGTTGTGTGTGTGTGTTGGGTCCCTCATCGCCCGAGCCACAGCTCCCTTAAGCCTCGGTCGGCTCTCTCTCTTTACCCAGCATGCCGGGCTGAGGAATAAAGTAAATAAACAGTGGAGGGGTCGCGGGGCAGAACCTCTTTCACCCCAAAAACAAAACACTGCCCCCATCAAACACCCCCTCATAGCAGAACAAAGGCCCGGAGCACGGGCCGCGGACACTAAGCTCTCTGACATACGAGCAGCAATATGTCTTTTTTTTTTTTTTTTAAACGTCAAAAACCAGACACCTCCACAGCCAAAACAAGCAGCGAGTAGAAATGCTGTTCTCCCTCCCCGCCAAAATAAAACACATAATGATCATTAAAAAAAAGCAGCTTTAAGATTCTTATTTGTGTATTATATCTATATCTATAGAGAAGCAGGAGAGGCCGATATAAAACCATGAGAATAGGATTCTGCCTTGTTTCCCAAATTGTTTATTTTGAAAGTTTAAATTTAGAGAAGCAATTTACATGGATCAACAAATAGCAAAGCCTGGAAAAGTAAACTCTTAATCTTATGAGTGCACACAAGATACACAGGAAGGAAAAACAACCTCTCCTATAATATACTGTTAGGATTCATACATATATATATATATATATATGAATCCTAATTAAGGCAGGTTTTAAGTGGAGTCTTAGAGTTTTGACTGAATGCTGGTTTCCTGTTGGGGGGAGGGGGGGGGGGGGGGTCTCTCGGGAGATCCCCGTCTGAAAAGGATGGATTGAGAAGCACTTAATTAAACTAACAATGTGGCATTTTCTGAAGGAGAAAGGAACACTTAAGATGTGTCAATAGACATCCCGAGTGCAACTGTTGTGAGCCCCTACAGCTGACCCCCCCCCACACACACACACACACACACACCCACACCCACACCACACACACACACACACACACACACACACACACACACACACACACACACAGCTCCGACAGCTGCACCGAGCAGTCAAATACTTGTCAGGCCTCATTGGACCTATTAAAAATAAAGAAACAATTATCTGTACATTGAGTTCTGCTCTTTCTATCGACTCACTACGGCCTTTTCTCCTCCTCCTCCTCCTCCTCCTCCTCCTTTTTTATTATTCATGCTCTTTTGCTGATAAAGTCTGATGTCACTCACCCGTCCATATCTGTTGGCGTAGGAACCCGTAAGCAAGGAATGGAAAACGATGATTGTTTCGTCCAGGTCCCAGATGAAAACTCGCTAGAGGGGCAAAGAAAAGAGGTAAAATCAATGATGCACTCTGTAGACCTGCAAGGCGATCCTCCTGGTCAATAGGCCAGCAGATTCAGGAGCCACAGGGACCAGGATCCATTTGCTTGGGTTGGTCACCGCAACACCCCCCTTCCCCCCAACCAATCCCCCTCCCCTGCCCTTTACATTAAGACTAATCAATAGCAACAAACTAATTAACTAGATATGTTAACACGCCGTGATGTCAGCGATATAACGGGGTGCTCGTTAACCTCGTTAATATTCCTATTAATGAGTTTATTTTGACATACTGTCTCTCGCTGTTTCTACCTTGTTTTATTTATTTATGCACCGTAACGTGACCTAAAATGAAAAATATAATTATTATTTGGTGTCTATGGAGCTGCCATTGTGAGTCTACGATGACTACAATATATATATTATTCACTCCGGCGATGACTCACTTAATCCCAGGCCCTTTGTTGTTTATTAACGAGCCACCAGGAGAACTTTATATATATGACGGCGTATATTCCAGGCCGCATCAATAATGCACTCATAGTTAAGGAATCAAACATTTAAGGAGTGTGAAGCCGAGCGCGGCAGCCATACAGTAAAAGTGGATTAGTGTCTCCGAGCGCCTCAGACAGGGGCGAGGCCGTCTGTCGCCACGGCAGCGGCGGGCTCAACCACCTTTACCTCAAGGTCGGAGTCGGGCGGCGGTGATGGGTTGTTGTTCCTCCTTCCCCGGCCACGTGACTTTCCATCCGAGGCCCGGCGCAATCGATCCGAATCTGAATCTTTAATGGGGGTTGATGGACTGTGGATGGTACTGTACTCTGCTGAGAGGAAGGAAAGAAGGGAGGAGGTATGAAAAAAATAAATAAAAAGATGAGCTGTCATTTGCAGGGGGGGGGACGGACGGCTTCCTGGTACATTGTTAACGTTGGTCTACAGGTAACAAACATATCATAAATCATTTACTAAAAGCCATGGTGCTCCGCGCTGATTTAATCAAACCAAAGGTAATGGAGTGCACGTCGACTGGAAACAGCAGAGATGTCATTTATCTAAATGGAAATTATGTTTTATGTCTTTGATGTTGATGGATGACGATTTCAAATGGTCGTAAAACTGACTTATGAAGATACGATCAGCGCTGGATTGCCAGATGATGGATTCATGTCACATGACATTATGCAGCTTTTTCTTGCACTGATTTGGTTGAGGACAATTTATGGCCTTTAGCTCGTCGCTCCTCTTATCGGGAGCAACGTATATTCATATTCAGATTGGGATAATGAGTATTTCACACCGTTATATATGAGCTTTATGTAAATTAAACTGTGAAAATGTAAAGATGGGCTTAGTTTCCTGCTGTCCCTCAGCAAACTTGATTTTATTTATTTATTTAATTTATGTATTTTATATATTTATTCAATTTATTATTTTTTTATTTATTTGTTTTATTTATGTATTTTATATATTTATTCATTTTATTTATTTATTATTTATTTGTATTTTTTATATTTATTCATTTGATTATTTTTTATTTATTTGTTTAATTTATGTATTTTATATATTTATTCATTTTATTTATTTGATTGTTGTTTGTCTTTTTCATATTTGTATGACATATTTTATGTCTTTGTATTTGAGGAAAATAAAGATCAAATCATATCAAACGGGGTCTCACACTCAAACCCCCCCGTGGGTTTGATCCCTTACCTGCCGGGTTCTCGGCGAGGGTGGCCGGCTGGCTGGTGATGCCGATGGGCGGCTCCTGGAGGGTGTAGGTGGTGGTGGTGGAGGGCGTGCTGGGGCTGGTGTTGTTGCTCGTCATGTAGGGCGAGGTGTAGGGCGAGCTGTTGTAATACTGAGCGTACTGGCCCTGGCCGAAGGCCGGATAGCTGGCGTAGTCCTGTGGAGGTAGACGGCAGCTCGTTTACGGAGATAATGCACGGAGAGACAAAGATTCCTAAATGATTTGTAGCCGAGCGGACCAAGAGGAAGAGCAGGTTTGGCAGAGTAATGTGAGATATGCCCTGCACCACTGTTGCTACTTTACAGTGCAGATTCCAAAAACATAAATGCAAACACATGTCTGTTCTGTCCTACATCTGGACAAAACCATCCGTCTCGGGGGGGTTCTCCCCGTTTTCCCCTCTGTGGCACGATACATTCGTGTTGGAGGCAGATAATCCTTTGCATTTTGACATCCTGAGCGATTTACGTTCCTGGACGTGTCACGGATGAAATGGAACATATTGAATATGCGTGTTTTCTGTAAAAGATTTCCAGATTCAATATGAACTCCAGATCACGAGAGATGAAATCTAGCCGAAGGGGGGGGGGGAGTGCACGGCTACCTGCTGTGTGCTGTTGAAGCCGGTGGAGTTTGTCAGCGAGTTGTTCCCCGGATACAAGCCGGACGTTGTCGTGAAAGTCCCACCTTTTGGAGAAAGAGAATACTGAGTTATTCATAAATCATATTTCATATTATTAATAAATCTGCAGGGACAGAAATTAAAATGGCACATTGTCTCATTTGTGGATTGGAGGAGGTGAACAGAGGGAGGCCTGAAGTGGCCTTATCTCTCTCCTCTTCCTCCCTTATCAGTGATCGGATCAGTCCTGATGAATGACAGGAGGGGGGGGGGGGGACAAGAGACTTTTGTGTGGGAGCTACTGAAGGGTGGCGTGGGGGGAGAAAGGGGGGAGGGGGCATGGGCAGTGTAGTGAGACAGAGATGTATCGGGAAGGAGGGGTGAGGTCGCAGTGAGGAGCACCGAGGGAGGGGGGGCGATGAATATGTATGTTCCTCTTTTCACTTCCATGAAAAGGAGCCGGTCCTCCTGAGTAATTAAATCATTCAGAAGGGTTGATAGCATCTAATGGCTTAATAATATACATGAGTTATAGAGAGGAGGAGGAGGAGGAGGAGGAGGAGGCTTCAGGGCAGCCGGCCACCTGTACTGTCATGTCACGGCAGAGAAGCTATTATGATCCTAATCAATTAGTTTGAGATCGGTCAATAATCTGAAGAGATTTATCGCACTAAAACATTTTAATTTGACATAAAAAGAAACTTAATTTGAATAATGTTCTGCCTCAAATTTGCAAATCTTTAAAACAAAAACAACAACAAAACATAAAAGCTCATAAATGATACACTATTCAAAAGTTAAGTATTATTAAACAGGACTCAACGACCAAATAAAACACATTTATCATTAAAAAAGTTGCTGTTTGAGCTGCTATTTTTGTTGTCGAAGCGCTCGAAGCTAAAAGAAAACTAGCGTGGACTCGGTCGGAGGATTCATCTGTTGAGCGTTCTATTTGTTTTCAATGCGTGAGAGCAGCCACTCTATATGCAAAGCTTTAATATTGCATCCACTCAAGTCTAATTCATTGTGACGGCCACAATCGTGATCCTCTTTACATAATATATGTACTTGTATGTGAAGCAATATAACAGCAAAAAAGCTTCGGGGGGCAGTTAAACAGTAAAGACTTCATTAACCATAAGCTATTAGGAGACGGTGTCACAGCAGTGATTCCAAGCTTAACAAATACCACCCCTGGGTTTTATTACTCACTCCTGTTCATACAAAGACAAATCACGTCCACCCACAGGGATGAATTTAAAAAAAAAGAAACCTCCGTAGAGAAGCTGGGGTTAAAAAAGGAAAGGGGAGATAAATCCACTACTCCTTAAACGGGGGGCGTAATTACACCTTTGTTCCCGGAGACAAACAAGAGGGAGTTCCTTTAATCCTCCGGTCATTGGCCCCATCGGGGAGGGGGGGCTCCCACACCGTGACAAACGTGAAGCAGCTTCACGATGAAGAGGAAGAAGAAGAAGAAGAGGAGGGGGTTCTATGGAGGAAAGCATGAAAATGGAAAGACGTGGTGCCGTGTTTGGCCTTGTCAGTTAGCTAATACCCCACACTGTGGTCCAAAGAAGAGAAACAAACACCTCCCGAGCCCCCAGATTATCCACTCATTATTTGTGCAGTTCCTCCCCCCTCTCCCCCTTCTCCCCCCTTCGCTTCCAGCAATTACACACACACAGCAGATTTTTTCCAAAACCGTGTTCTCTGCAGGAAAGTTCACCATGGAGTGAAAGTCTGACAGGAATGATGGGATGGAGGCGGAGGAGGAGGAGGAGGAGCGACTTTTAGCCTTAACGCACGGTTCAAACAGTCATAAAAAAGCTCCCGCTGGCGGGGTTTGAGGGGTCGCTCCGTTGGAAGAACAAGAAGCCACATAAAAGCCGAGGGGGACGCCCGCTAGCAGCGAGAATGAGCCATGCTGTCGGTGGTTGGTGGTGCTGGTCGGGGGGAGGAAGAGGGGGGAGTTGTGGTTCCCCGGGGGGCATGTTTTCTCTCCCTCCCCCCCTGTCCTGCTCCAGTTAGTTCACTCACTCAAGACCAGACATCACCCCCCCTCCCCTCCTCCTCTCCTCCTGCCTTCTGGCTCCACAATTGGAAGTCCATTTGCTTTGCTTGATCAGTCCCCCCCCCCCCCCACACTACCCTTTGCCATGGGCTATGTCTATCATCAGTGCACAATATTTGTAGCAGAAGTTTGTATTCCCCACTTGGGAATAGGCTATCAGGTCCAGATGGGGCTCTCCTCCTCCTCCTCCTCCTCCTCCTCCTCCTCCTCCTTTTTTTAAATGCTTCAGCTCCTTCAGCTCACCGGGACAGAACGCTGGAATCCAATTATTCACATAATTAGCATCTGCTCGGCCCGCCGTCGTCCCTCCACACACACCTCTGATACACAATCCGTGAGACAGCACAGTGGATTGTATGAACCCCCCCCCCCAACTTTAGGATTTGGTGCCAGCACAAAGCTCCGTGGCAATCGGACATTAAAGTTAGAAAACCATTAATCTAATCGTCTTCTGCCTTGACAGCTGGCCACAGGCTGCTGCTGGTGGTGGGGGGGGGGTGGGGGGGGGGGGTATCATATCAGATGTGTGTTGGGTCGGGACACCCGGGCTCGGGGCGGATCAATAAGGCCAGAGAGGAGGTAATGATGATGATGGCGATGGCGTGGGCCAGAAATAGTGTTCAATCTGTCATGTGACGTGGCTGTCAATTAAGTGGACGCACTTAATGGGGGGGAGGGGGGGGGGAGAGAGAGACAGCAGCGAGAGCTTAATACTTAGAAGATGAATGGGCACATAATACTGTCATCGTGAGTTAGACCACTGAGGGCAGGATAGCAGCCTGAACATTCTGCACTACATGCTCCGTCTCCTGTTCCCTTTCTTCCTCTCTCTCCCTCCCTCTCTCTCTCTTTTTTCCCTCAGACGCTCGGCTGCCCGCTGCAGAACTCCGGCTGTGGCCGACTGTATTTGGTTAAGAGGCGTGGAAGAGAGGCTTCCCTGCAGCCACATCTGCTGCTGAGCTGGCGTTATTTATTGTGAGATGCTTCAGAGGCTTTTCAGCAAGTGATGTTTTCTGCTCGCGATCACGTTATTAGAGGGACGAGGAGAGCTGATTGGCTGGCTGGTGCAGGTGGAGCAATACTACGACTATCGCTTTCAAGGCCGTAAATCTCGACACTCGGCTCTAAAACAAATACAAATACGATCACAGGGAGAGAGAAAACATGGCTGGTGCCTCCTAAGTGCCTGCCATTTTTCCCCCCCTCCCATCCGTGTTGATTCTTTTAAGAGGCGAGGAGAGGGAGGCAGCCGTCGTGGCTGCAAGTAATGACCGCCGGGATGCAACCATCTACTGTGTTGTGAATCCGTCTGGATTGTACTATTAAATCAGTTCTTTTCCCTCTCTCATGTTTTTTAAGGGTACAATAAACCTTGTTTGGATGGGCTGAGCAGAAGCAACACATGGCGGAAACATAGAAATCAGGGACGACATGTTAAAAACTGCACAGTTTTATTGTGTTTTCACACTCTGCGTCTGTTTTAATGCTATTTATCTATTTTTATACTCAGATGTTAACATTGTTT
This sequence comes from Chelidonichthys spinosus, assembly GCA_029853015.1. Lineage (NCBI taxonomy): Eukaryota > Metazoa > Chordata > Actinopteri > Perciformes > Triglidae > Chelidonichthys > Chelidonichthys spinosus. Next base: position 19,967,191 of record CM056837.1, read on the forward strand.
GACATTCTGTGGACAGAAAACAAAGAGTTTCACTGGTTCTTTACTGTGCAGATGATAATAAACCATTTGAATCTTGAAAATGAGACAAAGTTAAAAGAAGAGATATTGGCAACAACAAAAAAAGAGACGAGTTCTTCAAAAAAGGACAGAAATAGAGAGAAAACACAAGCAAAAACCTCTCATAATGTTAGCCAATAGGAAACCCCCAAACTGACATGTGACGATGCAAACAGGACTGAGCTCCTCACCCTGCATCTGGTAGCTGTACGGGGCCTGTCCCGTCTGCGGCGTGGTGAAGCCGGAGCTGTAGCTCAGGAAGCCGGTCTGTCCCGGGGACTGGGACTGGGTCAGACCCCCCTCCGTCTTTATGCCTGCCCACAATGGACCTAAACCGGTTAGTGACACCAAAATCGGTTTGATGCATACAAAAAAAAACCCACAGTCAGCCTCCGTCGACACACTTTCCCCCCATCATCCCATTCTTTTTTAATATCAAAAAACGCATGTTAGGACTATTTGGGTTTGATGTTATCGTGTTTTTATCATGGAATCTTTCTGCTTGTGTTTTCCTGCTTACACTCAATGAGTCACAATGCAGTTCCTATGCAGAGGTTAAGGGTTTTTCTGCAGGACTCCATTCAAATAAACAGTGTAAATTCCTCCACATATTGGAGAGTCTTTCGGGGTCAAAACACTGGAAAGACTTTGGACAAATAAAGCCTACACTGAAGCCCTTTTTTCAGATTTTTATCATGCATCCTTTCCGATCTGAACAGCTTGACGAGTGAATTTATTGCAGCGAACGACTCGGGAGAAAATATGTGGGAACGTGGTTTGTTAGGACCTGAGAATATTCAGTTGTAGTCAACGTGAGGAGGTTGGTTTTTTCTGGTGTGTTGGGAAATCTTACCATAGGCCGGGATGCCGTAGGGCTGGCCAGGCTGGGGGTAGCTAGCATAAGCTGCGGCCTGCTGCATTCCTGTGGTGTACTGCGTCTGCCCATACGCAGCCATATTTTGGGATGAAGGGGTAGGAAGAATATGCGGATATGTTCTGCTATTTGAGAAAAAAGAAACAAAAAAGACAAAAAGTGAGAAAGGAGGGAAGAAAAAGGGGGAGCATGTTTTACAGAAACTGATTGTACGACTTCATTTAAACACGAAAGCATCGTAAAAGAACAATAAATGGCAAAAGGAACTTTTTTTTTTTTTTTTTGCAAGATAATAATTACAACAGATTTCGAGAGTACGTGAGCTTCAGACATCCAGGCAAACAAAGCTAGCGGATCAAAAAAAAACAGATCCAGCAGAAGGATCTAATTAAAGGGCCAAATGAAGTTGGATGCTGCTTATTTTTTAAAGAAAAATAAAAAAAGAAGCCTTACTTGGACGGGTAAATCTGCGGAGAGAACTGGTGAGTTTGTCTTGGGCTGAAGCCACTGGTTCCAATAGCTGAGGAGAGTTTCAAAAAAGCACATATTTAAACATTAAGAAATAAGATAAATATTATCTTTTGCCAACAGAACTTCTGGATTCCAAGGAAACAGTAATTACACTGCATTACTCTTATTTATTTCGGTAACCCTTATTTTAAGGTTGAAAACCCGGAGAGCAATAAACGAAGCTAAATAATCAGGTATGGACGTCGTTTTCATTTTTTTTTTTCTGCTGACCTGCGTGTTCCCCTGCGATACTTCTTGGCTGCTATGGCAACCGCTGGCATAAACACACACAGGATGGTCTGAATCAGCCCCGGGCCTTTTCCAGCCTCGACTATTATTGGATGGGACATCAGTGATTGGACAGAATAAGTGCTACCGAACGCTGACGCCTTCATTAAGTGTGCGACTTGTTTTTGAATCTGCATTAAGAATTATATAAGACACAGAAATACACACTTCAAAATAAGAAAATGTTGTTTTTTTCATTGGAAATAAAATCATTTTGCAGAAAAAGCAAGATAAATAAAATCTATTCCAAACACAGATGAGCCTGCAAGCCTCAGTCATCCCATTGTACGCTTCATTTAATCATTCATTTATTGCATATTTATATCTAAATTTGGAATACGACACAGCAGAATTGCATTACAATGCATGAATTAATTATTTGATGATAAATCTACGCTTTAATTCAAACTCAGACAACAATGGCGGTTCTGCAGCACGTTAACTGCACAGCCGTCTAATTGGTCGTGACATGTAAAATAAGGGATTTGGTTGCTAACTGCAGGTAACTGTATGCTGTAACGCCTCACACACGTTATTAATATTGAAGACTTTTTCCCACATCGGCAGCACCTGCCACCGGACAGACCCCCCCCCCCCTCCCAGTGGAGAGTATCGGGGTGTAAGATTACTAAATTTCATTAATAATGTCGGAGACAAAAGACACGGTGGTGATTTATGTGCTTCTGGAGTTAAGTATCGAGTGCTTTGTTAAACGGTTGAGGAAATGCAGGGAAATTAGCAGCGCGGTAATACGGAGCGTTAGCATTTATACATCTATAGAAAGTAGAAGGAACGTCCTGCAGGTTGTCATGGATACGGGCGAGGGTGGAGAAAAAGAAATAAGCTGAAGAATTATCACATTAGTGGGAATTTCTTTTCTGCAATTCCTACAATGCTGATTATACGTGTGTGTGTGTGTGTGTGTGTGTGTGTGTGTGTGCTGTGTGTGTGTGTGTGTGTGTGTGTGCGTGTGTGTGAGGCCAATAGGGACGCCGTGTCACTCCACTGGACGGACAGGTTCAGTGCATTACAGGTCATAACTCAGCCCTCGCTGGCATGGGAACCAGTGGTAACACACACACATGCACACATGCAAAACACACACACACACACACACACATATAAAAGGTGGAGTCGCTTGTTCTTAAAACACTCAGACACACACTGGCGTTTCAGCTGCAGGGCGCCGGCTTATAGGTAACCCATCTCTAGGCTCATCTCTCACTAATCAGTTCTGCAGCTGTGTGTGTGTTTGTGTGTGTGTGTGTGTGTGTTTAATGCCTCTCTCTCTCTCTCACACACACACACACACACACACACACACACACTAGTCCTCCAGCCTCACCTGATCCTGAGAAGCTGTCTAGAGAGGTGTCTGCTACCGAGGAGGCGATTTCGCTGCTGCTCATTGGCTCGGTTTTAACTGCAAACAAAAGAAGCCACATTGTCACCAAAATGCACCGAAATAATTAATAAATAACAAAAGATTTAAGGTCCGACTATTTCAGGCATTCAGTTTATAAAAATAAATATAAAGAACAAAAATAAACGTAAAATAAAAACAGCTGCACGGGGAGCAGGGTGAAGCCAAACAACATTCCATTTATATTATTCATTAATTATCATTTATTTTTTATCATGGGATTTATCTGTTAAACCTGGAAGGTAAATCCGTTTTCTGATGTGTAGCGTACCATAAATTAAATATAAAAATAATCGTTTAAATGTCAGAGGTAACAATGTAGCGTGGTATAAAAATCATTACTGTAGCCGAGTGTCAGTCACAGATATATTAAACGGGGATGTTCAGCTCGGATTGAGGTGTCAAGGAAATATACGGAGTATAAAATCTTTTTTAAGAGTGGAGCGAACGCCGTTTGACCTCCGACAGCAGATCTGCAGAGATTTCACAGCTTCTCTGACAGCTCAGGCATCTTTGAAATCAATCCATTTCACTTCAGGCGGGCTGCAGGACTTTTCTTTTCTTTTTTTTTTTTTTTTTTGCCAAAACAAATTGACAATGTGGGCAAAGGGAGTCATGCTCGGTGGAATCCTCACGGTCAAAAAGAGCATTCGCTGTCATGTTTTACACGACTCCGCTGCAGCAACACGCCGTCCGGGATGATTCGTTTTTTAACAGCGGTGAGGTGCATGCATAAAAACAAAGCACACGCTCACGGAGGACACAATACCGCCAACAAATTAAACAACAATCTCACCATTCATTAAAAAAAAATCCAGCCTCATGCTTTTTAAAAAAAACAAAATACCACGACAAAAACAGCACCAAAGAGTTTCTAAATGAAAGGCACAATAGTTGAGGCAGCAGCGGATTAATTAAGTGTTTTTTTTTAGGGATAAATTCAATTTCTTCTTCGGATAAAAACACACCAAGTATTGTCCTTTCATCGTCACCAAGAGGAAGACAAACCTGCAGCGGACTGTGAGTTAGACCCTAACAACCAGTCTGCAGTGGTAAGCATTGTGATGTTATCACCTATGGGTGGGGGGGGGGGGGGGGGGAGAGAAAGACGTGTGGTGATGAATAAAAACCCCAGGATTAGCGTGACAGGGAGGATTCTGGCTCAGATTTAAATCACCTGAGTAAATAACGATGTACAGAGACCTTCATGCAAACTCGTGTCATTTCCATGCTTTTGAATAATTACATGGTTACTTAAATAAACAGCTAATAGTCGCTCCGGGGGAAACAAGCACTGGTAACAAGCCAAACAGCTCAAAAAGTGATAAATAAACTGCAGTTTTTGCTGATTTTTTGCAGTTTTATACTGTGTACATAGTGTATTAATATTGTATTTTTTATTTGGCATGATAACCATGTAAATGTCCCCACTGAGGGACCAGTAAAAGATTATTTTAAGTGAATTCTCTCACTGATTTACTGCAAAAAGTAAAAATAATTACTAAAAAAAATGATCAATGCTTTATTGCTACAAATGCATCACATGTTACACTGAATTTACACGGCTTCTGTCACCATTCTCAGCCCTTTAAATAAAAATAAATCAGAATATCATTAAAGAGAGAGAGAGACTATAGAGCAACAGCACACACACACACACACACACACACACATACCTTCAGTGCCATTGGGTGTCATGGAATTATTATTGATGTGGGAGTTGTCGAGGTTGGGACCATTAGGAGATTCACTGCTTCCACTTACTCGGCTGTGAGGACTGGCTAGATCCTGCATTTCCATAGACCTGACACACACACACACACACACACACACACACACACACCAAATCAAATTACACATATCACTCTGGTTTCAGGGAAGACACGCAGCTCTGATATATATATATATACAATGCAGTGTGTGTATAATCCAGCTGGTCTAGAATTAGATCACTAAAACGGTAGTAAAAATATAGGTTTAAAAACTATAATTCAGTGCATTTTTATCAAGAGAATGTCATTTATCCAACTGGATTTCAAATAATATAAATATGTTATGTTGCCAAGATGAAAACGAAAGAAACATACAAGGGAAAATGTGACACACACTCTCTCTCACACACACACACACACACACACAGAAAGTGGAAGTGCAAGCTATGAAATGAAGTGTAAACACTTTTGACAAGCCAGCTTCTGATTTCTCTTCACTCTCACAGCAAAGTCAGCGTTTTTTATACGTGAAACACAAAGTGTTTGCTGTCAATTTACTCTGAAGTATCATTAACACACCTTAAGTGTGTGTATATCTGGTTTTTGTGCGGTATGGGAGACCGTTAACAGATGTGGCTTTAATGCGCCTGTTAAAAGTGCAGCACTCCACGCTTGATTGTGAGAGCACACGCCTCAGTGATGGGCAGGCGATGTGTTTGAACTCCCTCATTTGTTTCCGTGTTTACACACAGAAAAAAAAAAAAACACATTATTCCATCTTCTCATCTGCAGACAATAGGAGGCACCACAAGCCTCCAGACCCCATCTGTCTCTGCCACCGTTTCCCCCCATTGCAACAGTAAAGCTAATGAAATTAGGACTAAATGTTTTCTCCATCAAACTGCCGTTTCCAATTATATCCCGGGGTCGTCTGGGTATCTCTGCTATCGATAAGCATCGGGTCCTTTTTACTACGAGGCCACAGAAGAAGATAAACCACTCCGAGAAAACAAAAAAGAAGCAGTCTGAGTGCTATCAGATGGCCGGCGAAGAAAACCAGAATTCTGCGATAAAAGAAAGATTAAATCACGATATGCGTTGAACTCCGTTTAAGATGATATTATAATGTTATGATATTATGATACTTTGCAGCGTCGCTCGGCAAATGGAGTCCCGTTATGCGGTTTGAGTCCAATTTAATTTCATGCATTATATTACAAACCAAATAGATTAAGATAAAAACAAAATCAAACAATAAAAATGTATTTTTAAAAATGGCAGTCTTGTTCACACATACTCCAATAATGGAAGCTATTGTCCTTTTTATAATAAAAAATAACAAAACACAGTAGAGCTACAAATACAGAAAAAACACAGATATGGTGTTTTCAAAAAGTAGGTGGAGATCAGCTGACAGCTGAGCTCCTTACCTGGAACTATAGGTGTGTTTGAGTCCTCCACACACACACACACACACACACACACACACACACAGACACAGACACAGACACACACACACACACACACACACACACACACACTTCCTCTAGTCCTTTCTCCACCTGCCTCCTCCAGCAGAAACAATGTCACTCCTTGTTATCGCGGCTCAATGTCACAGTCCGGAGTCATCCGTGAAACACACACACACACACACACACACACACACACGCACACGCACACACACACACACACACACACACGCACACGCACACACACTCTGAGAAAACATTATTGTTGTTCTGGAGCAGAATGGGAAGAGAGGGTTATAGCGGGGTGGTGGTGGTGGTGAGGCATGGGGGGGGGGGGGGCACACAGAGGCGCACATTGTCTCCCAATACTCCGCTGTTGTTTCCTCCTCCAGGTCCTCCCTCCCTCCCCCCCTCCCTCCCCGAGCAAGGGGGGGGGAGCGCCGCCAAATGACGGAAAGGTGATTCATCATTGGTCTACGACAGCTGCAAACTGGATTAGCCCTCCCCCAATCAACATGCAAAGCGGCTTAGCCAAGGTAAGCAGGAAGGGGTTGTGTGTGTGTGTGTGTGTGTGTGTGGAGGTAGGTAGGGGGGGGTGAGGTGGGGGTTTGCGGGGGGGCAGCAAAGCAGAACCTTCCTTGCTTGAGGTAGCCTGCTGCTGGATGGGAGACGGGACTTGTTGAGCGGGAGGCGAGTGGAGCGTGACGCCCCTAGCATCTCCAGCACATCTTTCATCTGCAATTGACACTATCTGAAATTTATCAGCACTGCCCCCTCCCGGCATACTGACAGCTCCTAATGACCGGCAGCGCTGCTTCCCGCGGGCTTGCCCCAGCCTGGGGGCCACGCACAGGCAAGCACAAAGACAACCACACACACACATATATATATATATATATATAAATATACACACACAGACGTTATATAAATCGTTTCTTTCTCTGTGGCGACACAAAAAAATTCATTCTTCACTCTTTTTCTTTATGTCTTTTTGCACACAGCAAAACGCATAACTCATGCCTGCATGTCTACACACACACACACACACACACACACACTTATACACAGGGCACTTCAGAGGCCCCCAGATCAGTGGTGCAAATGCACACACACACACACTAACACACACATACACACACGCAGGGCACTTTAGAGGCCCCCAGATCAGTGGTGCATCTCAGACAATGAAGGAGCCTGGAAACAAGAACACGGAGAGCATATGGAGCCACATATGTTTCCTATGACGCTACGAATGCCTCTATTACTCTCCTTTAGCTGACAGTTACATTTTGCTCTGTCCACTCTCTCTCTCTATCTCTCTCTATCTCTCTCTCCCAAACATCAGAGAGGGCCGTCGTACTAGAATATTCAGAGAGCCCACCTTGGGAATAAACACGGGCCGAAATAAAAGCCTAAAAGTATTGGTCGTGAAAAAAGATGAGTATTTTTTTTAGATCCAAGAATGATTTTTTTTTTTTTTTTTTACTGTTTACATGAGCCGAGGTAACCTGAGCTGCTGAGTTTTTTTTTTTTTTTTTTTTTCAAACCGGCTTTACTCTTCACACCAAAGCAAAGCCTTCATGAATACCAGTCCAGCTCTACGCTTGTGCCCACTGCTGCTAAAGGTGCAGCCATCTTTAAAAAACACACATTATTATCACTTTAGAAGCTTTAACGGAACACAAAAACAATAAAACATGCAGAAACAAAACTATAATATCAATGAAAAGAGGGGTTTTTTGCCACAGCACATTAACGGCGATCACAGAGTGTGTTGCGGTGGAGATGTGGTGTGTGTGTGTGTGTGTGTGTGTGTTCACAGCAGTGCAGGCCGATGAAGCCGCTACCATGCTGGTTGTCTCAGCCACAGCCAGCAGGTGAAAGCAGCCAGGTGAAGAGACAGAGGAAGTTAAAAAGCAGCACCAGCCTTTCTTCTGGTGCCGCTAAATATTTATTGTTTAAAAGAAGAAAAAAAATCATCTTTGATGTTTGCTTATGAGTTCAACCTGAACTGCAAAATGAATACTTTGAAGCAGAACAAAGCCGGGTTTAGATGAAGCGCTGGACGTGTCATCCAAGAAGAAGAAGAGGTGCCACAACACGCTTCACTAACCCCACCACCTCCACCTTTTTGTTTCGCTTTACTGATTCCAAGACCTGCGTCTCCAAAGGTAAACAAGCTACAGCATAGATCATCAGCATGCAGGCCGGCAGAATCCCACTGAAGACAGACCTTTAACACATATTAGACTTTACTGTTGCAAATAGAAGACTGTTTGTCCCTGTGTCATCCTCCCCACATATTTAAGGCCACGCTGCTCTCCATGTGTTGTGAGTTACAACTGCTTTAATCAAAAATCTTTAACTTTTAAAAAACAACTAATCCCCACTTTAAGCCGGTCAGCTGAATCCACATGGTGGCCCAGGAAAAATAAATCCACTCTCAGAAGAATGTAGATGCGGACAACAATTGGACACAGATGTGAGTTTACAAAAAAAAAAAAAGAAATGCTACACTTCACTCTCCGTGGCTGAAATAAAAAACAACCAAATGACGGCTGCCAGCGGATTTTACAAAAAGCTTCGCTTTGTTTTTCACTCTCAAAAAAAAAAAGGCATTTTAATAATGATGCTTGTATAAATGTTATTGCTAGAAAACGTAATCAAACAATTACAATTCACACCTGATTTTTTTTTTTTAAATGTTGCACTTGTTCTTGTAATTAAAATCCTAATTATTAACAGACGAGCCTCGACGTGCAATTTGTCTCCAATCTAACACGGTGCTCCGGCAATCCAGCTCAATAGCGACGTTAAATCTGTTAATACTGCGCTCTTCAACCCCTCAAATGATTTCCAGAAGGCCGGTCCGGCTCTTTGAGGCGGCCATCAAACAAGATTTAAGGTGCATGGGTTTTTTTTTTTTTTTTTATCACAACCTGCCCGCCACCGTGACCGCCGCAGAAACCAGGGAGGCTTTACAGCAGGACATGAAAGGAAGTCCAGGGATGGATCTTAACGACTATATTGACGTTTAAATGTTATTCCTATTCTTTAACGAACGTGAGGCGGGGAGCTATTATGGTGTTATGGTAATTAAATTATTCCTGACATTGCAGAAGGTTTTTTTTAATATTTTAAAGAGGTGGTGGGAGGAAAACATGTCGGCACATCCCTCCCGGATGTAATTTCTCTTCACACTTGGCGGCTTCCCTATCATCTCACACACATAAACACGCCGCCGTCTGAACACACGCCGGTGGCTGCTCCTGATGTAATGGCCATCCTTAAAGCTCATTTCCTGTCGCTTCTTCACAATATCACAGTTTATTTAGTAAACAACAGAACGGGAGGTTCCCTCTCTAACAGCTCCATCAGCGAGCCTCGACCAATCAGCCCTCGGCGTCTTTCAGCGTTTCCAATCTGCTCTCTGAGAGAAGACATCCTCGCATCCACGCGGAGGAAGGCATCGGGGGGGCAAACAACGCCACCGCCACCGCCCTGCCTTGTTTGTGTGTGTGTGCACACATGTGTGGAGCTCAACCACAGCACACACACACACACACACACACACACACACACACACACACACACACACACACACAGAGACCCTGATCTCTGCCCCGCGCAAAGCAAACACACAGTGTAAACAGCCCCGAAATCAGCCCGGCTCATTATCTGTTAATTGGATAAATAAGGTTATTGTGCGAGTGAATGGTTGCAGCAGGCAGGCGCTCACACACACACACACACACACACACACACACTCACACACACACACACACACACACTCACACACACACACACACACACACACTGTCATGTTTGTCTGCACCGAGCCGAGGTCACTCTGCAAAGCAGCAGTCTTGCTCACGAGCCCTAACCTCCTCTCTATTTCCTCTCTTTCATCTACTGGCACACACACACACACACACACACACACACACACACACACACACCTTTTTCTGAAGTTTGTTTTAAATGACAGGAATTAAGAAGGATGAAAAGAATAAAAAAAGCACACTTTTAAGAGCGCCCTTCACACACGATCATTCGCCGTCTCGTGATGCGAGCCTGTGATCATCAAACTAGAACATCCCTCAAATTACAGGCCGCTGATCACAGCGGCGATGTCTCTACGACACGCGACGCGCCGGCGGAGCGGAGCCGCGGGACGGCCCGTGTCGGGGGGGAGGAAGAGTTCGAGGCCTGCTGTCTCGGTCGGACGCCGAGCGCCTCTCGGTCCCCCTCGCAGCATTCCTGGCCTCAGCAGATGGCGTTACATGTCAACTGCTTTAACTGTGCTGGGTTTGTTTTTCTGCCAGTCAAGAAAAAATAAAATCACTCCTCCTGCAGAGGAAGCAGCATGTTTATTCCTCACAAAGACAGATTAAAAAAAAAATATATATATATATATATATATATATATATATATATAAGTAAACTGGGCAAAGCAGAAGAAGATCCCATAATTCACTATTTGGATAGATTTGCAGCTAAAATATTACTAACAAAATAGATTATTTTTTTGTATTTTCAATTTTGCATGGAGTAAAAATTGTCAGGTCTTTAAAAGATGTTTTTATACAAATGTCATTTATAAATATAAATACAGGACTGTTCAATTTAAAAACTGGACTCTGTTTTCATTATAAGAAGCAATTATCAAATACACACCAATGGATTCTTAGTTAAATCAAAATACATTATTAAATGTAACGTGACTTTTAAAATGTAACATTTACTAAGCGTAATTGTTGTTTATAGCTATTTATCCCTCATCCTCATTGAATTACAGCTGACCTGTGAAGATTAAAGCCTTCCTCTCGACATTTTTGAATGATATTACAATTCCTACAATAATAAAAAGGTCTAGTAGTGGCCGTTTTAAAACCTCGACAATTAACGCAGAAAATATACCGCTCTGTTGATATGAATACTGTAATTGAGAATGATATTTTAAATTAAATGACGTAAATGTGCTGAATAAATGAGATAAATCCACTCACACACACACACACACACACACACACAGAAATACTAGGACAAGAACAGACAGTTAGTAAACCAACAAATTAAAGTCATACTCACTACAATTATAGTTGAATCCTCGTATGTTTATCCCTCCTTTAAAAAAAAAAAAGAAAGAAAGAAGAAAGTCTTCTACGGAGAGATCATTCAGTCCCAGCGAACTTTCTTTCAAAAAAAAAAAAAAAAAAAAGTGTTGGTAGAATCTGTAGCACAGTGAATGTAAACTACAAGACTACTTTTTTCTTTTTCATTTTAAGCGTTGGAAGCCATGGAGCCCCGCTGCTGCTGCTGCTGCTGCTGCTGCTGCTGCTGCTGCTGCTGCTGCTGCTGATCTCAGGAGACCCGGTCCTGGTGAGAAAAAGAGAGTTGTCCGATTACTGCTTCGGGCAGTGACTAGTGAGTGTCTGAGGAAGAGGGAAAAAAATAGAGAGTGAGGGAGGGAGAGAGGGAGGGACAGAGGGAGAAAGGCAATGAATGAGGGAGGGAGAGGGAGGCTGCTGCTGCTGCTGCTGCTGCCGGGTTTTTTTGTTTTTTTCCCTGTAGAAGCAGAGAAGTTGCTCGGCTCTCTCTCACAGGAAGACTTGGGGTCTGGAGGAGGCACCGAGGGAGCCGAACACATGTCATTCACTCACAGCTTTAAGCAATAGAGTCCTCCCCAGATTACATCCGAGTAGAGACGGAGAGGAGGACGACGCAACGGCAGATCTGTCCACGCTTTATGTTCTCAGAGTTTGGTGGGGGGTTTTTTTCCAGCTGGATTTCTCTCTTTTCTCACCGAGGGTTCACGTGATTGGTGTTCGGAGGTGATGGGAAGCCACGAGGTCGGCTGTGTCGTCTCCCACCACGGTCTTGTGGAAGTCCTCCGTCAACACGTGCACGTGTGTGTGTGTGTGTGTGTGTGTGTGTGTGTGTGCGAGGTAATGACTGCCTTCTGTCTGCTCCAGGTTATTATTTCAACTGTGTGAAGCTGCTATGATACACAAGGCCACGCTGCTACTGATGAGCTCAGGCTTGTGATTTATTCAAGCTGGTGATGAGGCTACCCCCCCCCCCCCCCCTCTAAGAATATCAGTTCTGAGTAACGAATGCTTCAGGAGGTCAGTGGACCGTTTCCATTTGTGTTTTATTTTTCCACATCATAAACCGGCGGGGTTGAAACACCGACTGTAACACTGAAAAATGAGGAAACCCTACATTGTGAGGTAAAGAGGTGCTGACGGAAGAAGAACACCCCCGGCTGGAGGAACAGCACACTGTGTTAGTCACTGGCTGATAACAAGGAAGTGTATTTTTAATTCTATAAGTCACTTTCTGCAGAGTTCACGCTGAAAGCAGGTCAACGCCAACCAAACCTTCTCGTCAACAAGGAGCCGACAGAAATAGATCAGAGCTGCTGACTTAAATACAGCGCAGCAACGAGGTGGACGACGTGCTGGGAGCGCTGCTTCCTCCTCCTCCTCCTCCTCCTGAAACATATCGCACAATCGACCAATAGATGCTCTCGGGTTTTCTAATAGCGGAGGGATACGTTTGTGCCAGTCGAGTCACTCTCTATTTTCAATAAGTGGCTAATTTTGCAAGTGAGTTCTTTTCAAATTGGACGGTATAATTACCCAGAGTTGTTTACGTCTCCACGAGTGAACTCGGATTTTCCTCCTGCAGTGATGTTTGAATCAGCAAACAACCTCATATAAAAATAACTTTTTTAATATCAAATATTACAGTTTAAAACATAAAAAACCTCATCAGATGCATAAATCACAATAAAACAACGATAAAACTCTGAATACAACGCCTGCCAAATGGAAGCTCGACAAAAGATGCAGGCGATTAACGCCAAAGAAAACTATATCGAGGCAAAGAAATCGGAGAAGAGGGCTAAGATTAAAACGCGGAGCCGTTTTTCTTTATTGAGGATTATCTTGATGGGACTGGATGTGGGGGGGGGTTGGGGGGCTGCCTGCAATTTAGAGTCGAAGAGAGATCGGCACTGTCCTCCGCTGCCAAACAGGTTATCCACTCAGCTTCTCACACGCACGGAAATAGACCATCGCGTCCAGAAAAAAAAAAGAATATGGGCCGAGTCCATTTTCAAGAGATAAGGGAGGGTTAATGCACATCCAGCTGGAATCCAACATCCACATCCTCGACACAAACCAGTGAGAAAGGTGTGACACAGTTGCAATATATATATTTAATAAAAAATACATGCATATGCTGCAAAATGTGAACGGTTATGGTGTTTATACAACGTCACACGTTGGCCGGGGATCAAGTTCCCCTTTTCTTTTTTTAAGCCTCACTAGAGCTTTCACACTCCAAACCCTCCAGAAGGAGAGTCTGAACTTGGGAGAACTTTGGGGTAAAATAACAGGTTTTTATATATTTACACAGGCATTAATAGGTGAAGTGTTCACCTATCGACTAAAGAGAGAGCACAAAAACTCCACAACCCTCCCGTTCCCCTCGACACAAGTGGAACATTAAGTTTGCTGGATGGCAATTTGTCAAAAAAGCTGCTGGATATTCCCGAGATATTCAAATGTGCATAGTTTCCTGAAAACAAACCGAGCTGACACATACTGGAGATCATTTTCATGCTCCACTGCTTGTGTTTCCATGTGAACTTAAAAGCAATAATAACAGCAATCAGAGCCTAAAAGCCATGTTACCTCGAGTGTGCGATGCCTTTCTGCACGCCACTACAAACAATACTACCTTAAACCATCCATTCATTAAAGTCCAAAGACAAACTTTGATGATGACAAAGTTGCCGCCACAAAATCAAAAAAAGCTTCTGACAGCGCAGACGGATCATTTTGAAGTCCCTGAAGGTAAATTAGTAGCGAGTCGAGTGCTTTCAAGTGGTGAATGAAAGTTTCTAGTGAAGCCGGAGTTCCTTATAGACAAACGGCCGAGGAACGCGATAAAAAGATAAAAAGAATTAATTTAAATAAAGGAAGCACACTTTAAGAATGTATGAAAAGCTATATTCTAAAAGTTCACGCTTACTTGTGATTAAATAGGAATCTCAGCGGACGCGTTTATCCGAGCGGGAGACAAGTCCTGCTTTACGACCGGCGAGGCACACCTGGAGAAAGTCTACGAGGACCCCCGAAAAAAAAAAAAATCCTCAGACGGACACTTTATTGCTCTCCGATGGCCCCAAAAAAAAGCCAAACAAGCACACTTCGGAGACCTATTACTCAGAATGAGACATCACTGCGGCTGCAAGTATCACCGCGGGGCATTACGCTTCAAATTTATAGCCTGTTAAAAGATTAAGAGAATAATACCAAGTAAATTCAGCTTAAAACGCCACAGAAATAACAGTTATTTAAGCCGTACGTCAGCCGTAGAGTCCGATTTGAAGAAAATATTAAATATTATTTTAAATGAAAAGAGCCCCAATGGATTCATCATCATCAGCTCGGCATGTAGGATAAAAAAAAACGGAGCTTTGTGAGGATTTTAAAGTCACTAAACAGAGCAGATCTGAGCTTTACTATGTCATATTTTAATTTTAAGTCAATATCATGGTTCTGTTTGACTAGATTTACACCAGAGATGATTATTGATGCATCATTAATACAAATTAATTTGACAAAATCGCACTAAATATCTGTTGAATATCTCTAAATATCAAGTACTATTAGAGAGGAGGGTGGTTTTATGTGTCTTTCTGTTCATTCCTCTCATGTTCAGCTGCTTTCTTCAGCAGTTTGAGTCACACTGAATGTTTGACAGACCAACAAAACAACACACACAGAGATAAACGCTCTCATATGCACCGAACAGTGTATATATGTTGTTTATGTGGATGGACACACAGTTTATATTTTTCCTTTCTTCTCAGAAGTTGCTCTGCAATTTGACAAATGTTTGCAAACAAACATTTTCTGCTGATTTCACAGCGAAGCGAACTTCACGGTATCCGGTTGGACTCGGCTGGTGTGAGACGTCAGCGTGGGAGGGTGGGACTTTTTTTTTTTTTTTGGTAGCATTCTGGTTCTGCCAACGGCCCCTAAATCAAAGTCAGCTGCACCCTAAAATACCAATATGTTTGGTGATAAATTTTCAGCACCCCCGTCTAATGGCAGCATTTGTCGGGGCCCAACTGTCCGGGACTTTGCTTCTGACTTGAGCAAGCCGGGCGGCCAGAAATGTGGCGCTCCTTCCGTCTCCACTCACAGCTGTCCTGCCCCCTGATTGGGTCAGCAGAAAGCTGGGGGGGAGGAGGGGGGGGGAGTCATCAGCAGGCCTGCATCGGGGTTAAGACTTAAGATCACCACGCTTCAAACTCCCACAAACTTTATACACTTAAATTCTGTCTTCCCTCCTCCCCCTCCTCAGGCTGTCTCCTTGTCCCCCCCCCACCCCCTAAACTCCCAACCCCAAACCCCCACACTCCCGTCCAGCCACTGTGACATTTGTGAAGCCAGAAGTTCCACATAACAAAAACACATTAGGCAAATGTCCGGGGTCAGACGTCTGTTTGAATCGGCCGGATGAAAGCCACTCAGGTTGGGACGGAGCCATTCTGCTCCAGGAGACTGAAACAGTCACAGGAGGCGGCCGCGGCGGCGGCGGTTTGGTCTCACTTCCGCATTCAAGTCCACATTTGTTCCCGGGGAAAGCAAGTGCAAGGAAGGGGGGATGAATGGGCTATTCCCATTGGACAGGCCGGGTTCTTCAGTCATGTTAAACTCTGGGACCGACTTATAACCGCTCTGATTAAAACCCCACGACACCAAAACGTCACTCGGTCTATAGAACGGCGGGAAATCACGTTTCATTCGCCGCCTCAAGGACGGCGTGAACGATTAGTGGCCTCGAAGCTCCGAAATAACCAACGAGGGAGGGGAGGGGGGGGTCGGAGTTTAAGATTAGAGCGAGGAGATCGCTGACGTACACTCGCTAATAGCTCACCCCGGAGTACTTCCCGGCGACTTCTGTGCGTGCGTCTGGTAGTCGTCGCCCGCGGTTGCCGTGAGCAACGGAGACAGCCTTTCACTTATTGTTTTTACTACAGCACTGCTGCTGCACCATCAATATTCAGTGGGCAGGAAGAGCTGTCCGACTTACTTTACAGATGTGGAAGCAAAAAAGTGCACGGAGCGAGTGAGGAGACCAACAGTAGGTCAAATAGATATATATATATATATATTATTATATGAACATTATATGATGTAATAGGGGGTCCTTCCACCAGGTCTCTATAGGTCTTGGGGGTCCTTCTGGTCTAGATAACAGAAATGCTGACATATACAGAGTCCATTGAGGTCCATTAGAGAATAAAGAAGGTTATTTTCCTGTAAACGTCTCCTGCGTTTCCTGGAATATCAACGTGTTCAGGTGAAAGCCCGTACAGTATAAGATGGACGTGACAAACGGACTTCTCTAGGTGAACGACCACACCGGCGGTGTTGAGAGTGAAGACGTATTGACGGGTCAGATTTACGAGCATTAAAAAGCTCTAAAGACGGGACGTGATTGATTGTTAGTTAAGTTAATGTCTCTCCTCCATAGAAACTAAATGGATTCCCATTGATATCTCTTGGAAACGTCTGTCTCATTGTATCCATCGCCTCGCCTCCTTGAAGCTTCTCTCGGCTACAACGTTTCTTTCCGTTGCTACATCTGATTATCTAGAAGCTACAATGTAACGTTTTTATACTCAAACCTTAAACAACACAGAGAGACGATATAGATATTATAATATATGTGAAGACAGACTTGTTTGAAAGTTTGATGCAGCTGCCAAAACGCCCGAAGGCAGATCTTCTTGAACTCTCGACATCTTTTGATAATGAATACGCCTTTTCAACCCTGTGAATCAGAGATAAATTATCACTTTAATACGGAAGGGTTTCCTGATTAACCTTCATGTCAAAGACGAGGGGAGGAGGAGGAGGAGGAGGAGGAGGGGGGATGAACTGCTGAGGACCTCTGATGACGAACGTATGAATCATCAATACCAGCAGCTTAAAAAACAAAACCACAACAGAGAGATTCCGGTGATCCGGTGATCGCCTCCATAACAAACTGTTACTCTGATCCTCATGGAGGGAGAAGAGGGTGAAGCCTTCTTCCTCTCCACTTTGTGACTCAGGTGAAGCCCCAGGTGTGATTTCTGTTTCTTCTCTAAATAAAACAACCATCTCAAGGTCCTCTCTCTTGGAAATGTCTGAATAAAATAATGTTTTCTGTGCCGTCGTGCCAGCCAGATGGTCCTATAAATAGCTCTGCAGCCTCTGCCATGGAAACAAACAGCACACCTCGGATCGGTTACAGGAGTCGCAACTTCAGGTTTTTTTATAGGTCATGAAAAACTTCTCGTTGCCTTGGAAACAATGTGGAAGAATAGGGCAGAACAGGTCGTACCGGTCAGGGGGCAATTAGAGGGACGAGAGAGAGAGAGAGAGAGAGACATGGGGGGGTAATTGAGGGGTTTTTGCTCATTCAGTCTGCTCTGCTAACGCTGCACCTGGAACCAACCACCTCCAACAAGTCACAATGGAAAGAAATGTCTGTTTGTCTTCTGTTAGCCAGGGGGGGGGGGGGGTATCTGGAGGGGGGGGGGGGTATCTGGTTGGAGATCTCACCAAAAAGGACGGGACCGGCAGTTCAACATAGACAAGCCACTATCTTAATATTGGCTTTGGAATGAGTTTATTTGATTTTTTAAATGGTATTTCCTGTGGTATTATTTATTCTTTGCCTGCTCATTTTACTGTTTGGGTCTTATTTTAACTTTTTTTAGTGTGTTCTTAGTTTTAGTGTGTATGTAGAGTATACTATATATTTTATAAGTATGTTATATAACAGTTGTGTTTTATCTGCTTTAGATTATTTGTGCACATCAGAAGTTTTAATTTCTTTTCTTTTTTTTGGCGCCTTAACTGTCTTTCTCTTTGTAGTGGATACCCATCACTCAGCCTCCATCACATCTGGATTCACCTCGTCCTCCTCTTTCATACCTGTTACTAAGAACCCCCCCCCCCCTCCCCTTCCATTGCGTGATGACTATGCAATTTACAAAATTACAAGCTGGCTGAAACCCGGCCCTTTAAAAAGACTCGGCCTGAATTATTAATCGCCTATTGATGAGGGACCCGATAAAGGCACTCGGCTCAGCGTCCCAATGACATTCTCACCTCCCACGACATGTTTTCTTGTCGGTTGATAAAAAAAAAAATTAAAAAAGTTTTGGAAGACGTGAAATAAAAAACTATTTTAAAAAAAATCACATTTTGTTTTTGAAAAGCAAAGTATCGTCTTACGTGCCTCGACTCATCTCTGCTGGAACGCCAACGAGCAGCACTTCCTGTGCCAGATAATTGCAGTCTCACACTGTGTGACAGTCGACCCCCCCTCCTTTATCCTGTTGGCGAGCCACCAAAACGCCTCTACTGTCAGAATCAACCCGTTGGAGAGGATTACTGATTACTTTTCTGCCTTTAGGTATGAATATAAAACCCATCAGAGAACACAAACATGTGGTTTAAGCATGAAAACAAACGAGGTAATAAAAATAGCTAATTTAGCCAAATATAATCCAGATTACCACGCTGACCTCTGAACCCGCTCTCCATCACCTCCAGCAGCTGCTACAGCACTTCATGAATTGCGCCTTTAACAAAAGGGGAAAAGGTGATGAATTGAAGAAAAAAAGAAAAAGTTTAGCGCCCTTTCCTTTGCATTATTAATGAAAACGCCTCTCTCCCTTCAAAATCGGGGGCCCCGCTGATGAATAATTAAAATTAATCTCATTATGGGTAGTTTTTCATTATGGGATGATTTAATTAAATGAAAAAGCCTTCGAGGACCTCGGAGAGCCGCCCCCCCTCCGTCGCCCTGCTCCCCTCTAATGGGTTTGGAGGACAGGAGAGTGCACTGGTAATGCACAGGAGCCCCCCCCCCCCATACATTATTTAATGGACAGATCAATGATAACTTGTCATCTCATCAATGCGTTGAAAGCATTCCACTGCAGGACAGAACAATCCTCCAAACCTGAATAATAATAAGAAAGGAACACACGTGCACGTTCGCCGTGATGTCATCACCACTGTCATCTGAGGACGCGGCGAGGAAGATTCTGCATATTGAAATAGAAGACCAGAGAGAGATGCATTCTGCTGACGGTTGAGACTTGAAGTCGAGTTGCAACACAGTTCAGGTCGAAGGTTTTCATCCGATACCAAAACAATAAATGATATGGAGTCAAACTGAATGTGAGGAGGAGGAAGAGGAGGAGGAGGAGGAGGAGCTTTTTTTCTCGTCTCCAGGAGCACTCAGTTATGAAGATGAAGGTGAAGATGCACAAGAACGTCTTCCACCTCCTGAATGGATCTAGTTCTGATCCATTCACACGATCACAACAGCAAAAACTATTTTTTTTTGTGTATATGAGAGGATTATCCTTCACATGGATTTTGTTCATACACTTTTTAAACCCTCTCTTTGTTATGGTTGTAATACTTGATCCTGCTGCACATTCGTTGGTCATTTTCCCCAAAAACTACATCATGTCAAAAGATGATGCTTAGTTTTTTATACATATCAGGTCCCAATAAGCCCAAATAATAAAGAGAAATTAAAAATACAAGAGCTCAGGAGGTTTTTATTCATCTAAACTCCAGGGCTTTCAGTAATAATCCAGTTCCACTCTTTGTGTTGAGGATTCAGTTTGACGTTTGCTCTGTACTGTTTATTACTGAATAAAATAATATAATATCTGTAATGTGTTTATCCCTCCCTCACAATACGCCACACTGTTATTACTCAGTCTATATCCTATTATTGCCAGACTGCCACAAATTAAATGAATGCAATTATTACTCTTTAAAAAAAACACTAAAAACGTGGTGATAATGAAGGACACGTGTGACGGCATTAGAATGTACAGAATCTCTCATTATGTGTTCGCACGTCAGAGGAAATCTTTAACATAAACATTAGCATTTTGTGAAAACAACGGAGTAATTAGTTTAGGGTGTAATAAGCTGGAGGAGGAGGGAGGAGGAGGGAGGCACAATGAAAGAAAGCATTCTGGCTTTTTAAAATGAATAAAAATTGATTGTGTCCCAATAAAAAGCGAATTGGCGGAGTGTTAACTGGATTCCACATAAACGTCTGTAGCAGTCCCCCGGCCGCTTTATTGTGTGCTAATGCAATAGAGAACACTTAGCAATAAATGCTCCTCTCTGATGAGCTCACAGAGGCTTTCCAAGATGGCCTGATGAAATTGTAAAAATTAGATTTCAGCGAGCTGCTAATGACTCCTAAAACAAAGGGAAAAAATATTCTAAATAGAATTAGCCTGCCCTCTTCTCCTCTAAATACATCATATGTAAATTACTGTCATTGGGAGAAATATGCCTGCCTGGAAGGGAGAGCCTTCATTAGAGATCTCGGTAGGTTTGGGATGGAGCGAGGAAATCCTCCAGGACGTTTAGAAAGTTTTGACGGAAGGTAAAAAAAGAAAAAGGTAGCGGGGCTCAAAGAAATGACCAAGAAATATTTTTCTTTTTATTATTATTTCTAGTCAAGATGTTGTATCAAAGCTGAGGGCTTTTGATGAAATAAATCTCATGTGTAAACATGTGGTCACCCATATTTTTGTATTTAATTAGCAATCCAATAAAGCCCAATATGCTTATATTTCTCATTATGACACACAATATCTTCAGTATATCAGCAGCAATGTAGTGTCTAAGTGAAAGGTGTTCAATAAAGTTCATTCAATTATTAATCATGGTCACATTGATCATTAAATGCATAAAATGTTGTTTTTTTTTAGCTAAATTGAACTTTTAACAGGTCATTTTTGCTTTCTGTGCCCTTTACATTTAATTTGTATAATTATTTTCTTCATCATTATCATTATCTATTTTATTATCTATTATTTTTAAATTGTTTGGCATTCTGTGGACAGAAACCACGAGATTGCACAGGGAAACATGTTATTTACTGTGCATATGATAATAAATGCAGAATCTAATCATAAAAAAATACATTTTTAGCCACGATTCTCCAAAAAAACGTCAGAAATACAGAATATCGGCACGAAACAGCACGATTCAACATATGGGAGCTAATGATTTACTCTGTATGTCAAGTCTAAAACTCCCAGATAAGCTCCACTACTTTGTCAACTCAAGGTTTTCACAAGTGTTTACACGATTCTCGCCCGCCAACTATTTGCTCTTCCTGTTGAAGTCTCCACTTAAGCACTCGACGGCGATCCCGCCGCCCTCCGACCGCTTGGTCAAGAACAACAGACGGAGGAGCACGACTTCTCGGGGAATTAAACACCAATTAAACGGGATGCGGAGCCGCTTCCACTGTTTTTTCTAATGCAAACAGAGGAGCTGCTGGTTGCCTAGCTCCCCCCTCCTCCCCCCTCCCTGTGTGTGTTCCCACCAGGTAGGTAATTCACTTATCTAACTGCATTGTTCTCCGTTCATCCCCGCTGAATCACACGGCTTTGCCCAGCTTTAGGTAAAACCTCCACCCAATATAAGCACACGGACCTCACAAAAACATAAAACCCATGCAGGACCCTTAACCTCAATGATGAATACAACTAAATAAATGTTTTAGAGTCATATAATTGAGGGGAAAAGCATGTTTGGATTCTGCAGCAGCACGGCTGCCTTTAAGACCTGGAGTTTGAGGGTTTTCTTGGGGGTCTGGCAGGAGGATCACATATGGAGCAGCAGCCAGACTGCAGCTGTGGGGTATTTCCACTGTCCATAAGCACCTACCTATTAATGGGCTTAAAGAAACTCATAATAACTCAAATCTGCCAAAACCGTCGCTGCACGTTATCCGCGATGATATCTAATAAAAAACCCGGAGGCGAGCAGATAAATCCTCCGTTATATTTCCTTCCGTATGCAGCTGATGGTAGTTTGTATTTTCACAATCTCACACCTTCTTTCTGTGAAATAGACAAATAATACGTCCATTCATGCGACGCACTGTCACGTATTCCCACGTTAAATGGTCTTGAAGGAGGCGAGCGGAGGATTACGGTAATTGAAAGTCCATACTTGGACGGAAATAGCCGTTCTCACACGGGGGGCCAGACCCACTGGTGCCTTCTGCCGTCTGTTGGCGAGAACTAAATATAATTTTCTGCATTCTGAGCGGCATTCCACTCCGACGCATTACGCTGCCAGGAGGTAACGCCGCGGGAGAATAAATAGCGTTCTCGGGAGAGTCAAAAGAGATGGATATGCACGCCATGCTAAATAAATATTTGTATCAAAGTTAAACACTTTGGCAGAGCGAAAGGACCGTAATTTCTAAAGATCTTAACAGTGAGCCAGAATTATGTCACTCTCACCACCTGTTCCCCCCCCCGCCCGCCCGCCCCGCCTCCCTCTCTGAAAAATAAAACGTCACCGGCCTTAAGTAGTTTCCGGCACGCATCCAAACTGTGAACTTCTGAACCGGAGTGCTTACTTTCTCATTTGTGCAGGAGCAGACGGAGGCGGCGGCGTGTAGCAACAGCCACTCTAATTAAGGGATGTGCTGTGCTGTGCCTGTCACTCAACGCCGGCGCCGCCTCCCATTGGCCGGTAATATTGCTGTTCCGTGTCACCTGAAAGACTAACGAGTGACTAAACAGCGGTAGCAGAGAAATGTTAAATATTGTTCCAGTAAGTCCAGCTGACACACATATGGAGTCATAACGTAGACAACGTTTCCTTATTTGGCGTAATTAGAAGCCTTTTTTCTTATACAAATACATGTGAAATGACACGTTGCTTACTTATTATCTATCAAATTAGAAAATGCCGTCAGGCGTCGTGTATTAATAACACGTGTTTATACGTTTTCACGTAATCCTTGGAAAGAAAACAGAAATGTTCTGCCGTCCGTCATCATGGCAGGTGTAACCACGGGCAACCGCGGTATTTCTTTCTAAAATAGCTGTGCAAAGCATCGGCGGGACCACACACACAGCTGTCGGCGGCGGCGGTGGCGTTGGTGGTGCTTACATCATCGGAGTTTATGCCAATTAGCCTTTCTGCCTGAATGAACGAGTGACGGGCGTAAAAATAGACGGAGGGACGGCGTGTGGAGGATTTGGTGGCATCTGATGGCGTGGTTGCAGATTGCAAGCAACTTATTCCTCTCTTAATTAAGACTGCGGTAACCATGGTAACCACGGTAACCACGG
Organism: Chelidonichthys spinosus; assembly: GCA_029853015.1. Taxonomy (NCBI): domain Eukaryota; kingdom Metazoa; phylum Chordata; class Actinopteri; order Perciformes; family Triglidae; genus Chelidonichthys; species Chelidonichthys spinosus. Next base: position 19,990,751 of record CM056837.1, read on the forward strand.
TAACAAAGTGAGACCTTTGTTTGCATTCTGCAGCTCACATTAAACCACAAACGTCACAAGCATTACGGAGAGCTACGGTGGCCTAAAGGTGACATAAATACATGTTTGGTTTGTCCGCTCTGGTTACCGTAGAAACAGGCAATTAAACCAAATGCTGATAGACTGGTTACCTGTCTGTCTCTACATGTCAGATAGACTGGTTACCTCTCTATCTCTACATGTCAGATAGACTGGTTACCTCTCTATCTCTACATGTCAGATAGACTGGTTACCTGTCTGTCTCTACATGTCTCCCTGTGATAGACTGGTTACCTGTCTGTCTCTACATGTCAGCCTGTGATAGACTGGTTACCTGTCTGTCTCTACATGTCAGCCCTGTGATAGACTGGTTACCTGTCTGTCTCTACATGTCGGCCCTGTGATAGACTGGTTACCTGTCTGTCTCTACATGTCAGCCCTGTGATAGACTGGTTACCTGTCTGTCTCTACATGTCTCCCTGTGATAGACTGGTTACCTGTCTGTCTCTACATGTCTCCCTGTGATAGACTGGTTACCTGTCTGTCTCTACATGTCTCCCTGTGATAGACTGGTTACCTGTCTGTCTCTACATGTCAGCCCTGTGATAGACTGGTTACCTCTCTATCTCTACATGTCAGATAGACTGGTTACCAGTCAGCCCTGTGATAGACTGGTTACCTGTCTGTCTCTACATGTCAGCCTGTGATAGACTGGTTACCTGTCTGTCTCTACATGTCAGCCCTGTGATAGACTGGTTACCTGTCTGTCTCTACATGTCTCCCTGTGATAGAAAACTGAAGTTACCTGTCCTGTCTCTACAGTGTCACCCTGTGATACGACTGGTTACCTGTCTGTCTCTAAATAGCTCCGTGATAGCATCGGGTGACCAGTCTGTCTCTACAGCTGTCGGCGCGCGGTGGCGTTGGTGGTGCTACATCATCGGAGTTTATGCCAATTAGCCTTTCTGCCTGACATGAACGAGTGACGGGCTGTAAAATAGACTGAGGACGGCGTGTGGAGGATTTGGTGGCATCTGATGGCGTGGTTGCAGCCCTGTGCATAGCAACTGTATTACCTCTCTTAATTAAGACTGCGGTAACCATGGTAACCACGGTAACCACTGGTAACCAAGTGAGACCTTTGTTGATTCTGCAGCTCACATTAAACCAAAGTCACAAGTCATCTACGGAGAGCTACGGTGGCCTAAAGGTGACATAAGATACATGTTTGGTTTGTCCTGCTCTGGTCTACCGTAGAAACATGTCAATTAACCAATGCTGATAGACTGGTTACCTGTCTGTCTCTACATGTCAGATAGACTGGTTACCTGTCTGTCTCTACATGTCAGATAGACTGGTTACCTGTCTGTCTCTACATGTCAGATAGACTGGTTACCTGTCTGTCTCTATATGTCAGCCCTGTGATAGACTGGTTACCTGTCTGTCTCTACATGTCTCCCTGTGATAGACTGGTTACCTGTCTGTCTCTACATGTCAGATAGACTTGTTACCCGTCTGTCTCTACAGTCAGCCCTGTGATAGACTGGTTACCTGTCTGTCTCTACAGTCAGCCCTGTGATAGACTGGTTACCTGTCTGTCTCTACATGTCAGATAGACTGGTTACCAGTCAGCCCTGTGATAGACTGGTTACCTGCCTGTCTCTACATGTCAGATAGACTGGTTACCAGTCAGCCCTGTGATAGACTGGTTACCTGTCTGTCTCTACATGTCAGATAGACTGGTTACCAGTCAGCCCTGTGATAGACTGGTTACCTGTCTGTCTCTACATGTCAGATAGACTGGTTACCAGTCAGCCCTGTGATAGACTGGTTACCTGTCTGTCTCTACATGTCTCCCTGTGATAGACTGGTTACCTGTCTGTCTCTACAGTCAGCCCTGTGATAGACTGGTTACCTGTCTGTCTCTACATGTCAGATAGACTGGTTACCAGTCAGCCCTGTGATAGACTGGTTACCTGTCTGTCTCTACATGTCAGATAGACTGGTTACCAGTCAGCCCTGTGATAGACTGGTTACCTGTCTGTCTCTACATGTCAGATAGACTGGTTACCAGTCAGCCCTGTGATAGACTGGTTACCCCCCCACATGAATGTGTGTGTGCTGCGTTTCCTGCTACAGTAAAGTGAAGTAGCCACACATGCTTCCTTTTCTCCATGTGTTAAGGTGTCTATGTGCGAAACAAGCCATTTTTCTTGCCTCCGTGCCTTTTTGACTCTGATGACATAATGCTGGAGAGACCGGGAGAGACCCCCACCCCCCTCCTCCATCCACTCTTACTTTTTAATACACCTATTTAAGAACAGCAGCCTTTCACACCCGAGTTCAGCAGGAAGAGGCAGTAAAAACCAAACGGGCGAGCACCTCCAGTATTTCATAATTAATAGGTAGCAGCGAGAGGAGCAGCCGGTCGGCACGCTGACGTAAAAAGATCAACAACGTATAAAAAAGTGACCGTTCATTCCTTTTCACATGGACAAAAGTCAGGACACATTTTGAAATACTGATTCAACCTTTTTGTATAAATATATATGTATATAATCTTTGATTGCTTTGCTTTATTTGGAAGCCCTACAGAGCTACGATCTAATTTGTTAGCGAGGTGGTCCCGAGCTCACACCGGGTCGCCACCTGCGAGCCGTACTGTAAATTACTCGTTGGGCCTAATTGCCCGTATCACTATAAACCACTAGTGCTAACTCTATTGTCAGGTACTTAATCAAGGACGCCAGATTTATTTCCCCCCTTTGCACCAACTCCAGGGGACGACCACGAGCAGAGAGGCCTGGAGTAATTGGATCTTCTTTTTTTTTTTGCATCTAAAATTAAACACCTATTCTTAGTGAGAGCTGGGAGAGGGGGGGTGGGGGTTTGGAAATGATAACAATAATGATATCAACCAATACCATATGAGGCCTTTCATACCGGGGGTTGCATAATGCATAATAGGCCCAGATGTTGCTCGGACTGACCTTACCTGGGGGGGTATGGTGCCATTATGCCAATCAAACGGCGTGTAGCACTTGATCAGTCGCAGGCCTGAAGCCGACTGGAGGAACTCAATTATACAGTTCCTCTGCTCACACGGTAGCAACGGGACGCTAAGGCAACTCCATGCATGAGGCTGAGGCAGGAAGTTATACACAGTTTGTGGAATGACGCTTTCACTTGCCTCCGAACAAACTAAAAACATTTACAACTTTAGACTTTAGAAGAAGGACGTGGAGACGAAGAACAGACACTAAAATAGTCCATAAATAATATGAAAACAGCTTTTACAAGTTACAGCACAGATGAGATGTATAGAGCTGCGATGATAAATTAGTCAATTAATTGATAATTAATCCACAAAGTAATTTAAAAATACTTTTAAAGAAGAAACTATCTTCTAGCATATGAAGATGATAATGAAAGGAATCGACAGTTGCAGCCCTAACGAGCCGTCTCGTTAAGAACACTTAATATGCATCCTTTCCTGTGATTGAGACGTTACTTTGCAGCGATGCAGCGATGCAGCGATGCAGCGATGCAGCGAGCGTGCCGAGCATGCGGAGGGAATGCGCTCTGTGTGAGGATGTCAGCAGCATAATGGCCAGCTGAGTCATAGGTTATAAAAAGCTGTCATTAGGGATTTCTGTCCTCAGCAGCTCATCACACAGGACCCGTGAATTATTTATTACTCTGGAAACTCAAGTGGCCCCCGTTGGCTGGAGACCGCCTGGTTTTTTTCCTCAGGGCTTGTTTAATAAAAGCAAAGCATTTGAGTTGTTTTGATTAAACTCTTACAGGAATTAAATTAATTTTAATCGGATAGAACAAATTATACACCGACAGCGTGGGTGCAGCTAATGAGGGGTTTTTTTATACATTGAAAAAAGTACAATCAGGGTGTTTGTGTTATGAGGAGGGGGCTGGTGTTGACTTTGCATGCGGGCCAAATGACCACCTAATTAGCACGGGGGTGCACTAATAAAAGGACATTTCTATTATAAGCCTTTTTTCTTTTAAAGATGGACCAAAGAGCCAAACCTCAGCAACAATTTGCAGAAATACATTTTAGCATGCAGGACGTCATGACAACAAAACGGTCCACCTTAATACGCCCTTAAAAAAACAACTAAATCAGCCTCCCCCCCACCCTTCACCCCTCCCATGTTTTTGATAGCAAAAGTCGATGCAAATCAGCTCAGGCATTTCTCCTCACTTTGTTTTGTTCTCAGTGTATGAAAATGGTTAAAAAAATCCCAAGGGTCAGTGAAAATGATCCCCTCCACTCCAGTCGCCTGCTCTAAGTCAGCCAAAACATTCCAGACATCAAACGGCAGCGTTGCCTCGACCAAAGGGCCATTTCCAGTGTCCCAACCTCCACGCACCCAGGAGGACTTGGTTATTTGGATAAATTAATTTCTGGAGTCTGCCTGAGTTGCAAAAACAACCTCCTGCCTGACAGCAAATTAGTCTAACTGAAAAACTTTTTTACGGTTAAAGGAAAACACCCCTCTTTATTCTTTTTTTCCTTCTTTTTTCTGTTTACCGACAGTTTATGGCTTTAATAAAATAAAAGCATGAAGATATTATCCAACACATCTGTAAATATCTGCAGGCAGGTGGAGAGTTTCAATAAAACACACATGCTGTGTACAATACACAGCTGACAGGCCGGACGCCGTAAAACAAGCTGATGTAAAAGTTTAACAACTGTCTGTGGTATTGAGGGAAAAAAATATATAACATTTAAATCTCCTGAAAACATTCATAAAAAAAAGGAGGACAAAAAACAACACCGAGAGCAGAGATGTGAAAACCACCGGCGGGAGGAAAATGGTTACGGAGGGGAAATTATGCAAACAGACGAAGACAATCCAGAATTAATGGTCCGCAACATTTTCAGGCACTCAAAGAGCCGTCCAAGGACACCAGGGGGGGTAATTGGAGGAGCATGTAACTTCAAAAAAAAGTAGACTGGAAGACGTTTCCTCTGAAGTTGGAGTCTTAAAAAGAAAACGTGAAGCACATGTACAGTACATGGATGTATATATATATATATATATATATATATATATATGTGAATAAAAACTTGTTCTGCTCATTGCTGCCGACGCGCTGCAGGATCCCCGCCGCGCTACCACATGTCTTCAAATATGAATAACTGAACTCACAGCTGTTGGAAATACAGAAATGTGTCAATAAAGAGGTTTATAAAAGAATATGTCATTTAGGGATGTGACATCACCATGAAATACGAAAAATAAAAGATTTAAAGTGAAGTTTAGTCACTCCTTTTATTTGTCTTACGTTTGCTTGAGTAGTAGCCTGTCTGTCTGTCTACCTACCTGTCTCTCTGTCTGTATGTCCGTCTATCAATCTGCCTGCCTTGTCTCTCTGTCTGTCTGTATACCTACTTACCTACCTGTCTGTCTGTCTACCTACCTACCTACCTACCTACCTACCTACCTACCTGTCTATCTACATGCCTACCTCCCTGTCTGTCTGTCTGTCTGTCTGTCTGTCTGTCTGTCTGTCTATCTTTCTATGTGATCATAAACTGATGATCTTTGAGTGATATTTCTGATGATTTATAAAACAAGCAACCTAATTACTTGGTATTCTAATATGCAATTAAAAAGTGTCCCAGCCCTAATTAGTAGAACTATTTAAGGAAAATTAATTTTTGTAGATAATTATGTCTCCGTGCACTGAAAGGATAACAAGCTGTTTGATTACCAACGTCCAGAATCCGTAACCTGACACTTCTGTAATATCTCCAACGTCTTCCTCTCGTCTACCATCGTGACTCCAGCATCACGTGGTTCGTGCGACCGCGGGCCCACATGCATGACCTCGTGACCTCATCATTTGCATCTTGAATTGAGATCTAGACAGCGAAGGTTTGACCACGCGGCTCTGCCAGACAAAGAAAAACATCCAATCAGGGCAAACCGCCGTCTTATTTCCAGTGTTGCGTGTACTCGGGGTGTTGTTGCACCGGTACATAGAAGGCCGCAAACCAACGCCGTGCAATCACGCCGGCATAACTTTGACATAACCTACACTTCTGTCCGGGCGATGTGCCTCGGCCATACATCACCAAAATGAGCAGAAGTCGGAGGAAAATGAAGACAAACTGTATGGTGTTGGGAATGGGAAAAGCAGAGCGGGGAACACAATCTTCTCCAAGGTCTGAGGGAAGGAACGACCACGCAACGCTCCGGTCAATCCAACATACACCAACCGAGGAGAAAACGTCCACTTGGAACCTGCCATCCATCACTGTCGAGTGTGTGGTGCACGGTGAAAAAATAATAATACAAAAAAGGAAATAATTAGACAGAAAAATGACTGCAGCCCCGGGGGCAAAATGAACGAGAGCAAAACCCAAGTACAACTGCTGTTAACTTATTTTGATAAATGTCCCGTATGCAACCTGAACTACCTTTTTCTTCTGGCAGTGAAAGCAGAATACAGTCCACTTATTGGTCTAAACAGATGCTTATATTTGATGGACTACTTACTAAATTACGTGGAATAAAACTGAAATATTGTAAGTAAATGTACAGAAGAAATGTACCTTGATAAGTAAACACACACTTAAAAAAGCCTTCATAAACTACTATATATATATATATATATATATATATATATATATATATATGATAGTCTTAATGCATGAGTGCGGAGTGATCCATCTGTCACAGTTAATACCGGAGCTGTGACAGGACTCGAGGCCCCGCCCACACTGGAAACAGTGTGTTAATTTAACACACTTGAAGCAAACAAATTGGCAACAAAGTATCCGTTTAACTTCGAGAGAGTTCGATAGATAAAAGAGAGAAAGTAGATCCCCAAACAGCCGCTTACCTTCTTGACGTATCACCGCTGCTGCGTCACCACCACCACCACACGCAACAAGTCTCCCCGTTTTTTACCCGGCAGTCACTGCTCCTTTCCCCGCTGCAGGCTGGGAAGTGTTGCGCGAGACACGCACAACCCGCGTGAGCGTCGGCTTATCAATACGACATCAAAGCTCGTTCTTTAAAACGGCAGCGGAGTCGGAAGGTTACAGTGAATGGACGAGATAGATCCTCCGCGCGCGTCTGTGTGTGTGTGTGTGCGCATGCACGCGCACGCTGCCCACCGGTATCAAATGAAGCCAGCCACGGGCACGAGGACTATGGCAAGCCGTTCTAACATTTAATAGCTAGACTGAATATGTATTGTAGATATCTGTAATTCAATTCTTCCTAGTCATAAAGAACATTTCAGATATCCACAATGACATTCTTCCTAGGACATATGACGTCACTTTTGCCATTCATGTGTATTGGGCTTTCAGTTTCAGATATCCACAATTACATTCTGGATATCTAGAATGAACATTCTGGATATCTGCAATTGAATTCTTACTAGGAGAAACTCCCATTTCAGATATCTTCAATCCAATTGTTACTAGTCATAATTTTCATTTCAGATATCCAAAATGAAAAATTATTCCAGATATCCAGAATGTAATTTTGAATATCCAAAAATACATTGTGACTAGTACAAATGTCGTTATGGATATCCACAATTCGTATTATGACTAGTAGAAATGTAATTTCAGATATCTACAATTAGAATTATGACTAGGAACAATACAATTGCAGATATCCACAAATGTATTGTGGATATCTGTTGACAGGTAGACAGGACGCCATTTTAAAACATTTTAAATTATGACTAGTAACAATTGGATTGAAGATATCTGAAATGGGACTTTCTCCTAGTAAGAATTCAATTGCAGATATCCAGAATGTTCATTCTAGATATCCAGAATGTAATTGTGGATATCTGAAACTGAAAGCCCAATACACACGAATGGCAAAAGTGACGTCATTTGTCCTAGGAAGAATGCCATTGTGGATATCTGAAATGTTCTTTATGACTAGGAAGAATTGAATTACAGATATCTACAATACATATCCAGTTTAGCTATTAAATTATAAAACGGCCACTTATACTTTTTAAGGATTTTTAGATATCTTAAATTTAGTTTTGACTAGTACAATCAAAGTTGTAGATATCTTAAAATATCATTTTTCCTAGTAAGAATGTATTGTGGATATCTTTAATTACCATTTCTCCTAGTCCAAATTACATTTGGACTAGGAGAAATGCTATTATGGATATCTATAATATAATTACAGATAGGAGTGTTGTTCGATTAAATGTTAAAACGGCTTGCCATACGAGGACAGCTTCACACGCGCACTGTAACAGGTTGGTTTCCTGCCAATAACGTGCTTACGTCATAGTTTTAAAACTCAGCTAAGGATTTGATTTTATGACATTTAAAAGAAATTAAAGCTTTAATAACACATTAATTAGTCGATTTTTATGATTATAACCCATATTATAGTGCTTGTACATAGAAAACCATATCTCTCCCCCCCTCTCTGTCTGCATATGAACTAGAGCGCCACCTATAGGTTCCCATGCAACCATCAAGACTTGAATGATTGTTTTTCACTGTCAATGGCAGCTAATCTTATTGATTATTCATTCCAACTGGTGTATCAGATATTAAATGCTTTTATTCAGGTGGTAAGTTTTGGAACACATGGGCCGTAAAATACTAACAAATACTACTTTTTTCAGGCCTCTTTAAATGACAATCTGCAAGAGGACAATTTAAACTTGAACTGATATGAATCCTATAATAAGGGGCAGGCAGATAATAATTCATATTAAGGGGTAAAAAACTAATTATAGTTAAATGAGTCTATTAGAATAAGGATGTCTGGCTTTCTTCATCTACTTCACTCCACTTCTAGATATGAAACATTAATAAAGTTGTTCTTTTCTCTTACAAGTGGTTTTTAAACTGACTATTCCATAATGACATCACGTTGGGCCACACAACAGGATATATCCGTGTTAAAACAGCAGCTTTTATACAACAGTTAAGTGAATATCCAACATTGGCGGTTGTGTAAAACAGGCCATCCTGCTCCTTCGATAACATCAACTCATCGGACGTTGGATGGACAGCCCTTAACAGCCTTCAGCGAGACATCGCCAGACAATTCTGATGATTTGTTGCATCAATTGACCGTCTGCGTAATCTCGTTAGGGCGGTAAAATGCACTCATTCCAGTCCGAGCCCCCTCGTCTCCACACGGCGAGCCCACACACACCTTAGATAAAAGGGGGAGGGGAGGGGGAGGTGCCACATATCCTTGAGAGCGTTTTTTAATTTCTTGGCGCTCCATCTGTTGAAATGATAAAGTGCAGCCATAATGGAGTGCAACAAGATTAAATTAATCAGGTTTTGTCCATTACACCGCCGCGGGCTACTTCACAGATGATTGCAATTTTCCCTGTCAGGCCCATTATTGTGAGATCTGCTTAGTGGCCTGATGCAATTAAAATGGACTTTAATGTAAATTTAACAATACAAATAACACTTTCCTGTCTGTCTGTCTGCGTGTGTGTGTGTGAGAAGGGGGTGAGACATGGAGGGGTCTCGGCAAACACCCACCTTGTAAACTCCAAACTTCAAACAAACCAGCGTGCTATTTGATTATGGCGGACGCCCCCGTGATCAATAAGTGCGTTTGTTTTCATGTCCCCCCCCCTCCCCTCCCCTCCCCGTGTGATGTGGAAGGATCCGGTTGCGTGGACCACCCTTCGTCTGGAGGAACACAACACCTTCCATGATGCCCGTAGATCATTTCCACCCTGCAGGGAGGAAGGAGGACGTTTAATGGAGTCTCTCTGACGATATAAAGTGCAACGCCTCAGTTCAGCCGTTGAGACAGGCATGGAGAGAATTTTATTAATTTTTCCCAGAGCTGATCTAATATTTTTTCTCCCCCCTGTGATTGGTTGCTTCCTCCTCTGCAGGATCAGGTCCCTGCCAGGGGGACGAAGGCCCTTTACAGGATGTGGGGATCTCGAGGGCCTATCGCCGCAAAATAAAAGCTCCCGCCGCCACTTAAACACGGGAACGGCGGAACTGTCACGCCAAAAACGTCACATGCTTTCTATTCTCAGCACCTATATATATTTTTGATTTATACCATACGGGGAAAATATAGATACTCCCACACTTTTTGGTGGTACCACATCTGTTTTAAGTGATTTCACTCTGAGCTTTAAAAGCTATATATTGTGGCTGAGTGGAGAATTACCATAACCAATCAGACACTTTATGACATTATATGCTGCATTTCATATTTTTGGTTTTGTGTTAGACTCACGTTACAAACAGAGACACCTGGAGAGAAAAAAAGCTTTCTTTTTTCTGCTTCTGAGGCGATATTTTTGATTCAAATATTCATTCCCCCTTCTTTTTTTCTGTCCCTCCATCACACAATGAGATTTATAACAGCGGCTCCACCGCCCAGGTAACCCGAGGAGAGGTATGCACCAGTGTGTTTGTTGGAGGCACCTTTTCACACGAGGTGCATTCCAGCGGTCGTGGCAAAGCCGACAACAAGTCAATCAATCACGGAGCGCCGGTAATTCAGGAGGTGTCACACCATCTCTTTTGTTAGCCACGAGGACGGGAGTGGGAGTCGGAGAGGGAGGCAACCAAACGCACCTTAAAAACAAAAACGTTCCCACCCAAAATCACATTATGTGAATCACTGTAATGCATTTTGCATGCAATAAAACCAAAAGCAAGATTCCAACACGATCCTTCATTGACCCCTGTAGAGAAGCATCAGTATTAAGTGTGGCTCACTTTGTAAAAACATGTTTTACTCATAGTTTTTGCAGCTTAAGGAGGTTATTCTTTACAAAATATGACAGAAAAGAAATCCAGATATAAGTGCTTATTAAATTACACAAATATGACTCGATACCACACAATACAAACCCCAGTGTATCCTTTTTGGTAATGAATTGCAGTCTGCGGGCTTTTTTTAAATATATATATATATATATATATATATATATATTTGACTTTGCCAAGACATCTGCCCAAGTAAACAAATACAATAACAACCCCAAAATGCTTTGATTCATTGCTCCGGTGGTAATGGGCCCTCCAAGGTCCAGTTGCCAAATCAAATACCCCTGCAGGTATGTGTGTGTGTGTGTGTGTGTGTGTGTGTGTGGGACCCCTGAAAAAAAAGAAATGTGGTTCAGTCTGTCCTCTATCAGCGGTTACACTGGAGAGGGAGTACGGCCGGAGCGCAGAAAATAATGAGCCGCCCATTCCCCAAAAAATGTTTAATACAAACATACAACCCGCTCGGCATCAAATGCCCCAAAAAAAATATCTCGCCACAAAAAGAGCTTATGAAGCTTCGGCCCTGTGGGATAGCACCAAGTATGGGAAATGTTTTCAGTCTGCCCGGTCACAATTACTCTTTTTAATTCCTCACGAAGTGTTCAGTGAGGCTAAATACTCCACTTTCCTGCCTCAAAGTCACTCAGGTACATTAAGAATGAGTAAAAAACGAGATAAAAGCCAATATAGGAGTATTTCCTTTCCCTTGGAAAGGTGATTTTGCATATTGGCATCACAGAAAACACAGAAAAGCACCGAATGTGACACCTCTTCTTCACCTTTCTCCCACAACGTGTCCAAACATATCATATAACTGCACTCAGATTCCTGATTATCACCTTACCAAAATGCTTTTGGGCTCTTAACGGGAACAAAATTCACTTTTTTGGAGGAAATGCGAATGTTAAAAAAAGTCATAACCTTATCGGCTCTTCTTCGGATAGAATACGACTCCACTGAGTGTCTTTAATCTCACTCACCGACACCGTTTTTCCTGCCGGCTCCGCCTCACACATCTGTGGTTTTATTTAATAACACCAATAAAGATATATTCGGAGGCCAGGAGCACTAAAAAAAAAACATTATACATAGAAGAGTATTTTGTGTTGTCACTTCACAGCATTTTCCTACTAGAAGGTTAGTATTTCATGATGATGTCATCATTTCTTTTATTGCGTTTGTGGAAAGCATCCACCCTGCTCTGCTATTCTGTTTGTTTTTCTTTAATGACGATAAAGTGAACTAAAAAAACACGCCACAGCCCACATGGTGGAACCGACTTCATTATAATAACTTCACATCACAGCCTAAAAAGCACTGAATTGAGAATGTATGGATCGGTCAGCCGTATATAGGTGTGGTTTGAGTCCACAGACGGATTGTGATTGTGTGGATTAAACTGCATTTAGCCACACTTGTCTCGTGGGATCCCCCCCCTCAAACCCCTCCCTCCCTTTGACTACATGCGAGCCAAAAAAGCCCGGCTCGGTATTTTGACAGGAGAGCCAGAAAAAATGTTTTGCTTTTTCTGTTGAAGAAGAAAAAAAAAAGCAGGGAGAAAAAGAAATGAAGATGTAGTGGAGAGAAACGGTAGTCCCTCAGCCACCGCCTTACTCGATCCATATGCGAGGCTTAGAGGCAGGAAATACCCACGATTCAGCGTAATCAGGGTCTCCCCCCACCCTCACCCTGCCCCCCTATTGGAGTGGAACTGATTGGGCACCATTAAGCTAAATGTGCAGCGTTACATTTTCTATACGGCCAATCAAAGCAATGCAAGGGAACAGGGTCTATCTCCCATGGAGGTTGAAGCAGAAACGGATTTTTGGAGCTTCATCCTGCCAGATACATGACACGTCATCACTAGAAGTAAAAAAAAGTTATAAAATATATTCATATTCTCAGCCTTCGCTTTGAATCACACAAAAAAAGGGAACATTTGTATTTTGTTTGTCGCTAATTCACAAGCGGACTCTTTTCTGTGGTCTCAACAATCCCACCACAAGTGAGACTTCAACGGGGCAAATAACAACGTGCCCTCCCTCCCTCCTCCCCCCTCCCTCGGAGAGAACAGTTGTTTGACAGGCCTGCTGGGTTCGTTTCATGACGAGGGAGAACTGCTGGCATGTTAAACCATAATAACACTTCCACCTCAAACTAGCGTGCTAGCTGTAGCTGTGTGTCAGAGAGGGGTTTCCCCGAGTCGAGGAGGAGTGCTCTGGTTGTGTCTCTTTTTCTGGGGTGGGGGGGGGTAATTGGGGAAGGAAGGGGAGCAACAGCTGATGTGGTTTGGGTCAAAGGGAACAAACATCTGCCTCGGATTTAATGTGAAGACCGACTGGTGCAATATTCTCTAAGTCTCTGTTGTTATTTGTCTCTCACAAACGATAAAAATGTAAAAAAGCATAGAAAAAAAACGTCATTTCTGCAGCAAACACCGTTGAAAGCGGCCTTCTAGGTTTGTTTCCATTAGGAGGGAGAGAGAGGGAGCGCTGCAGTAGTTAAATCCTTGATTTGTACCTCTAGAAAACTCTCACAAGTCCCCCGTGCCCCTCCCGCCCCCGCTCTCCACCTCCCACACAATTCCCAGGTCAACAGAGCTCTCAATATGAGGCGGTCTGGTCTACTGTGACAGCATATGGTTATCCACTCAAAGGTGTCCGGAGACGCTGGTTGCTTAATACGTTTCCAGTAAACAATAGAGCGACGGTGGGCTGATTCAATCAAATCAAAGGTATAACTATTAGACATATTCTAGCTGGGGCTCTTAGAACAGAAAAAGGAGCCGTACGGGAGTAAACAAATGCTGATTACATCATATTCTCGAGGCCCGGCGTGCCGTCGCATGGAGTTTTATGGAGCCCGTCAGTTATACGTGTAGTTTTTTTGGAGATGATGTTTACGTTGAGGAAAACAGAAGTGTACGTTTCGCCTGTTAGAGGCCGACTCCTTAAGTGCTCCGCAGCGTAAACAAGCCACTATTAGACAACGAAGGCAGCCAATCACCGTCCGCCGCGTCGCTTCTCCATTTATGAAGCTGGAGATCAACAATAAAGTCTGATTGTATTTATTCTGTGTCTGATTGGATGATAGACAGATGGATGGGCGGTTGCTTGGCGACGGCGTGGCCTGACGGAGGCGTGTGCTGGGGGGGGGGGGGGGGCGATAGCATCTCTGACAGGCAGCTCCCCCGGGTTAATGGGGGGGGTATCCACGTCTCCTCTTTCTGGCCGGCAGAGAGCAAACCATCATGGCCTGCTGTCTGTATACACAAGGAAGAGGCTAATGGCCTCCACTGTACACAGCGTGGTGGAGGAATCCCAGCCAGCTGATTGGCCCGCGGGGTCCTGAGATACTTAACTTGTACATAAACTACACATTTGAGGTACTTTACTTGATTATGCAATGCATTTTATTGTACAGTTTTGAGGGAAAAGTACTTTTTACGGCACAAAGATGAGTTATTTTACAATATAAGATTCAAAAATATGAAATGTAATGCATTTTTGTGTATAAAAATATTATAATATACAGTATAATATTATACTAGATGAGTCAAATCTAGTCAGCAGTCGTTGATGGCACCAATTTCGTGATGCTTGATCGGCTAGCAACCCGCGCTCCTAACCTGCCAGAGGGGGCGCTCACGAGGAGAGCAACTTCGCTGCTGGACTATAGTTAAATGTTGGGGGTCACCTGGTAACAAATGGGGCAGAAATGCAACATGGAAATATGTGGAATGAAGGACTGTCGGCCGTTTTGTTAGCTTTTTGTATGCTTGTTTTAAATCAAATTAATAACATTTAATCCTCATTTTTAAACCTTTATTATTGTAAAAAATAGTTTTCTTTAATCCCAATCGCTTCGGAGATTAACCTTAATTTTGCTGATAATACTTCAATTGCATTGGTTATTTTTAAATGACTCAAGTTCAGAATCAAGCAGGAGATGCATATGCATGGAAAAGGTTAGAAGGTTCGATTCCCGACCCTCTCCTCCCTCCGTACGAGCCTCCTGTCCGTCTGACTTCACCACGCTGATTCCCAGGATCGATAGCTCTCGGCCGGTGCCCTCACATTTTCCTCTGGACGCCGTCGGCCATTAATCACCGCCGCCGCCCCGGCAGGAAGGATGCCTCGGCTAGAAAACATCTCAAGCGAGCGCAGGTCAGGTGGAAAGGTGAGGACAGCTTAACGGACTGTCCCCAATAACAACACGGCCTCTTCTATCGCCTCGAACAGAGATGTGGGGTTTTTTCTTTCCCTTTGGAGTCGATGGATGAGTGGGGGGAATAAATTAGGAAGACACATTAAGCTGTCACCCCGGACTTTGAACAACACGGACTAGCTTTTCCACATGTGAGACCACACTGAGTCAAACTCAAAGCCATATTCATAAATAAGAAAGCATTAAGGCGAAGAAATAATGGATTTTTTTACGACGTGGAGGTTTTTTTTCTTTAAACGTTCAAACAAAATTACATCAGAAGCTTTAGAAAGTGTTTTACTTTTATGTGATTTTTCTGCAGTACAAGAAACAACCACTAGTAGGCTGATGGTAGTTTCAGCCCAGACTCATGGCAGCTCAAGAAATCCACTGGATTTGTGCATGAAATGTGCATTTTTCTTTCATATCACTCACCACAAAAACAATAGAAAGTCAATTAGGATCCTTTTTCTTGAACTCATGAATAAACTCATCCATGTGACGATGCAACAGCGAGCATGAAGACAGACGGGTAGAGAGGTGGATGGGTCCAACAACACAAGGAGACCCGTGTTTTCCTAAAACTAAGTGGTATTTTTGTATAAACCCAATTTTAATTTTGTAGCGTAACGATTTGTGAGGCTCAGGACGAAACCCAAAAGTTTAAATGTGATGTTTCAGGAAATGCCGTTGAAAAGGCATCCTGTTGTTTAAATCATTCTTATTGCACACGTTTGATAGTGGGGGAAAAAAGGAATGGAACTTTTGAAGATTGCATCTGGTCTCCTTTCTGCCGCTGGTTATATTTACCCCCGACGGCTCCTGAAGGCATCACACAAACGCGTTGACCCTCGGCCCCCGGCTAACGGCCCCTCGGTGGCCATTCAGTCCCGCCATGTCCATCTTCGGCACAGTGGAGGACGGGAGGCGCCTGACGGTTTTATGCCGAGGACCTTATGCTGCTCCACTCGGATCTGCGCCGGCCCGCTAGAAGAAGTCCGAGGGTTAAAGTAAGAAAAGAGGAATTTAAACAATCTTATAGACGACAGTCGATCACAGCTTGGTCACAAATTGTGCTTTTAGGACATCAAAGGTGGTATGAGGAAGGTGAGTCACCCGCAGCAGGAGGGGGGGCTGATATATGGTGTGAGGAGGGGAGGGGGGGTTGGAAAACCTCTTGGACAAACTCCCACCATGTTTGCCCCGGTGACCCCCGTTCCTCACAGTGGTTTGGTCCGGAGAGGAGACGGATTATTGCTTTTTTTTCCTTTTCCAGAAGATGCTCCGAAGCCGGTATCGTCAAGTTATATTGTTCAACGGGACGTCTTTTGGACACGAATCAACTTCTCTGCTCTTCATGTTTCTCTGGGAATGAAACGTGGCAGACCGGAGCCAAAAACACAAATATACCACGGCGAATTGTAAGGAAAAGAAAACGGAGCCAAGAGAGGGGGCAATATTCCAGGAAGTATAAATATATATAGCCGATATAATAACAACTTGCTTGGTTACGCTAACACCGGATGTTTGCTGTTGCCATGACAACAAGTGAAAGCTCCCGCTAGCATCTTAGCCCAACCGCCCCGATCAATAAACACCCATAAAGATGACAATTTGGCCTCATGTGAATAAAAACCAACAATAAGCATCAACATCATCACCCTAAGGACCTTAACGAGGCGTTGTCACATGTTGGGATCATTAATTAATAAATGTACATTCATGGGAAGTTAGTTAGCATAGATCCAGATGGTTAGCATCGTTATTTAATTCATTTTATTTTCCTACGATGCCGTCGTACACCAATCATTCACGTGATGAAAGAAACCAAATGTTTTTCCTACCGGAACCATAACCGCTGCTGATTTACACAGAAAAACATTTCATTTCACCTCCTGTTGTCCTTAAACGCAGCACAGCCGGACCATTGTGTCCCCGATAAAGAAAACACAGATAAGTGGAGACAATGGGCCTTTTTTTTTATTGCAAGTGTGTTTCATGGTCTTGTGGGGGGGAGCCACTGTGTTTTGGCAAATTGCGCCATATTCATCACGGCTATAGGCATCTCCTTTTCCTGCTCTCTCCTCGGGTTTCCCATGGCGGCGCGGCGGGGCCTTATAGTCACTGCCCTCGCTCTCAATAGGCAAAGGGGGCCGACGCTAAGATTTCAGATGCTGGCCCGGACCTCTCTCCGAGGGAACAGGTGTCCCCTCTGTCTGCCTGCCGGGTCGGGGTCCCGCGGTGGAAGCATGGGAAAGGGCAGCCACCGCAGAGGTTCTACCCCAGCGGACAGGTAACAGAGCGCCTTTCAACTCGGCCTGGATTCAGCCGAAATTGGTGTCCTTTTAGGAAACCACGGGAAGCAGTCGGAGCTCGGGAATAAAGAGCGGAAATTCACCCCCCCTCCCCCCCTCTCTGTGATTCCCCAGTTGGCTTGAGGAGGTTGCACAATGGGAAAGGGGAGAAACTATTTTGATGTGTAAATGAGATAAGAAAAAAAAGGGGCCCTTAGTCACCGAATGATTGGTTTCCGTGGGTTTTTTTACCACAAAAACATGGAAAAGTCAATTAAGATCCTTTCTACTCACGTGAATAAGACTCATCCATGTGACGATTCAATGGAGACGTAGCATTTAATATGGAAGAAGACTTCTGAAGACAGATGGGGAGGAAGGTGGATGGTCCAACAAACACAGGACTTTCAATCAGGAGACCTGTGTTTGACGCCAAAATGTGTAATTTCTGTTTGCTCAAAATCAAAAAGTCTAAATGTGACTTTCACGAACAACGGCGTATTAGGACCACTAAGCCTCGTCATCTTATGGTTGTTTATTGATCAGGGCTAAGATGCTAGTGGTAGCTTCATTTGTTGTCATAGCAACGGCAAACATCCGGTGTTAGTGGAACGAAGCATCTTGTTTATATCGGCATTATATATTTATAAAGTGGTATATTTGCAACTTTTTCTCTCTGTATATTGCCGCCCCTCTCTCATTTTTGGCCCTGACACGGCGTCGTCCAGAACAGACCTGGACCAGGAAGTTTAAATGATCTGTGAGTTTGCAATACGCTGTCATTCCACCACATGAGTGTCGTTTCCCTTAGGACAACTCCTTTTGTTTGTCTGACATGAGACAAGAGGGATCTTTGGGGTCATTCATGAAGAGAGAGAGATCAAAAGAGCGGCGGTGTCAGCCCCGAAGCTACCCGACTCATCGGGGGCTGACCTCTGATCAGTAGTGCAGGTGTGGAGAGGAGGTAAATATCTCGGAGGCGAACTGGGAACCACCGTGTGAGAAGTCCGAACCGCAGCGTTGAAGTCTTGTAATTAATGTAATTAATATTATTAATGTCAAACTATGACGGTGTATCAAAGCCACTGTTGGAAAAAAAACGGAGCCGAGAGAGGGGGGTAATATTCAGAGAAAAAAAGTCGCAAATTTGCCACTTTATTAAATTATATCGCCGATATAAACAAAGTTGCATTCCACTACACCGGATGATAGCAGTTGCTATGACAACAAGCGAAAATAAACACCCATAAGATGGCAATTTGGCCTCATATAAATAAAACCAACAATGAGCATCATCACCCTATGGAGGCGTTGTCATGGATTCATTAGAACAATAAATGCGTACATTGAGATGTAGGTTGTAATCGTAATAAACTCACTAATGTGCCACTTTTTTCTCTGAATTCTGCCCCCCTCTCTCAAATACGCCGTCGTATTAAACTCTCACAAACCATGGAGGGATCTCCGGGGTCACAGAACAAAGACGTTTTGCAAAATGTCACTCGGTGACCTCCACGCTTCAAGAGTGATAATATATCGAAGGGAACGCCATTAAAAACAGTTTTCCAGCTCCTCCCGGATTCATTTGCGCTGACCCAGAATGCAGTATTTTCTTAACACGAGCAGCAGGCCGCTTTGATGTTATCTCGCTATCCAAACAGCGGAGGGCTCCGGCCGGGCCCTCGCCCCTCCCCCGCCGGAGGACGGCGTCGATTAATCACGGTGAAGCCCCCTCGCGAGAGCGTGGTCATAAATCGCCTCAGCGCTCCTTAAACAGGAGAAGTCCCAGGGCGCCGCGCCGTCATTTATCAACACGCTGCTGCCCTCCGGATCAGGAGTAAATAAAACTCTGGATACGGAGCGGCGTCCTGGGACGCCGAGCCACCGGTGGAGGCCTTAATGGTACATAAAGAGGTGCTGAAACGGTGACCCTCCAAGCACTGCTCAATTTATTTGGGGTTTTTCTATCGAATATTTTCTTTAAATCCCGCCTGTGAAATATTTCACATCAGTTTGGGGCCATAACATGTGGATTTTACATAATTTATGCTACATTAAAACAATAAATTCTATAACTCAGGAGAGTTTATTCGTCACCATGGGGCCTATTTGAATGTATTTTCTTTACATCTCTTAAAGGTTTCTCTGTTTGTCATACTTTGACCAATAAGATTAAAAAGGTAAAGAACGGAACAGATTGACTAATATATACCTTCTTTCAAGCTTTTATTTGAAGTTTAAAAATAAACCAAGTGTTTTTAGCTTTTATTCGTCGCAATTTTATACACCAAATATTTCATTTATTGTTTTTATTTATTTAAATAATTCCCCAAATATGTAAATTCAATGGGTTTTTTTTAAACTGCAAGAGCTCCATCTCATCAAGTATCTAATCCAAAGTGTGTGATGGAAAAACAAACAGTTGCCATGGTGACGTACTGTTTCCCTCCAGTGGAGATTAAGGAAAGTGCATCGCTATATTAGTATATAAACTTTTCTCTCCTGGACTAAGATGGGAGGGTGTAAAACATTTCTCCTCGTGTCCGGCAACACTGAGTCCTGTGAGAGTCTGAGAAGCAGAAAAAAGCTCATCTCCATCATCGACCTCGCCGGGCCTTTCCTCACACTGGCAACCCTACAAAGCCTGCCCGGAGACAGATGACAGCGGCCACAAAGACAACACAGGTGGCTGGCAGCAGACCACCTGGAGCAGGAAACGGCCGGGGCCACGCTAAGATCTCTGGGAGACACGGCGGAGGAGAGGAGGGGTGAGGGGGGGGGACAGAGGCAGAGGAAAGGAATCAAAGTACAGAATGAAGGAATATTAGTTGAGTAGCTGAGATAAAAGGAGAGTCTTTGGTTTTTGCTGCCTGGAATAAAGCACAGGATGTGTTTATTTATGCTAAGCTAAGCAGCTAGCTGTAGTCTTTCGACATGAGGGATGAAAGCCAAAGAGATTTTCCCCAGAATGT
Source organism: Chelidonichthys spinosus (assembly GCA_029853015.1). Taxonomy (NCBI): domain Eukaryota; kingdom Metazoa; phylum Chordata; class Actinopteri; order Perciformes; family Triglidae; genus Chelidonichthys; species Chelidonichthys spinosus. The sequence goes on from CM056837.1 coordinate 20,011,036, forward strand.
CGAACTCTAATGCTCGCTCAACTTTTGGTTTTGTTGTCTAAATCTAACTTTGCGTGACTTTTATTTTGAAAAGACAGTAGAAACCCGACGAGTGCGTCGGTATTTGAGTCGTTGGGTGTGAGAATGACTGTTGCTTTAAGAACTTTGATCTAAACAGGTTTGATACTTTGTTGCTTCCAAAATCCTGAATGCAACTTCAAATTTTTAAAAGAAAAATCACACTTTTTTAGATAAAAACAGAAGCAAAACACGTTGGACATCAGAATGAACGACATAAATCACCTATTTTTCCTTCCCCCAGATGACAGCCACCTCCATACTATTATTTATAGTGATGGATAAGCCCATCAAAGCCGACGTGGTATCTATCGGTGTAGCATCTCAAATGTCACAATAAGGCGGCTTACATCAAATTTGACCTCTCTCCTATTTCCTCAACAATACCGTTTAATAACGACATGCTCCGTCACACTCCACATCGCGATTACATGCCCTCCTTTCAAGAGGGCTTTCTCCTCCTGACCAAGATGAATCTGTCCTCGGCGCTCGCGTTCGTGCCCACCTTTGAACTGGGAATGGGGGGGTGCTTTAGTGGCGTGACCTCAAACCCCCCCATTCCACTAACGGAGCTCGGTGAACATTTATCCAGACAGCAGGATCCCCCTCCTGGATCAAATTCTTCAGCATGAGGAGTTCTTGAGTCTTTAAAGCTAAAAAGGTTCCTTGATCGCCTTTTTTAGACCTCGATGAAAAGTTCTCCCCGTTTCCAGTAGTCTTTTACAGAGATAGAAGAAGAGGGGAATAAAAATAAGTGAGCCTCGGTGGGGGACTGATTAGAAACCCAGAAGAATCTTTTGACCCCTGTGCTTTTTTACATGGCAGTAACAGCAGATATGAACTTACCTGCTGCTGCTGGAGGAGCGGCGGCGTTGGAGCATCATCAAGGCCTATATAGGCTTATATTCTGACGGTGCGTCGAAAGCAACCCACGGGAGGTTTTCCTCGAAATAAACAGTCTGTTATTCTTCTAAAAAACTCTCTGGAAAACATTCATTCCCTCGTTGTCATCGATGTTTTCTTTCCTCCTCCCATCGTCAGCATCACGTCTCCATCCCTTCATTTTTCAACCTCTTGATCCCCCTTTTAATACCTCACCTCATCAGGAGCTCTTCCCCCGTTGTGGATCAGCACATCTGGGTCCAGGTCCAGGTCCTGGCTCGGGTGTAGGGAGCACCTTCACCTCGTCTGCGAGCCTCCTCAGCAGCTGTCACGAAAACCAAACAGACTTCTCTTAATTGGTGTTCCAGACTCGAGGAAACGGGACTCAAATATTTGCATAATTTCACAGAGGAATGGAGGAAATTGTTAAAACATGTGGGGCCGAGGCCGAGGCCCGTGGTAACCCGACCCGGCGGCCCCGAGTGGCTCTTGGGTGCCACCCAGCGCCAACGGTGCCAGGAGGGGGGGCAGGGGTGAGGAGAGGGCAGTGGAGGAGAGAGAGAGGCGAGGAGTGAAAAGGTCATTCTGGCTGATCCTATTAAGAGTGGCTCACCTTCATACGGCTCAGAACCAGAGCGGACACGGGAAGAATCGAACCCGTGGTGTCGCATGAACACGACGCTGGCTGCAAAATAAAAAATAACTTTTTCTTTCAGAAATGTATTCTGTTGCATTTGCACATAATGTCTGAGAATGTGGAAGTAAATAAAGCTGTTAATCCTTAGAAGATAAATCAGAATCATGAGAGAAATAAGGATAAAAAGTATGTTTTTAATTTAAAAATTAAACTTTTGCGACCTTTAAAAAAAAAGTCAAAAAAGCAACTATTTTGTGAGACAGAGCCTTATGTCATTACTCATGTCATTGCAGACCATTTAAGCAGAGTATAAGATGCATTTATAGTCAAATTAAAGACACCTAACTAACCAGGAGTGCATCAATATCAAACTTAATGGTTTCTATCAAACCCTACTGGTTCTCAGAGTTCTCAGTTCTTCAGACCAGATGAGGCGGTCTCTGAGAAACCATGTGTTTGTATGGATTTTAAAGGAGAAAATCAATTAAATGAGAACGCTACAGAACAATGGAAGATATATGGAAAGCAGGACAGTAAGAAATGCAGCCAAAAATATGTCTTTTCTCTTTTTTTTGTGATTCGCTAGATAATAAGCTCATTTTAGTGCATTTATGAGTTGAGATATGTCCATTGAAATCCAATTAGAAGAGAATATGATGCAATGTTTGCTATTCTCTCCAAACGTGGTTGTTCTTTCAACATGAATGTGTATTAGTCCTCCTCCATGCTGGTTCCCACATTCGGGACCAGAGGTGTTCGGGGTCCCAGGACCGAGGAGATGAAACGAGCCATGTGGAAAAGACATCGAGCGTTAAGCGTCCTCGCTGGAGATAACGTGAGCGGACCGTTTACGGGCGATGCCAGCTGCACCGGAGAGACACACCGCGGCCAGCTTTTGTCACCTTGTAAAGGAAGAAGAGGAGAGCGGGGGAGTGTCGGGGAGGCAGTGAACGCCACAGCAGGCTTTTTTGTTGCACGCCAGAGGCGGAGGCAGCGAGGAGGGGGGGCGCGGGGGTCTGAAATCTGCACGGTGCTTCATAAAAAAGGGAGGAGGCTCGTAGACGCATGAAGTCGCTCAAACAAGCATCAGGTGACGCCGACTCCAAAGGAACATTTCATGCTGTAAAGTGTTTTTAACGGCTAAGAGAGATTGTGAAATAGAAGCCTGTGATTGTTGACGTTAGGTGTTATTTCATGCAATATACATGCAAATGAGCGTACGTAATTATGATTAATAAAAGACACACAACAACTTTGTATTACCGAGGAGTGATTAGATCTAATCACGTGGAGGTATGGCGAGTAAACAGATCACAGAAACAGCCGCTCCTTATGAATACAACATAATTATTAAGTGATTATGGTGATTACACGCCCACCAGGGGGGGTTGTTGTCGGCGTGTCTTCATTATCACGCAGATTAATCAACGCCACAGGCAGCGGCAGCGAGGCCGATGGGATAAAAGCATAAAAAACAAGAACATACATGATCGGCTGCATAGAAGGAGGAGAAGAAGAACGACGAGCTTTTATTGGATGTGATGAAATCCAGCAGGTCTCTGACTCTAGATCAGGCATACCTGTTACATCTGATACACTTCCCCGATGTCTGACTGCTGTATCAATTATGATGATCAGTAGACTCACTTTGGGGGGGGGGTCTTGTATATTAATGCTAGTTTTTGATATAAAGATCAAAGAGAAGTTCACACATTCCTCGTGTCTCATAACGATCATCAGCAGCGTCACAGACGTCTGCAGAAACGCCGTCTCAGATATTAGACGCGTCTCATGATGGATGAAGAACGTCTGGGCTGAGGCAGTGAGACAGGCTGAGCGTGTGAGACGGGGAGCAGTGAGACCGGCTGAGCGTGTGAGACGGGCTGAGTGTGTGATGCAGCGATAGAGGAGAGCGTGTCTTACTGATGCAGTGGAGATACAGTGCATTTGTCCTTTCAAGTGTGTGTGTGTGTGTGTGTGTGTTGTGTGTGAGTATGTGTGTGTGTGTGTGAGAGTATGGCTTTCTATGATGACAGAACAAACGACCTCCTCTGTCATGCATGGCCTTGAGAAACCTCCATGGATTTAAGGGCTCCATCAGCCCGGGGGTGAAGGGGGTCGGGGGGGTCTGGCTTGTCCTTAGAGCTGCCTGTTTGTCTCTTTCCACACCGCCGACTAGCCAAACAGCAGGGTCCTCCTCCTCTCCCACGGGTCAGGTCCCTCTCAACCCCCGGCCAGCTTTGATCTGACGGAGAGAAGAAGGAGAAGAAGAAGGAGAAGAAGAAGAAGAAGGAGAAGGAGAAGAAGAAGGAGAAGAAGAAGAAGAAGGAGAAGGAGAAGAAGAAGGAGAAGAAGGAGAAGAAGAAGAAGAAGAAGAAGAAGGGGGTCTGAGAGGGCTTTGGGATCTCTAAGCTGTGTGTGTGTGTGTGTGTGTGTATGTGATGGGGGTAAAGGCAGGGGGTGGACAGGGGTCAGCTGGGGTCAAAGGTCAGCGTCCAGCTCCACTGTCCCGTTCCAGAAAAACAGCTTCCACACATTGGAAGACGACGGCTCAAAGTTGCTGATAGTCCAATATGTTTACAACACCGGTGTATCAGATGACTCCGTGTGAATGCTAACAGGTGTCATTCATACACAGAGAATGATTAGCTTCCATTAGCGTAGCTTATTGTACGGCATCTTTAAGCTCGTTGTTTTGGTTTTCTGGACCCTCAAATGTTTTTTGATCCACTCGTTGCTCTCAAAGCAAGCAGCTGTTTTTTGTTTTTGTTTTTAAAAAGCTTTATCAAAAAAAGAACTGTGCTCTTCCTGCCTCACAAGTAGACAGACAGAAATTAATGACTAGCTAATGAACAAAGTGGAGAATTTGGCACCAAATATTCTGGAGAGGGTGGAGACCAAAACCGGAGCTTGAAGAAAAAAAGTGGTCTCATTATTTATTTATTATTTGTAGTGCACTTTTCATTTAATTAATCTCAGAGTGCTGACATTATGACAAAAAATAAAATAAGCATAAAAGCATCACAAAGCAATCATAGCCTTTTGAATAAACAAGGTTTTCAGGCCTGCCTAAAATAATATTTGATATTGCAGCTTCGAGGCACAAAGTATTGCAGATTTTTTTTCATGGCTCGAAGCTGCAAAATCAAAAGGAAATCTACCTCCTGCTCACGTGATTTCTGCTTCATTCATTGATTGATTGTGTGAACGTATTTGCTGATGATGTCACATTCTAGAACGACGAAGAAGCAACAGTCAGGTGAAGATACAACCCCCCCTCGCATCTCCTCTGTAGTTCTGATGCTCACCTGTGTGAGCGGCTGAGCTCCCATGTGCCACTCATCCTCATCTCCACGCCGTCTCCCGGCGGCGGCAGCCTCTCTGACCACCACTCACTTCTACCCCCCCCCCCTTTTGAAGGCTGAGTAATTAACGTGCCATCTGATACACCATCCGGCTATAGAGGCTCTCCAGGGGAGGACGCACACACACACACAACCTGCACACACACTTTAGACGCACAGGTGATCCATCAAACGGCGTTAACTGGCCGAGTGTCGCTGTCAGCTGCGTCTGGTTGGATGACGGCGACCCCGAGGTTAGCCCAAAGAGACCATCACGCCCGTAATGACAATCCCCTCTTCAGCCATTTGGAACTGGATGCACCATAAAACTAATCCCTGATACGCGTCTGATTGAAGGTCTCTAACCGTTCCCCTGAAGGAACAGTTTGGTATGAGGGGGGGGGTTCAGACTCACACGGCTGGATGGAGGGTTTTTAAATGTAATTTTGTCAGTTTGAATGCCGAGATGTGCAAATGTGTGCTTATTTTATTTTTATTTTATTATTATAGCTTATATTATGTTAATATAATGTGTTTTTATTTTGAAAAAACATAACATTTACTTTTTAAATAGTCTAATATTTCTATTGTTACAATAATATCCTACAAAAACCGCACAATTTTCATTTTTATCCACTTTTTGAGACAAAAAAACTGATAATAAAAGCAAAACATTTGACAAAAATGTCCTCATAACGGTTCAAATTGATTTTAATTGTGAAATATGTGTTTTTATTCATGAGTGCAGCTGACTCTGTTCCTTAAGGGATTATGAAGTTATTAAGAAGTCTGAAGTGAGTCTAATCCTGTAACGTAATTTATTACAAACAAATCTCACTCTCAGTGACACAAAGAGCCACGGGTTTGTGTTTTTGTTGTTGCACCTGTGCCGACTCCACATTCTTCAGAGGAACCAGACAACAGAGACCAGACCACATAAATTTCTCTCTTCCACCAGGACTTTTTCAGAACATCACGTTCTACGCGACGGCCGTGAAATCGCTTTGATTTCCGATGTGGTCACCGAGAGTTCAAACCTCGGAGAAGAAACAAAAAAAATAAATGGATTTAGTTGCAGATTGTGGCAATCAGAAATCCCTTCACGGGACGTTTTCTCCCCGAGGTCAAAGGTGATGCACGGGATGTCAAATTAAGAGTCTCGATCCTGACGTTTTATTTTGGTACGTAGTTTTGTGACTACCAAAATAAAAGCTTTTCACATGATAAAGACTAACCTTTGCTCCGGGTGATGACCAGGAGAACCTGCTTTTTTTTTGAGGGGGGGATCACGTTTGATGTGGCCGACGCTGCCCACGGGCAAAAAAGAAAAAAGTTCTAATCCAGAGTTGCAGGTGTGTTACACTTTTGTTGCCCCAGCAGAAGTTCACAACAGAGTTGATGACAAAGGGAGAACAATACGGGAGGCTGTGAATGGCTAATCCCTCGGGGCCGCTGACAGGTCGGAGGGCCTCTGAGCATCCCGGGGACTCATCTCCCCTCTGGGATGGGCCGCTCCGTGACAGCGATGGGAAAACCCGGGACGCTTCCAGGCCGCCGAGCCTTCGGCCCCAGAGCGGAGACTGGGGAGCCATTGTGAAGGAGGGGGGGGTATCATCTCCATTGTCAGGTTGTGGGTTGTGTCTTTGTAATGTCAGAAGATGAACTCAGGGAGGAATACACCACCGGAGGGTAGGGGGGGGGGGGTTTAGAGTAAAAACCTGTTCTGGAAATCCTGCTGACCTCATTAATGTTGCACATAAAGTTATAATATTTAACACTAAATCCTGTTTATTCCTATTTAAGAGATTTATGAAAATAAAGTAGAAAAATATATTGATGTATGATGATTTTATATCAGTGTGTAAATGCATGGCATTTTTATGCCATGAAGGCGTCCAGAGGGTGCAAAATGTGTCAATAGAGACAATCAAAGACATGTGAAATAAAAAATCATTGGATTTCAAAAATATAACTAAAAAGAAAAGTTCTTGACAGCCAAATTTATTACCAAATCAAAACAACAAATCAGGAAAAATGGCCAAAAATGCCCAAGGAGGGCATGAGGGTTAAATCAGTAATCATCAGTAATCATGTTTGACCATGATATTATTATTATTATTAAATAATTCATGCATTTGTTTGGTGCTCTAAAAGATGAGACATTTTTGCAAAATTATTCCAACTTCATATACTTATATATAGCATGTATTTAGATAAGAGAGTGGCTTATTGTACGCTTTATTCCTGTGTCTTGGTAAAAGTAGTAGAAGAGCAGGTTGATGCTCGACTGGAGAATGTATATAAAGTATATAAATGTGTATAAGTGTCCAAGTCTTACAACTTATTGATTGATTTTTAACAGCCAATATTCATGCTGTAATCTGCCTTTTAGAATGATGAAATATCTAAAAAAAGAAAGTATTTTACTAAGACTTTAATTGTGTTTGTGTGTAAGAACATATCGTCAGACACACCTTCCAGAACTCGGACACAATGGGAGAAGTCTGCAGCGTGTATCGTGGAAAGGACCCGCTGGTGTTAATCTCGTTGTGAGAGAGACAGAAAGGCGAGGGCGAGATAATAGATCTGGTTCGGGGGGGGTGAACAGGACCAGGATTGCTCCACAAATATCACAAATATCTGGACCAGGACGCCACCTAAGGAACGGGAAACAATGTAGGCCGAGGCCGAGAGAGGGCCGCCTCCCCCCTCCTCACCAATAATGCATCCTCCCTTTCCCATCTTCTTCTACCCCCCCCCCCCGTTTTGGCTCGACCTTCCCTTTCAGAGAGTCCGGCTCATCCTGCCACAAAGAGCCTCCATTCTCCTCCCGGGAGGAGGCTGCCAGTCCCGCGCTGTAACCCAATCACCTCCCTAACAGAGGAGTGTGTCATCTCCACGGAGCGGCAGGAAGTCAGCTCCTCCGTCTCACACTCACCAGAGGGCGGACGCACCAAAGCATCCACGCACCGATATCCTGCAGCCAAGAGCAGCAGGACATCGGAGTTTTTATATACTTGACTTGCAGGCTTAAATTGACATAACTGTGTTTATCAGGTGAAATCTTATTGTCAAAGAAATCCAACAAAAAGACCAAAATGTACAAGAATCATCTGTGAAGACAAAACCAGATTGAGTTTAATCCTAATCCCTGTACTACTCATGAACATGGGCGTTGTAGTTTATTTAGAGAGCCTCAAATCTGTGTCTGAAACCGTTTCCCTCAGCTGTTTTAGATAGAATATATATTTTTTTTAATTAAAGTGTTGAAATAAGATTTAAATCTTCATGATTAGAGTTCACGCTTCAGACTAAAGTGTCACAGACGAGTCGAAAATCAAATTAACAGACTAAAACAGCATTGGTTTTAAGTCTTTTCCACGAGATTGGTCTCTAATCAGAGCAATGCCAGGCTTAGTCCTTAAAATTACATAATTTGGCATTTTGTATAAGTAACAATATGTATTTCATTCATTAAAAAATATATATTTTGTGTTCGGTAACATAAAAAAATCCAATATTTGTTTCAGTGATGATAACCTTCACAGAATGGGCTTGAAAAAACACATGACCTTCACCCTCGGATCTGCTCCCTCGAACGTCCGAGTCCTCGGTTCCTCGACAGACCGAAGTGTGGACTTTTATCCCTCTTCAATAGTTCTAATCGTGGTGATTTGTAGAAAATCAACTCTGTTTTTAGGATGTTCATATGTGGAAGGAATGTATTGTCTAAACAAAGCCGAGGAGCTCTAATGTTCCCACGAGGAATGTATACGTGATAGGAGTCGTTATAATTTACATATTCCTTTTCTCATTAGCGGTTTTGAGTGACTGGATATTGAATAACAAACACGGTGAAAGTGGGTTTGGAGGAGCTCAAAGCAGCTCAGGCAGATTCCTGCAGATCCCCCCCCCCCCCACAGATGTTGGCTTTGGACCTATAGTTCCTTCCTGTTCATGGAAATTCTTCTACAAATAAAAAAAAATGTTTCAGTCGTAGCAACAAAAAGAATGGATTGTGCTGAGCCTTTATCGCTGACGGAGCATTTATATATACGTTCCGCTTGGATTCAATTAATATCTGGAAACAATAACGATAATTACACAAGAGGATTGTTATTATAGTTTCATTTACATGCACTTTTTTTTTTAAAGGTCACAATTAAGGTGGGAAGTAAGAAACTTCCTTGAGTAGAATTTTCAGGTATTTGTACTTTACCTGAGTATTTCTTGTGTTTTAATGCACTGATTATTTTTCTTATTATTAATATGACAGCCAGTAGAAATATCCTTCATAATGTTCCTTTACTTCATACTTTGTACATGTACATGTTACAGGATGTATTTTTTCACTTTTACTTTGAAGTTGAATCAGTACTTTTACTTATTTTAGTATCTGTACTTCTATTTGAGAAGAGAATATTTGTACTTTTGACACCTCTGATGGTGAAAACCAGCAAAAGGAATTTAACACCAAAAATCCCCAAATCCTGCACAGTCCAAGATAATGCTAACCATAATAGAGATCTGCTGCCCTCTGCTGGACAAAAAGAGATATTGCACTGTGCGACGGAAACCAAGACCTCAACACTCAATGCAACTTAAAACTAAATCTAGAGAAAGAGACTTAAAGAGCATCTCATATCATATTAATAAGAATATATATATATAATTCCCCTTAAATGCATTAGAACTAAATTCAAGCCAGTTTTGAAAATGTGAGGAGTAGAAAGTACAGGTATTTGTTTTAAAATGGAGTAAAAGTAAAAAGTTGTCAGAAAAATAAAATACCCAAGTACAAATACCTGAAAATTCTACTCCAGTTCATAAATGCAATATTTGTACTTCGTTACAGCCCACATTTGCAAATCTACAAGTACTGAGCAGATATGACTGTAGGTGAAACATACAGGAAGTGACTTTCAACATAAGAGTTCACATTTATTTATTTTTTCTCTATTAAAATGAATCACATGATATCTACTCTGGAAAGCCCATTTACCAATACCAGGTCAATAATTTGAGGAAAGTTTCTTATTATTCTCAACTTGATCCTGTGGAAACAGATACAATAAGTAGTAAGAAACCAGTTAAATTATGTAGGCTACTCAACCACAGCTTTACCATTTATTAACCCAGAATCTCAAGTGTTAATATAACTTACCAATAAAGTTGTTCTCAGACGATCTAAGTGACTGTAGGTCATATACAGTCAATTACATAGATCTTCAAATGCACACAGACAGACAGACTTGATTATTACAAATAATAATAAAACGTTAGCCCATTTATGGAGGGGAAGCAGCACAAGCTAAATCTCAGTTACCTTGATTTGTGTGCATGCTCGCTTCTCTGCATCCACTTCAGCCTATAAGGAAAGAAAAAATGGAGGTTCAATGTAAGCTTGCAGATTGCATAAGTTTACAACTTCATGTCCATGCATTACTACGGACGTAACTAGCACTCAAGTGCATACGTTACTGAGTCGGCTAATGGCTAAAGCTAGCTGCAACTTAACGGTCGCTCGTCTTAAGAAAGCTACGAGGCCTACGTTAGTTCATTCGGGTACATGTAAGAAGAAGAAAAATATTAACCAGATAAGGGCGCTTCACATAAATATCAGCGCCACACAAAGAAACGCTACGGCTGCTAACTGAAAAGAGTTACGAGCTAACATCGTTAACGACGCAGGCGCGGCAATTCAAAAATTAGCGCGAATCACCGCGGCCATTGCCCGTTACCCTAAAAGTAAAAACAGCGCAGTCTAACGATCAAACACTTTATTATTTGTGATACCCATGTAACGTTATAACAAGCAAAGCAGTTTTAACAAGTTTGTTTGGTTTACTTACAAGTTAATCCATGAACGAAGATGAGACGCGGACTCTCGCACACGGCAGCCATCTTGGACAAAAAAATTTGCGTCGGTCAGGGCAGCAGTCACAACGTCGTGACGTCATGACGTCCGTGTACGTAGCCTTTACTCAAAAGCAATCATTGATGGGGAACACTTTACTCATAAGTTCTGTGCCACAGAAAATTAAAACTAGATTAATCGTTCACGTCACTGATTAGTTATAAGTTCTTTCAACTATTAAACAGATTTTAATTATTGTGCCCTCAGTCCTTATAAGTTAGTAGTACAGTTCGGGTTTACAGTGTAGCTTTGTGTATGTGATATTTCCCTAATATTATTATCAAGTTTATGACATACAGTTCTGTTTCTTACTTTTGACATCGTGGACACCAAAAAGTACATTGTTCCAATCTAAAGAAAAATCTGAGTCAATCTTCAATGTGATGTAACGGATTACTTCTTTCCAGTAGGTGGCAGTAGAGCTACAGTTCCAAAACAGATGCGTCACAGTTTCAGGCTCAGACTCGCACAGAGAACAATTCACACATACATCTTTCTTACATTTTAACAAATAATGTTTGGCAGGGTAATATCTATGAATTAGTTTGTAAGACACTTCTCTCACTTTATTTGTAATTAGGTATTTGTATGGAAGGTTCCATATTTGGATCCAGTTCAGTCCATGAACAATATTAGACCAGTGCTGAACAACAGATGGAGTCGTGGTAATATCAGGTTGAAATAGTGATCTATTGATAATTCCTTTTTTTAGTTTGAACAGAAAAACACATATGCCCTACTGGTGTTAATATGGGATCTAAAGGAGGACAAACTGGTTTACCAGCACCTCTTAATAGAGTTAGGATACCAGAAGGAACAGCATCCTTTACAATTGCAAAGTCCCTTGGGGTCACAGGAATACCATATGTTGAAAGGAATTCAGTGTCATTTAGTAAATTTCCATTATCATTGACTAAAATAATGTTATTATCAAACCATGAATTAAGAAATAGAGATTTATTTTTATATTTGATGTGTTGATTGTTCCAAATAAAGCACGTGGAGAGAAGTTGTGCTTATAGATTAAAGACCATGCCAACAGCATTTGTTTGTGGAAGTTGGATAGAATTAGGGGAAGTTTTTCTATTTTATAATCACATAATAGCACATATTCAAGGCCTCCAATGGTAGAAAAAATAAATTTGTGTATAAAATTCCAAGTGGATGTAGGATTATGTAAGAACTGCTTTATCCAGTTAATTTTAAAGGTATTGTTGAGGGTAGTAAAGTCAAGAAAAGTTAGACCACCAGACTCATAAGTGTTCATAATAACAGATTTTTTCACATAATGCGTCTTGTTTTTCCAAATAAAATGAAATAATAACTTATCAATGGCACTACAGATTTGTTTTTCGACAGACAAGGGAATAGCTGCATAAGTAAGACGAGACCATCCTTCTGCCTTTGTTAGCAGTATTTGACCTTTTACAGATAAATCCCTTTGAAGCCATTGGTTTAACTTTTTCCTTGTCGACTTCTTGGGAAAAACTCACCAAACACGCCAACAGCTGCGACTCCACACTAACCTGATGAAAACTCCTCTTCTTTCTTCATCACGACCACTTTGCCATCAAGTCTGCCTCCCCCAGACCCCCCAGACCCCCTCCCTCCGGGTCCTGGTTCTCCATCCATCTGTTCTCACGTCGTTTTAGGGGGTTTAACTGAACAGGAGGACTCGGAGATCAAGAGATCACTGCTCGGCGTCAATGTTTTCAGTGTGACGTGCGCGTGTTTATCTGCGCGTGCACGCGCGTTGAGTTGAACTTTTTGAGTGAAATATGAAGAAGTGCATTCCGTGAGATGTGAGCTCTCCGGACCTCCTGCTGGCTGGTCTGAGATCTGGTCTGGAAACATTAGTTACAGGAACGTCACTAATTAATGTTTGAACAGGTGGTTGTGACGTAGTTCATAATAATATATAAATAATGTTTAAAAGAAACTTGTTTTTACAACAGAATAAAACCAAAGCAGCCATAAGATTCATGGATTTGCTGACTGTGCGTTTGAAAGCACGTGACAACCTGCACTTTGTTTACATAGAGCAAATAAAAAGATAACTCATTGAATTGTTATGATTTATGATTTTGTGCAACAGAAGGAAAGAAGACAAACACTATTTGTATTTTTTTTTTATCTGAAATGCAAAAATATCAAAGGCCAAACATCACAAAGGCAATAAATACTGTAATAAAGGAGAATCCTGCTGCACATCAGTGTAAATACTGTAATAAAGGAGAATCCTGCTGCACATCAGTGTAAATACTGTAATAAAGGAGAATCCTGCTGCACATCAGTGTAAATACTGTAATAAAGGAGAATCCTGCTGCACATCAGTGGTGCAATATGTCAAACAAGTAGAAAAACAGCATTTTGAGTTGGAAGGTGTTTCTGTGAAATGCTCTCTAACAGTCAATCTATATATATTAATAATATTAACACTAATGGACATGCACACAAGAAACTGCATATCTGAAAACAAATGTATACAATAATGACTTTATTATCTCAAAAGAATGAGAAACTTCTTCAAATTTAATGACTTAATATCTCAAAATAATGACTTAGTAACTCAAAAATATTGCCTTAATATCTCAAAATAATGAGAAACTTCTTCAAATTTAATGACTTAATATCTCAAAATAATGACCTAGTAACTCAAAATATTGCCTTAATATCTCAAAAATAATGAGCAACTTCCTCAAAATAATGACTTAATATCTAAAAAAATGACTTAATATCTCAAAATAACGAGAAACTTCCTTAAAATGAATGACTTATCTCAAAATAATGAGATACTTCCTCAAAATAATGACGTAGTAACTCAAAATAATGAGAACCCTTCTCAAAATATTGACTTATTACCTTAAAAAATGACTTAATATCTCAAAAAAAAGAGAGAGAAACTCTCAAAATATTGACTTATTTCCTCAAAATAATGAGAAAAAAAGCATGTCTTTATTGTTCTCTGTCTCTCTTGTTCCCTCTTGCATCCCATTAAAGTTCGAGTCCCAGTCATGTTGGGGTCTTTCAGGGCCAGATGGAGCCTCATCTGTGCAACAGGACGTGTTCATAATGTCTGCAGACTGCGAGCAGCAGCAGAAGAGAGTCTACGCTGTCGCTCCACACAGCCTCACAGTGGGGGGCAGGTCCTGGCTGTCCTCAGACCGGCCTGTCATCATGAAGGGCCAGGTCTGTCAAAGCAAACACAGCGTGGGTCAGCAGCAAACACACTACAACCTGTTTAAAGTTATATAATATATCTCTTCCTACCAGGTTGACTGGGTGCGCAAAGCCGCTCCCGAAGCGGTCGTCCTGCAGCAGCTGCCGCAGGTGCGAGATGTAGCTGGACGCCAGCCGCAGCGTGTCCAGCTTGGAGAGCTTGGTGTCCGCGGGAACCCAGGGCAGGCTGGTCTTCAGCCGGGAGAACGCCTTGCTCAGCACCCTCATGCGCGCCCTCTCCCTGGCGTTGGCCGCGTTCCTCTGCGTCTGGCGCGCGTCCTTCGGGAGGTGATGATGATGATGGTGGTGATGGTGACGCGCCTTGGAGAGCTTGGTGCTCTGCTCATCCTCCAAGTCCTCCAAGTCCTCGTCCGAGTCGCGGCTGCGCCCGGGGTCGTAGCAGGTGATCCTGTCGTAGTCCTCAGCATCACTGGCAGCGGACCCGGTGGACATGGCGCGCTCCACCTGTGCGCGCACCCTCGGGAGGCGGACACACGCTTGGGGGAACAAGCAGTGACTTGGAAAATGGAGCTTCTCTGCTTGAAGAGGACTTTAGAAAAGTTTTCTCTCCACTTTTAAATCCCCATTTGGTCACTGCAACTTGTTTTCACTATAAAACCGAACGCTGGAGGTCAAGTCAGCCAATTGCAGCTCTCTCTGTAAATCTGAAACATGCCCTCTTCCTTAGCTACCCCTCTAATTTAAGTGTCCCGGACTTGGCATCTGCACCGTCCCCCCACCTCCCCCCTTGAACATTTCTCCTCCCCCTTTTCTCCAAGCCACCGTGACCTCAGTTAGACCACAACTCCATCCTATACTCCCGTTAAAGACATGAAGTTGCTCATCTGCAACATTAAACCACGTCAATTAATTGAATATTGTTGGTAAATCTGGAATTGCAAAACTCTCAGGATATCTGAGGATTGATTTCACTTCATTTTACATTTTATTACAGGAGGTTTATGTATAAGTTCCCTATTTTTGCGTCACATTGGACACATCTACAGTAAACACTTCACACAGATGTGGTTTTTTTGGTGATAGAAATGTCTCGAGGACCTTATCAAAAGTGCCTAATCCTTGTGCTGGTTTCACAGAGGGATCGGGTTTCTGCAGCTGGAGCGGCCCTTTCACACGCGAAGCCCGATGCAGTGCACCGGCCCCAGCTGTTCCCCGTTCCCATGACATCTGGAGCGTTGGCATGACAAGGGTGTGGCAGAGGCGAGGAGGCACCATCTTCATTCCCATACTTGCAAATCAACTGTGCATCAAGTTGTTGTTGCTTTATGTCCTCCAAACTTTTCTAAAACAAAAAGCAAGAACATGGACCAGAGCAGAGACATTGCAGGGAAGTTTTCTGAGAAATAAAAGTTGTTTTTGTGATATCTGTTTTGCACCATAAGCGATAAAATATAGTATATTGTACACTATATTAAAAAAATGCATGTGAATCTTTGCAGAATGGAGTTCAGAGGTTGGATTTTTTTCTGAATGCATGACAAGAACCCCTCTTCCCTTTCTCAGGAGATTCCCAGCACATCCCAGGTCCCTGTCAGCTACCACTCTCCACATAATACGTGTGAAATTTAGATTTTTTTTTTTATGACAATAGCAAGACTCTGCCAAGAATTACCTAAGCGCAGCTGAAATGCATGCTTGATTTTTTGGTCGTGGGCCATGCCAAGGATCACTAGAGAGGAAACCCAAACACTCCCCGAGATGGAGGGTAAAGTTTTTCCAACATTCTGACCCCCGATCTCGTCGTATTGATCTACTAAAAATATTCTTCCTTTCCTTTATAACTCCAATTAAAAATCAAGTGTTTTTGAAAGTCACTGCTCAAGTTTCTCCTTCTTCACAGAGCAAGAATGTCCACTAATCCAGGACACATTCCCATGCTTCCCCCCTACACAATCCATGCTGTGGAACAAGAAGACCCGACATCAGCCGGACCTCGGAGGGATACTTAACTTCTCCTCGGACGTGTCAAGAAAGGTTGAGATATTGAGTTCCACTTGTGAGACGGTCAGAGCTTTCGGGCAGGCTGCCATCTCATCCATCCGTCAGCGAGGTGAAGGGCTCGGGGACGTGCAAGCTAAGGGATTCTGCTGTTGGATTTACTTCTCGTTTTAGAAGCTGTCATCGGCTTTTTTTTTTTTTTCCCCTGTATAAGACGAAAAGTTATTGGCTCCTTCAAGCAGGCTGAGATAAAAAACAAATGGGCTCATTAGTCATTCTGTAGACGTGGCTCCTCGAGTAAAAGCAGAACAATTATTATTGTGTGTAACCGACGGTTACATGGTTATTGGAGTTGCCCGGGGAATAATTAAACTCAGGGCCGACGGTAATAAATATCACTTAAAAACTCGACTTGAAGGGAGAGGGGGAGCTAACGTTTGTCCGTCAGCGAAGACTTTCAGAGGTCGCGACCTCTATCAGTGCTGGAGAAGCAGAGCGACAGGTGCGAGCCCACGATGCCAGAGGCCTCTCCCTCTCTCTCCCTCTCTGTGATTCCCATGCTCGCCTCTGAAGCTTTAAGCGGGCGTGCGACACCAGCGAAGAACCACATCAGACGCAATAATCCAGCAATTACTGCAGACTTTCTGTTATTGTGTCTGGAGTTGGAAAACCACGCCCGGCCCAGAAACACTCAAAGAGTCCAGAAATCGGTTTATAATTCATTTAATCTTCACAGGTTACTCATAATCTGCCTGTCTGAATTATTAAAATATTGAAATTAACACATCACAGAAATTAATCTCCATATGGGAGGCTTCGTTTCAGCAGCTTTATATTTTCTCTGTCTCCAAAATGATCATTTATCGTGTACTTGTCACATTACTTGACACACGAAGACACACTACAGCATTTCAGAAACAGCTACTCTGCACACATAACAGACCTGTGGGATTATGGGGGATTTACTGTTTCACCTTCA
Organism: Chelidonichthys spinosus; assembly: GCA_029853015.1. Classification (NCBI taxonomy): domain Eukaryota; kingdom Metazoa; phylum Chordata; class Actinopteri; order Perciformes; family Triglidae; genus Chelidonichthys; species Chelidonichthys spinosus. Next base: position 20,028,030 of record CM056837.1, read on the forward strand.
ATGAAGATCTATAGGATAACACCATGCAACACCAATCAATCACACACTAAGTTTAAAGCATTAAATTAATTGTTCCCACAGTCCAGTCGACACATAATACCATCTATATCTCTACCTTTAGAACATGGAGATAACGTTATATTTGTTGCTATGCGGAGATGGTTTTACTTGTCTCCTCCTCTTCAGGTCTTCTTGGACTCGATGGCCTTCATCAGTGGGATCCAGCGGGACACGCCGTGCCCTCTCGGCTTGGCCTGGCTCAGACGGGCCCACTTGTTGCCTCCGATGGTCACGGGGCCGTCGTACTCGTCGGCCTCCGAGGTGATCTCCATCTTCTGGATGATGAGCTTCAGGAGGTGGTGCTGCTTCTCCATCATGCCGGACACCTCCTTCATTCTGACGAGGAGAAACACAGATTCAGTCTTCATTTAAACCACAGTTAGACGTATAATCAGAGAGGCTCCATGTGTTTATTATAGAGAAGTCACACCTCTCTGTGACCTGGTAACAGTATTTATTTATTTTACACCACTAGGGGGCGCTCATGCAACAAAAACTACTGTTAACTTGCTTGATAGACCATAGTTGTTTCATTCCTCCTGAAGTTCACTGTATTTTAAATGATCATCCGGTGATAAATGCGTGTTTTACCTGTACTTCTGCTTCCTGAGCTCGTTCTCCAGCATGGTGCAGTGTGGGGATTTGGCCTGCAGACGATTCCAGACGTCCTTTGTGTCCTCCTCACCTATGATTAACTGTCTCAGGTAGTTCTGCAAACACAAGCAGAGAGGATTAGGAAACGCGAAGATGTTAGTAGAGTTATCTGCTGTTAGCGAAGGCGTACCTTGGAACAGTGGCGGTTGGGGTAGATGGTGAGGGAGGGTTTGTCCACACGTTTCATAAACCAGTAGGGCAGTTTGTCTTCCAGAGCGGTGTGCAGCTCGATCTGGGGTCAGAGTTCAGATTTTCCAGTCAGAAGCATTGACTTACATTTGACTCGATGCATGGATCAAAGAAGATAGCAGATAAACGATGTATTTCATACATACCTGCATGCCTATCCGTTTAAGGGCGGCGTTCCTTTGTACTTCGGCGATGTCTCCGACTGCTAGACCGATCTACAACACAAACAAAACACTTTTCAAATGCAAAAGGTAGCGGGTCGTAGCTTTGTTGTGAGAAGAGGATGTTCCTCGGGAGAACACTTACCATCAGGTTCACCAGCAGGATCGGCATGAGCAGAACGAAGGCCACGAAGATGACGTAGGTCAGGATGCCAAACGGAAGCTGGTTCTTCAGATAAGTGTCCAGGAAGTTATTTTGGTAGTTCAGCTCCCCGACCATCATCACGAACGTTTGTATCACCGAGAGCGGAACGCTGTCAAACTCTTTCTACGGGTAAAAAAGAAAAAGAATAATAGCTTAGCCTAGCATTCATGTTTCCAAGAGGAAAAAGCATTTTTGGTATTAGCTAGACAGAAGAACAGAAGAGTTTTGATGGTCGGTTTTTGCTCCTACCTGGTTGAGCATCAACGCATGGAACGCCAAACCGAAAGCCAGCACCAGGTACAAGAACAGCATCACGATACGGACCAGGGTCCTCATGATCTCCCAAAACATGACCACATAGATGCCAATGCCCTCAAACCTGGAGAAACAGGAGATCATATTATATACTTCTATGTGTCTATCATTTAAAAAAAAAGAGAGATTCTGTTGAAATGGTGCAGTACCTCTGGAGATAAAGGAGAAATCCAATCCAGGAGCTTAGAACTGCCAAAGCCCCTGCTTGCCAGTGTAGGGAACCCTCTACGTTGAGCATGGTGGGAACCATGAAGAGAAGGGAGAGGATCGCAGAGAACCAGTCGCTCTGGTTGGAGTAATCCTTGAAGTAATTCCAGCGCTTTTTCACGACAAAAAGAAAGATAGGGTTCACAATTACCAACAACCAACGACCAACAACCTTGCAGATATTTCACAACATTCAATTCTGCACAGTCCGATTTTCCTCGCCTGGATTTCACTTAACCTTGTGAGACCCGCAGGACCAGCAGTTCCCTAAACAGTCTTGGAATTGCATAAATGGGGTATGACTGGAAAGCTGAGACTCTTGTGCATTCAATGAGCCCGATCGTATTCATTTATGATGATGTTAGTCCCCATAGTGGCCATTATTTGATACTCGACCTCACACTATGAAATGACCTGTTGTGACCTCTAGGATAAGCACAATCTCATGAAACTTTCTAACCACATCTACATCCTGAGGAATTCAAATGATTGATATACTGAGATAAATGGGGTTTATGAGCACTTTCCAGCAGAGGCGCTTGCCGTCCAATCACCAAAAAATTTAATTATTGCAGAAATCTCCAAAAGTCCAACGGTTTTTGATACTAAATCACAGCATGGCCTTTCCCTACGGTGTTCCTCGAGGTCCAGAAATGCTGCGCGACTCATGAGACATAATTGAGCGTGACATCAGCATCGTAAACTTCCATCATAATGTTCAAAGCTCTCTCTAAACTTTTTTTGAAATCCAAAACACAACATTTACTGCAGATTATTGGCAATAAAAAGTTGACACAAACTGCGGCGCTGCATCCAATTCATCTTCAGGCTGGCACATACCCCCCTAAAACAACAGGTCCATGTGGGCCTCTTCAAAAACCAGCTTCACAACAACACTTCAGCTAGATTATTGAACCTGTAACGGCTAAGCGGGGAATAAGTGCGAGGATGACATTGTGACAGCGGCGATGCAGCGATCCTGCTCGTCCATCACAGCTGATCGCCCACACAGACCCGCCGCTGAACAGATTTATGAGCACATGCTTCATGTGAGGTAATGACAACTGGCTTTAACGGCTTTACCTGTTGTGATATCTGCACCAGCTCCTTCACTATGGAGTAGACGTTCATGACCAGGACCATCACCATGCAGAAGGACAAGGGGAGGCTTTGCTGTGGAAGGAAAGGGTATCAGGATTTTACTTTCATCTCTACAATTGGAACAGAAATGTCACGTAGGGCTTGGACGTCTGCAATACCTTGACGAAAGACGAGGGCACCATGGTGATGCTGTGCTCGCCTGTGTCGGTGGTGTTCAGAGTTGGCCTCAGGGTCACTATGAGGTGAGTGAGGGGCAGCAGGCCTAACAGGTACATAAACATGTTGAGCAAGTGGGCCATGCTGCCGTACGCAAACCTGTGGATTCAAACAGACGAGGTTTTAACACTCTGGTGCAGAGCAAACCCCCCCTTTTCTTCCAACTGTAGAGTCGCAGTATGATCAGAATGAGGAATGACACTCTTGAGTACGCACCACTTCATCGCTAGGTACTTTTTGCAGACGGGGTGGTTGAGGAGTTCGATGCGGTTGTATCGCACCATCACCTGCAGGAAAAGAGCACCAGAAAAAGCAGCCTGCTGTTAATGGCACCTAAGCCCGGGAAAGAGCAGCCTGACAGCTAAAGCCTAAAAGATTTAAAAGTATGTGTGTTTGACTGAATCTCAGGCACGATGGAGGGAGAATCAGGGTGTATGCAGTGTTACTAACATCAGGCAGGAGACGAGATCGTTTGTGGTTGTGTTATATATATTACGACGTGACTGCTATTAAAAGAGGGAGTGATGCTTTCTCCCTGAATGACTATATAACAATCATGACATAATAGTCCAATGATATGACAAGAGCTCAATTAGACTTTCATGCAGATGTAACCTGCTTTGAATTAATTGTGAAATGAGGATATTCGATATTTGTTTTTCACACACCTCCCGCTAAGCTCATCACACTGCAGCTCATCTTCTCTGGGTAATCATCCATTCATGGCTAGATCGTTTAGTCAGCCACAGAGGTAGCGTATGCTGCAGGCGTAGTCTTCCTCGTGTATATATATGCCTGTCTAACCTCATTATTAGCCCCAGAACCTGTCTGCCTGCTCTCAACCAGCTACCCGCCACCGTCCCTCTCACTCAGCCGCCTCGCTCCACTCTCTCCAGCCAATCGCTCGCCGCCCTCAATAAATCCCTTTAATAGTCTGTGTCTGCTTTTGAGTCTATCTGCAAATACATAACAATTTCCTGATATGAATGTACATGCGAATGAGCACTAGAGTTGTAGCTGCCACTTTCTAAACTAAATCACCCGTCACACATCAGTAAATGATGAGTTGGCGTTGCGTTTCCCATCAGCTGTCCCCTGATACTCACTGCTGATGGCCAGTTGCCATGAATGATAAGAGGTGTGGACCACTGAAGACCACATTTAGCAGCTTGTCCATAAACATGTATGGCCAACACACGGCACATGGCTTTTCCCCAACCTGGACCGTCATTGACTCGTAGCATCCTGGCCAGATTTATGTCTGTTTCCCACCAAACAAGGCCGTAAAAATCCCAAATCAACTGCTCCACTTTCCACGCCACAGTTTGCTAGCCTGGCACATTTCGGCCCTCGCTTCCTGGAGGCAAAGACACGGGGCCATGACAGCAGTAATGCCTTCTTCAGATTACAGTGTGTAGCGTTTAGGTGATCTAATGGCAGAGATGCCAGCCGCAAAACAGACAAACCAAACACTGTTTTGTTTTGCCGTCGCCCATCGTAGTTCTACACAGTTTGCTGCCAAATCCTACACATGCACCACCGGGGAAATGCAAATCTGAGGAGACCAGAGCTGTGGCGTTGCAGAAAAGTTGATGGAGAAAAACAAGTCACCACTGTCCCTCGTGCCTTCAGACAAGATTATTTTTATTCCGCTGCACAAAAATGATATGATAAAAAATAAAAGGTGCTTACGTTGAGTGCAGCTAAAGGTTGAACCCTCATGGTCTTGTCGGTGGCCTTCAGCACCGCGAGGGGAGCTTGGAGCCACGAGAAATTGTATTCAATCTACAAGACACAAAGAATTGGTGAATGCTTCATACAAAAATAGACTGCTGTATCATTTTCATGGTGCAGTTTCTCTGTATATTACGTGATAGTCGGGGCTGTTGTGATCGTCATCGGATTCCGTCACACAGCGGTCCAATAGGTGCTGTTGAAGAAAGTAGGAAAAACACAGTGACAGAGTTGAAGGGCTTTACACTTTCAAAAAATGCTAAACTAGAACCAACAGAAAACTGCAGAAGGAGACAAGAAATGAGGATTTTCCTTTCTTTGCCGGTGGCAAACCTTGTAAGTCTCAGGCAGAAACTCAATCATGTCTAGTATGGGACTTCGCTGGCCGGAGCCGGGTTGGAACAGACTCAAAGCCTCAGCAGATCTGGAAGGAGAAAGCACATTCATCTTGGAGCTGGGATTGTTTTGAGTGCACTGTTTAGCTGTAAAATGAGAAATTTATGACTCGACCACCATGTTTAAAACAGTGGAGTCTCACAAATGCCATTAGGATCAGAGAGGCAGAGGAACATGATTGATTATGTCTCACATACTACTTTCAGGATACAGTGACAGTTTGAGCAAATATTATAAAGCGGTATTTGTTTTTCCTAAAAGTTACCAACTGTAGCTTTAAAGTCACAACATGTGCAGTATTTGGGATTTTGGTGCTACCCGTTGGTAATTCTCCCACTATATGCCCACATTTTGAATGACATAAAACACCCGCAGTATACAAGTTGTTTTAAGACATGATGTATGAATAAACACACCTGTCACTGTCAATTACAGCATTGACCACCTCTTTCCTCCCATTTTGCAGAGCTTCGTGGAGGAACGACGTGTAGTTCTTGTTAAAGGTGACCTCTGCTCCCCGGGTCAGAAGGAGCTTCACTGCCGCCACGTGTCCCTCTTTTGCTGCGATGTGGAGCGCAGTGTTCTGGTGCATCATAACAGGAGACAGATAATCTGCATTTAGTGTAGTATGTTTTCAGTGCTACTTGTGGTTTATTAGTGCGGCGATGTTTGGAAAAACAACAGGAAGGAAATATGCCTCGAAATCGGCTCAAAATGGTCATATTTCCACAAATAGGTGGAAAAATTAATGAAACCTTTTGAATTTATAGTAAATCATACCCCATCCTCGTCTGTTTTATCCAGTAGCTTGAGATTGGCTGACAGGAGAATGTCCATGGTTTGTGTGTAACCTGCAGATCCAGCGTGGTGCAGACAAGTCCAGCCCTTGTAATCGCTGTCAACAAGAAGCAGAGTCGGAGGATCTGGCACAACTTCAACTACTTCCAGAAGCAGATAAAAGGTCTGAAGAGGTCAACAAAGTCTTGTTCCCTATACTACATGCTCTAACATCTCTGTAAAAAACTAACTTGAATTGCTGCATAAATTGCACCCACTGCAGTCTAAAAATTATGGTTGAACACCATTGTACAGTTTGCTTTTGCATGTGCAGTATATATACTTTTTAATGTTTGTGCATGTTTCCCTCCGTATGCACACGAGTCTACCTGTGGAAGAGAGCTCCTTTGCGCAGTAACAGCTGCACCACCTTGGTGTGCCCCTCTCTGGAAGCCAGATGGAGCGGGGTCAGGCCTTGCTCGTCACCTTCATTTAGTAGACGAGAGTCCGTGATGGTCTCCAGCAGCCGCTTACACGTATTGATGCGCCCATACCTTAAAGAAGAGAGGGATGAGAAGAAGCCGTAGGTTGTGGAGGAATGTTTGTTGCTGTTGATCTCTGAAATGAAAATGTTTTTTTTGTGTGTAAGGCCCACAGCACGACAAAAGCCAGAGGTCCAGCACAGTTCATCCTGGCTGTCGAGTATCTCGCTCAAAGACACTTAAGATTGCTGTGACTATCCTGTAGGTAAAATACAGGTTTGAATAGTGACTAATGGTGCTGCCGACTGTGAGAGGACATAAACAGAAATTACATATTGGCTAGCTACGATCTTTCTTTTGTCTCGGAATCCTTTTAAGAAGGTCAGCAGCACTTTGCGTGGGTGTGGTGGGACCGGAGGGGAAAGCAAATGAGGAGTCTATAAGAAGGTAAGGCATGATATCATAGCGTGGCCTTCGTTTGCCCTCCAGCTCTAATGAAATAGGTGTACATGATAGAAAAATCCATAGCAATAATGTTCAATGTCTGCTCGTTTCATACTATTAGTGGCATCTCTTCACGTGTGGCCCGGCTAATTGAATTCTATTCCTGTCACAGTGTCTTTGGGTCACTGTGTAATAAGTAATATGTAATTAATCATCGAAAGGCTTTTGAACAAAGAAATTGCTAACCAGATTAAAACAGATAGATGTAGACACATGGTCATTTTTCATCTGACCGCTGTTGTTCAATTACAGAGATAAAAGCCTTGGCTTTAGGAAGATCATAAGTCAAAGTCCTTTGAAGAGTCATTTTTGATGAATGTTTCATACTCCTGTGGTATCATTGACCTGTATATAACACTTGTTACAGAGCAATTACTGGAATGTTTAAGACAAGGAGGATGTTGGAGCAGCCTTTTCTTCCTAATAATAAAGTCGTTGTGCAGAAAGTAATTGCTCCCGAGTGTGCAGCTTTTTCTGCAAATTGAATGTTGTAGCTTTAAAATAACAGGACAGAGACCATATAAAAAAGGAACTGAATATATGCACACTCGTCAATGTCAGCAACGGTGACATTTCTGGCTCTTCTGGAAACTCGGAGCAACTTTTAAATGAAAATCAGGTCAAATCAGTATCGTTAAGTTCAATGGGCTGGAAAAGTTGTGGCCCGGGGGGGGGGGGGACAAATTGAACTCACTGTGCAGCAAAGTGCAGAGCAGACTTCTTGTCCTTCGACTTGCAGGCGAGACCGACCTGCCCCGAGAGGCCCAGCATGTTGGTCACCGAGTCGTGGACGCCCAGTCTGCAGGCGTAGTGCAGCGGGGTGCAGCCCTCATTGTCCTCGCAGCTCAACAGTGCCTTCACGCCGCCGAGCTAAAGTTAGACACATTACAAACACATTTATGGATTCATACATTACGAATGTAGAATATGTGTGTTAAACCATGCTTAAGTAAGCTGCGGCAATCATGCAGCACTAAGGGCACATATTACATAGCTTCTAACAAGGCTACGGTTCCACACTCACACATAATGAAATCATATAAATAATAATGTAGTGTAATTATATGTGCACACAGATAAACAGAGCTCTCATTGTAAACAACTATCGAGCGTAAATATATATCAGCTTTCCTCTGTGGCTCATTTTGAAAAGCGCCATTGTAGCTTTAGGTAAAGCTTACAGTGTTTTAAAGGATCATCTGGCTTAGTGAGAGTATAATGAACTTCATCAGCCAGCGCCTCGAATGCAGGCTCGAGGCAAATTGATTGAGGACATTACAGTTATTAAATTGCAATCTTAATGGCGTCTTTGTCTATATTCGACGAGACCACGATCCGACTGAATTAACTGACCTGCAGTACTTCTTCTGGAAGGTTTTTGAGCCCCTTGGGCTGGAGAATGGCCAGGTGAAGGAAGGTGCAACCGCATTCGTCTTTCACGTTTACATTTGCTCCTAAAGGACACAAACATATGGATGTGAGTGCACCTTTCATTAACAGGCGCTTTTTTCTTTTTTTATATACAAATAACATGATTACTGCTGGCGGTGAGGTGCAATGAAGTAGCTCACCTTTTGACAGCAGCAGAGCCACAGTTCTCCACGCTCCACAGCTCGTAGCCAGCAGCAAGGGAGAGTTTCCTTTACAATCGATGCTGTTAAGGTCTGCACCCTGAGGAGGAGAATGTACTAAAAACCTTGAAATTACCTCATTCATTATCACATTAAAATTAACACACGTTGCTGCAGTTGCAAATGGGATAAAACCCATACAATAAATATGACCATAAGGAACATTAGTGGTATATATATATATATATATATATATTAAATTGTACACTGCATTTCCTGTTTACATAATCATGCACCATACAAAACAGTGCTATTTTACTGAACAAATAAAGCTCCCCATATAATCTCATAATGTCAGTTGTGTGACATGATGGCACATACACTTGTATTAATATTAGATGAATTTTACACATTCATATTTAAGATTTGTAAGCTTAGCAGCCATAATAATCCATGGGGGAAAATACATGCAAAGCTGTATTGATTAAACAGTGTGAACAAATAATACCTTTTTCATTATCATAGGCCTACTTATAATGTTAGCGTTACTACATTACCACAACATCGGCCAGCTAGCTTACAAAAACCTCTTTCACGTTGACCAAAATGTCGTGTTTTTGAGATCGTTTTTTTGCTAACGTGTTGTCCATATTCAATCAAGTTTACAGAATGTTCCTGAAAATGTTCGTCAAGTTTAGTTTAAACTCACCGCGTCGTTAAAATCCTCCTTTTTTTTTGTTCGCTCAGACAAGTTTTCCAGGCTAATTTACGTTCAGGCCACCAACGGCTGTCTTGGCTCTGTTGTGATTGACAGCTCAAAGGGGCGGGACTAAAGTATAACAGAGGTCGATGATTGGCAGAAATGTACATCGGGCGGGAATTTCAGGCTGGTGCAGACACGGCGCAACACTTCCTGGTTCCAACGTCCAATCAGAGCCAGCCAGATACCGTTCAGCCAATAGAATGCAGCCAAACGAACACGGTACCGACAGAGTGTGCTTGTTATTTAGATCGGCGTACACCGAAATGAGACTCCCATGAACTTGATATTAGCGGCTGGCTCCACCCGGGCCACTAAAACCAGAAGCGGTCATTAACAACAAGTGAATCCAGAACGTTGCTAGCTTCAGACGCAGACTGTGTATTAGCTGTCAATGCATGGGTTTTAACGTCTTTTATAGGAGTATTTTTTTGATAAAATAAACAACGCGGTGATTTTCACAAGGTTGGATTACCTGAAGCCAGTGTTTGTACACACGTTTCAACATGGATAGGGAGTGAACGGTGGTTACAACAGGTAGGTGAGCTCCACTTAACTATACAATGCAGACACTTATACACACAAGATGTGTTTGTATATAGTAGAAATATCTGCTAATGGAGAGAAGTCGGAATTAGACGGCTATGGTCATTTAAAGGGATACTTCATTAATTTGCATTAAACTTAGTATCGTAGAAACCCGGTGATATTGTTGAATGGTCATGCATAATTTCCTCATTTCCCCCTGAGAGGGAGATCTCCGCATTTCTATTCTGAAAAAGATTTCGCAGTGACGCAAATATCGTCATTTTACGTCATCGGAGGCTGCTTTGTTTAGAGGAGGAATAAGTAATGTAGTAGTATGTAGTTAGGTGGAAATCATATGAATGGAAGAATTTAGTCGTTATTTTTGTATTTATATTTATGTACAACAATGAACAAAACAAAAACAAAGTAAATGTTACTGCCGCTGAGGCCTGATTTGTTGGGTTTATACACAATATATTAAAAACTAAACACCAAGCCAAAAATCTCAAAGCAATTAGCTGGTCTTTGGCGCCAAGTGATGCCAGTCTCTCAGTCTCTAGACCATTTAATGATTTCCAAAGTAAACACACTCAGTGTGGTGGACACATTTATGTCCTGTTGCAGCCAGTGTTTGTACTTGTAGAACGATGAACACTAGGAGATCATCTTGGACCGCACCACCCTTTTTTTTCCTGGCAACACAGCACTGTTGAAATGGTCTGAAGTGCAGCAGATGGTGACAGATGGTCTAAGAGCTATTTGGTTGCACCTTTTTAACATTTTACTGAGTCATGAGTTGTGTTTGAAATTGCCAATATAGAAGAATATATTGACAGAATGACCCGACATCCAAATGGAATTCGAGGAGCAGTGAAGACAATTCTCAGCACAGATGGAAAATATCTTGATTTGCCCTTTAATTTGCAAAAGAAAAATGGAGTTTTGCTGTCTTTATGGCAGGATGATAATAATGCCGTCCCCTGTATTGATGTTGGGAGTGTCCTGTGCTTAACAGCTGTTGGGGGTGTTTGTGTGTGTGTGTGTGTGTGTGTGTGTGTGTGTGTGTGTGTGTGTGTGCGCCTTATTTACCAAAGAAATGAGGTACTCTGCCAGCTCTGTGTGGTCAAATATTGTAGCCCTGGAAAAGTAAACACATTTGTTGTAAACCAGCCACACAACGCTTGGCTTTGTACATTTTAACGACACTATCAGATGTGAAATATGAGCCATCTAATACTAATTCTGCTTTGTCAGAGCTATGATATAACAACCAGACTATATCCTCGGTGGGTCTTTTACTCCCTAGCTTGTAATGGCTGACTTCAGGGACTAATACCTCGTATTCAAGTGGCATTCTCCATAAAGAATACTCGGAGTGCTCACTATGTCCTTGTAGCAGGTCATACCTCGCTGCTGTTCGTGCCAACACAAATAGATTTTTACAGCAAAATCAATGTGGGAGGGACAGCTTTATTATGAAATCATATCATTATTATCGTCCCCAATTAACGCTCACAGGTCTCCAGCCACAGCGGATGGATTGGTATCTGTGTTTCCTGTTCTTCTGACGCGGCGTTATCGTGTTGATAGCATGCAGATGGATTAGTCTTTACACAGCACGAGCAAGCAATTAAGGTAGTAACCATGGATACACATCTACATTAATACAGTGATGTGCATTTTAAAGGGGCTCATCTGTGAATCGCTTAATTGGACGTCTATTAATAGGATGCAAATTAAAGTTTGTAACATTTTTAGTATAGAAAGGGTTGAACACGACAACAACAACAACAACAAAATCCATATTAGCACCTCTTAAGCACTAATTAATGTCGTTTGTTTAATCTAATTAAATCAATTTGTGTTTTTTTACTAGGGATCGTGTGTTAAAGTAACTTATGGGAATTTGTTGCCTGGCAACATCCCAATAATGACACTTGCACCCGGCCAAGAAATATAACAGAACATGTCCAATATTCCTTTAAGTCTCTTAATGGTACGTTGAAAGCTCAGCTGTAAAGAGCAGCTAAAGAGCCTCATTAACACGGAGGCTGTGCTCTCATGGGTGTAGCGGTGAAACAGGGCCGACGAGGCTGAGCTCACCGGTGTAGCGGCGTCTGACTCGCCCCATCAGTCAGGTTGATGATGTCTTCCACTTGGTCAAAGGAGGACAGCATCAGTTTCACTACCTCGGTGGCACCCTGGGTGCAGGCTAAATGCAGCGGTGTGGACTTGTCATTCTGGACAGCAAACAAACAAACATTGGATTTCATAATTAGGGATGAATTATGAATACAAGTGATGAATATTCACGAACACGTCTGCGCCATACAGACAGAAAATTAGCATGCACGCATGGACTGCGCTTACACACATGCATATTGTTCACTTCCCCCAGTGCTGCATCAGCAAAAGCATCTCCCAGACTTACTGTCCGGCTGTAACACAAGCCTTTAATGAGATAACCAGGGCTGGCAAGAGGGAGGCCGGTGATCGCTCCACGATGAGAGGGGAGGCAATTTGTATCAATTTCACCCATTGAAACTATTACTCCCGATTCCTGCTGTAGCTTTGCCCCCCCCCTGGAGCTATAGACGGAACAATCGCTACCAGATGGCCGCGTTAAGACCGACATGCTCGAACAGCCCCGGTTTGCCAGGGAAAATGCTTTACATGGCAACACAATGCAAATCTGATGGAAAGCAATATTTGTAATGTGCAGTCGCCAGGTGTTGATACGCTTATGACTATGAGATGCAAAGTGGTAATGGCAACCAAATGAGTCTGCCCTTCTTGGTTTCTTGTAGATTTATATATATATATGTGTGTGTTTTTTATGATGTCAGTACCTGTTGTTGGTCAACTTTCGCCCCAGAAGCGATGCAGAGGGCGATGGCCTCGATATTCCCGCCACGCACAGCCAGATGGAGAGGACTGCTCCTGGACTTGTCTAAATAGTTGATGTGAGCTTCAGCTTGGTGGCCTAACTTCTCTCCTGCCAGCAAAGAAAAGTAAATCAATTCTCCAGCTCTCCGTTGTGAACGATGCACCCAATACATACAGGACTCACAAGGAAGATTTGCTGCATGTCTGTACGAGCTCATTTCATTTCATATTTCATCACTGACGAAGGAATCTCCGTTGCTTTAATGTTTACTTTGTTACTGACAGTGGAAGGAGTTTACGAGTAAATCTTACTATTTGTGGGTTTGCTGTCAGTCTGAATTCGCGAACAGCACTAAGAATGCGAATCCTCATTAATTCTCTTGCGGACAAATATCATAAATATTTTTGTGCTCTGACAAAATCTTTGCTTAAACAAGAACAAGAAAGAAAAACAATATTTGCCAAGCAGACCTCCCACTGCGGATAAACACACTGTCAGTGTGTGGCATCTGGCCTCAACACAAAATAACACATTCCACTAAACGTCTCGAGGGGCTCCTTTTATCTATCGGTTTAATGTGCTGTTTGGCCTTGTTAAAAAAAAAAGAAAGAGAAAGTTTTTCATCATTGTCAGCACTTTACATTTTTGATGATGGATGAATCTTTTTTTTTTTTTGTCGTACCGGCCTTCAGGATCACCTCCATGGCTTTCTTTGCACCTGCGAAGGCGGCGGCGTGCACTGGGAAATGGCCAAGCTTGTTCTGTTTGCATAGCCGCGCTCCGTGCTTTAACTTTGACGTAGAGGAGAATGGATGGGGGGGAGAAAGACAAACAAGAGGCGATTCATGGTCAGAGACAAAGCTGCAGAGGGCTGGCAGTCAGTATAAAGAAGCTGCATAATCTGTTCTCTGCAGACGGACAGTTTTTCTTCACCGGGTGCTGTAAGAAGACACGTGTCTCTTGTACATACCAATGTGCTGAGAGCCTCACAGTTATTGATGGAGCAGGCAAGCATCACCGGGGTGTTTCCAAGGTCTCCCTGTAGATTGCTGTCCGTAGCGCTGTAGGACAGCAGCAGCTGCAAAGGGGGGGCAGAGATAAAAAAAAACTACTAACGGTGATCTCCATCCTGCCCTCCACTCTCGTACACCTGCGTCATTTATTTATCCGACGTACCGCGACCGTGTCATGTTTGTGGAACGCAGCCAGATGCCGTGGCGATGACGGGGACAAGGTCTTTCCAAGTAGATGGTTGAGTCAGGCTTTGTCAGGTGCATAAGCAGCTGTCAGTGCAGAGTTGCTCTAAGTAACAACTTATTGTGTTATGAAGGACGTGATGATATCATCGTCTACTACCATCTTTTTATCTTCAAGGTTCTTTTTTTTGGGCTGTTTTTGCCAGTCGGATTCAGCCTCGGTAAGTGGGGGCGCCGACTCGACCACTGAGCCATCCCGGCACCCCCCTATCTTCAAGTTTCAAGGTTAATTTACTGTCGTACAACACAGGGTTGTGAAGCGAAATGTATGCATAAGAGAAAAATCAATGTTCTGGATGTGTGTGTGGAGGATGAGGTGGAGTTGAGGAGTCTCACAGCCTGAGGATAGGAGCTGGTCTGAGGTCTGGTGGTATGGCAGCGGATGCCCCTGTATCAGACGGCAGCAGGCCGCACAGGCTGTTGCGGTTATTAAGTTGAGACGATGAGAAACAAATGGACTTCCTGTAGGGTGTACTGGCTTTATCAGGTCAACTAAAGCTTAGTCATTCAATCCACTGGAGCCTGTATGCAAACTATTTGGGCGTGAAGGGTTGGTGAATTATTTATACCCTTTCTGTTCTTTGCATATCTTTTTATTATTGTTCAAATTCTATAATAGATTAGTTTACTTTTCCACTTTATTTATATTTGTGCACCATCAAATTCATTGTAAGTGCAAACCTGCAAGTACTTTCATGTTATCAGTATCTATGCATGAAGTTCTGTGAGTGTGATGGTATTTAAATGAACGTATTATCAGTGAAGACAACACAATGATCACCTCCACCAGGTGGTTGTGTCCCAGGCTGACGGCCAGGTGCAGAGGGGACAGGCGGGCCATGTTGAGGATGTTGGGGTCGGCCCCCAGGTCCAGCAGAGTCCTGCAGCCCACTGCCTTGTTCCTCTCCACTGCCCAGTGTAAGGGCACATTGCCCTGCTCATCACAGCTGTTCAGATCTGTAAATGCATGTAGATACGGGCATCACATCAAACATACTGCTTTATATACGATCATATTTTACCTCAATGACAAGCGGCGCACGTGACTGGAGTGTCACGCGACTTGACCGCCGCTCGGTGTCGCCGCTGGAGAGCGACTTCTGATCGATGGCGGAGGCAGGCTTACCCTGTGAGGCTATGACAGTGGTGATGAATTGGATGAGGGTGACGTGGTCCCCCACGGCGGCGTGGTGGAGGGGGCCGGCCCCGCATTCATCTTTCTCACTCAGGACCTCTGGGTTCTTCCTCACCAGGTTCTCCAGGAGAGCCAGGTCACCCTTCTCAGCCAACTGGACAGCAATGTGTAATAATATAATAGGATTGTGAAGATAAAGAGGGAAATCCATTAGTCTATGTCTGATTTCACCCACAGATTACATGACAGTGATACTTATTAATGCAAATAGGCATTAACGGCAATCAGTGTCTTGTTTCTGTTGCAGGGATGCAAGCTTGACATAATGTCCAATTTTCATTCTCCGTTCGGCTCTTCACAGTGACTTTCTTTGAGGTTACACAGGGTTGGGATTACATTAACACTCATCATATTATACATACATGCAGGAGACAATTCTTCACGGTTACATATTTAATAAATCAAGACATTTGGTAGCAGCCTCACCTCGAATACATTTAGTTTAGCCAGGGCTGGATCCTCATCCTCGATCACGTATGTGTAACAACTGGTCTGCCGGGTAACCTCCCTGCCGAAGTTCATCACTCAACTGACGCTCAGTGGAGACATGAAGGGGGTACGGCAGCGACACGCGTCTAGACATTAACACACAAAACACAACACATGGATGCACATCTGTATGCAGGCGACAGGAAGCTACTCAAATGTTTAAAGCCTGCTTTACAAGCTAGAAGAACACAGAGGGTTGTATGACGGAGAGGGCAGATAAGGCCTTAAGCCATAGCTTCCTCTCGCCATGAGGGGATATGGGCACAGATGACTTTGTCATTACCCGAAAAGGGCATTCAGATGCCAAGTGTTTCGGAGGTTAAAGCCCTTCTGTTGAAAAGGGGGGAAAAAAGCAATTATGTTGCTCACAGCTGGAGGGGGGGTTGTTGTTTGAGTCAGTCCCAGGTGTCCTTGGGTGATCCTAGGCACGAGCGGGATTGAGATTGACCTTGTAATTGTGTTGTACGAGGCCCTCAGTCACATGAAAAGGCCAAACAACAAATCACTTTTCTGTTTGTTTGGTGAGTAAATGACTAAATTCTCATTGGACTTCCCCTCGACTTCACGCAGCTCCTTCGGTGTGCAGCAATCGGAAGCTGTTCGCCGGCTCAAAAACGGCAGCTTTACCCAGCGAGGAGGACAAGGGGGTCGTTTTGTAGAACTCATATTTTTTTTGTTTCACGTTGCTCACTTGATTTACAGTGCATTCATGTCACTGGCAACTGGCACTTAAGTAATATAGCAGATCAACCTGGATAAAATACTGTAACAGGAGCCTTTGGCTTCTTTAAAGTGAGCAGATTAACACTCACACTCACTTGAGTGATCAATAATTAACCCTAACCCCTGTGAGCTGTGGTCACCGTGGCGATCAATTTAATTCACTTCTCATCAGGCAGCTCCACAGATTAGTAATAGATTTTTCCATCGAGCAAATAAAGAAAATAAATCAGAAGAAGTAGCTGTTTATGAGCTACATAAGTTCACAGGCGATCAATAGTCCATTGATACAGATGTTACAGATGTGTGATTTCCGCTGGATACCCAGCAATGCAATACGATGTCGTTATATTATTCACAAATATTTGGAAAAAGATAGCTGAGAAAATGTTCCCATTAGGATCCATCAATATTTTAGTGCAGCTTATGCTTTTGATCAGGCTCTCATAAGTCGTGACCACAATGCAAAGCAAGTGCTGACTCATAGTGAACCAGCAGGCGTTTGGACCTCAGTTCACCTCCTCCATTGTCCATATAGAACTTTGGGCTGCAGTAAATCCGGTGCAGCCTCATTTTCTCCTAATTTGATAACGACAGTGTGCAATCCTCCCAGTTGTTTCCGAGCAACAGTAAATAACTGCCATTGTGGGGTTTTTTTTGTAACCGAGCTTGCCACTCATCTGTTTGCAGAGTCAAGTGAACAGGAAGTGGTCTAATGGCTGCCGGTAAACGCATTTCCTAAACAGCTGAAAAGAGAGTCGTAGAGAATGATTACATTAAACAATGACATGCATGTCGGGGGATTTGCTTTCAAAGTCTCGTCTTACGTTGTTTAAACTGTATACAGCATTATTAATGACTAGACAAAGACACAAATATATCCACTTCCATCATGTCCCCAAAATGTTAAAAACAGTCAACACAAAGAAGCGAACAGATTCAACATAGTTTCTAAACAAAAAACAAACATTTAAAAAAAAGACGTCAACACCTATTTAGGAAAAATAGATAAAGAACTACGACACAAAATACGCACAGCGAAAACAACACAATTGCCAAATTCCCCCCTAAAAAACTCTATTAGCTGAATAAGCCTCTCTCATATTGTATATATTCTAATGTGTCAGGGAACCAGTGTAAATGAAGGACCTGGTCTGGCCCTGCTAGTGTCCATATTTATCTTAGAGACCCATTGATAGCATACAATATGATGCCGTTTCTGTTGTTCAACTCTGAGTTGTCCTAGCAGCAACCTTACCATTCACCACTGCCAACAGGAGTCCGAGGGGGCCACTATATATATATATATATATATACATATATATATATATATATACACTGGTAACATTATTTTGCATCACCTGCAATTTGTTCCTAAGTTTAGCTGTCAAACCACTGTACCAAGCAGAACATGCATAATTGAAATGACACTCCAGAACGAGAACTTTCTTAACAGAAAAGTCAAAATGCCTGGTCCTGCAAAACAGGAACTTCAGTTTTCTGGCGCATTAAGATGACAATTCAGCAGAAATGTGTTCACAGAACGACGATCCAGTATTATTCCTTAAATTTGAGACACTTGTCTGAGATTCAATTTTTAAACTCTATTAGAAGAAACGTTCAACTTCTTGACGGTTTCTTCTTAGTTCCAAACAGGATCTCACTTTTATCTCAATCTATCGAAAGCTTTTCACTCTCACTGACATCATTCCCAGAGAGAAGTAATTGCAGAATCATCACCATACAACAAAAGCTTGAATGTCATTTATAAACCTAAAAAAAATAACAGGGACCCAAGAATAGAACCTTGCGGCACCCCATGTGATATCCCGAGGTTCTGATAAAACTGCTTCAACGTAACAGGATTGAGTGTTTGCTGTAATGTAAGAAGTAAATGCACTGTAGCCTTGACAGCATAGTATCACTCACTTTGTCAAAGGCTTTTTGCAAATCCAGCAAGATCATCATACTTTCCTTCATTAAGGTTTTGTCTGATAAAATCACAACAGATAAATGAGACATGTGAGAAGATGCTGCTCCAAAGCCAGACCGGAGCTCATAATAACGCATTTTGTCTGCCTAAATACTCATCAATCAGCACAAACAAGACGTTCAAAATCCTTACACAAGGTTTTTAAAATAAATACAGGTCTATAATGATCAATTAAAGGGAAATAACCTATAGCCCTTTTAAATTCACATGAAAATCTGGCCTTTCTGAGTGCAAAAAAACACTCTGAGACCAATGCCAAGCCCAATATGGACCGTCTCAGTCGAGCAGGTTGAGTAATTAGAAGTCAGTTGCTTCAAACCAAACACTTTGCAGAAGCTTTAAAAGATTTAAACAAACGACTCTAAAGGCAGGAACACATTTGTATTCAAATCAGTCAATGAAATACATTCCTTCTCCATGCATCCATTACCCTTAGTGCAAGACGTCGGTCCATAAAGTCCATAAAGAATCTGTTTGCTTGGGAGCTCTGTAACAGACGCCAGTAATAATGGGTTTAGCCTCGCGATGAAACAATTCAATCCACGCCGTTGCCAAGCCCTCCACCTGGAGGTCGGCCCACTGATTGAATGCAAAATCACTCCTCATAAACAAACGTACACAGGTTCAATCCCCGTCGGTAAACAGCTGAGATGTGGGGCGAATGTTTGCCCATGAAATTGAACAAATTACTTAATTACCTTAGAATAACTACGACCAGTCAGGGTTTAATAATTGATGGATTCTTAATTAAGTTTTTTGCTTCAAAAGAACTATCATCAAAGTTAAAGTGGAGCACTGGATTATTAGATTAGAATATAGAACACAAAAAAACAAACAAAGTGATTATAAAAAGTCAGGTATTTAATTATTAAAACTTAAATCAATAACAGAACATATGAATGAGGAAGTTTGTTGCCGTGCTCAGAGTGAACACTTGTTGAATGTAACTCCATCAAATACATTAAAGTCACATGTTAAACAGCAGCTAACGCTCGAAACTATAAAACCTATTTCCTACAATGAAAACATTTGTCAGCACCCGAAATATTCGTAACATTTCCATTTGCCCTCGTAGTCTCAGATAAACAAGCAGTAAAGTTCAAACATACTCACTGTATTTGTGTGAGGAGCTGAGGAATCGGGATGTCCTCCTCGGTGCTGCTTTAGGGCTTTAAATAGTGTGATGAGGGAGCTTTTTACCCGGTCTGTCTGCTAATGCAGGCAAGACGCTGCCCCTTTGTGACCGAAGAGACTCTCCTGATGGTTTCAGAGGCAAACTCATGGTGTAATGTGATGCTGACATTTGACTGGCAGCATTAAACGAAGCGCCGAACACAACGCTGCCGTCTCCCTGGCAGTGGGTTCAGTTAATGGGTCTGGGTGCCTGATACTGTATTAAGGAGTGATTGCTTTAATTTGTTACAAGATAATGGTGGGGAAAAAAAGGGTCATTTTTATTCAGAGGAACCAGAGCATGTCCAAAACTGCCTTTGACATCTTTTCAAAATGTGCAGGGCTGACCTTATTGTTCCTATTTGAAAGGCTCCCTGACATTTTCAGGAAACTTGACCAGCCAGCCGCACATAATATTCTGTACACCATTTATCAAACCATGACTCCATAAAAGCAAACCTATTTCTTTTACTGCCGATATTTAAGATGAAGCCCTTTGTTTTTGTGACACAATAGAATAAAGAAGAGCTCTAAGGCCTCCTTGTCGATGGTGGGGGATTAAGGAATATTCCTCAGGGAATCTCTATCAGGCAGGATTATCAGATAAAATATATCATTAACTAAGGATTATTTCTACCAGCGTCATCAGCCAGGCAATACGTATCATCTCAGACTTGGTCTTTGACTACACAAGTAAGATGTATTCCAGCTGCCGAGCCGGATCGACTACATTTTAAATATTATTTGGCAAAATACATTAAAACCATGCAAACAGGGTTTTTTTTTTTTACATCAAATTACTCCTACGTCCAGTACAACCAGCAGGACAAAATAAAAGTCCAATACCATAGTTGAGCAAGGTGTTAATATGTTAACGTACATGCTAAAGCATATTAGCATTATCAATGTGAAGATGTTAGCATTTAGCTCCGATGTGCCTTCACAAAGCTGCTAGCGTGACTGTAGACTGAAAAATCAATTAATTTTTATTTATAGCAGCTGCATTATAATGAATGAACCAGTATACATGCAAACCTTTTTAAACATTGTTATTGAAAACCATCATAACAGCAGGCATACTGTATTCAGAGTCCAAACCCACAATACGTCTGATAGGACAAAGCCTAATATTTGCCCGGTTATTGTTCTCCCAGGTTGATCTTAGGAGAGGTGTTATTGTCCACCGTAATGTTTGCGTAAAAGCCACACATGCAGCGGAGGCGGAGCCGGCGTCACAAAAGAAAAGCCAGCGTTATCTCTGCAGCGGAGCTCTGATGAATTGCCCCGGATCATGTTGTTATTACATAATTAAACATAATTATGGTGCTGTTTGTTTTTGGGAAGTGTGTGATTTAATGCACAAAGGCGGAGATGGAAGCGAGGGTGAGGAAGACTAAGTGTGCGTTTTGACTAAATTTGATTGGAGGGATTGACTTGATGAGTGTTCCCCCGTACGTGTAACTGCTTTGTAGTGACAGTATGGTTTGAATATTCTGTTTTTTCCGGATTGGAGGATGGTGTGTGTTTTAGCAGAGAGGTGTCCAGATGCTCCTCGGCACCTGTCGAACAACTCCAAACCCTAGAAAGCTAAATTATACATCCGTACTGCACACAGCATAAAATATGTAACTTCCTACATGCCTCCCACGCATTTGCATACCACTATCACTAATCCACATAAAACTTTAATTTCCAATTTTTACACAGTCGCCACCGATTTACATATTGAGCGTTTTTTTATTTTATTTTATTGGCTACAGAACATCCTCGAGCAACGAGGAGTGATATTTGTGATGCACGTCCTTAAGAGTTATTTAAAGCTTTGTCAAAAACCCTCTTTATTGGTTAAAGTGTGAAAAGGAACAAGTTGCTGTACACAGAAGTGGCTGAGAACAGCAATATGCAGAGTGCTTTACTGGTGGAGCTGTCAATCAGAAGTTCACAACAGCCTAAGTGGTGTTAGAGAGTGTGTGTGTGTGTGTGTGTGTGTACCTGTAACATGTGGCACTGCGTTGGTGTGTCGTTACTTATACATGAGGTTACCTCTTAAGAGTGGCGGTGTCCTTCGGGACTGTGCAGAAAGGTCTTGCAGCTTTTCGACACTCTATTTAGCCCCTTGCTGAAAAGACAGTCAGCATGTTTGACTTTTCAAATATATTATAAGAGTATAATTATAATCAAACACCAACACCAACTGACAGAACTTTTTTTTATGCCGCTCATACGCCCGCTTCAGTGAATTTCCTGCCGTTCGTTGTAAATCTCTCTGAACCAACAATGCAAATGTATAAAAAATAAAAAATATGTTTGCATAGAGAATCTCTTTAGTCATACTGGGGATTAGATTATTTCTAAGCTTATAATGAAGAGCTCAGAGGTATGCTTCTCAGGGTTTAGGAGATTTGGAGTTATGCCAGAGAGACACATTTCATCCTTAGAAAGGAAAATAAAAACGTACGCCGCTTGTATTTCTACATTTCCTCGGGGGAATTAAACATTCTGAATATTGGCGTTAATTATTATAGGACAAATGTGAAATCATCATTCTTCAGTCTAATCCACGCAGCACTGAATGAATAATGGATGGCTGTCCATCCCACACATAGTAGGGTTGGTATCTCCCACGGTATCCACGTTACGGTGTGGCTTTGACTCCGTTGTAGGTAACCACCATAATACATTTTCTCCTCTATAACAACCTTCTTTATGCAGAGTGTGGCCTGTTATCTTTAAGAGCCATGAATCAGTATGGAGGCCTCGAGGTGACAAAGTAAATACAAATAGCTTGTTTTTACTTTCCAAGTAAATCTATTTTATTCGTTTTTTTATTTCTGTATTACCACATTAAATAACTTCCTTCCTCTTCTATTTCTCTTTTTATTCCTCTATGAGTTAATAACTGTTTTTATTTTCATATGTATATCTACATTTATGTATTTGAAAAAAACAAACATATTATCCACTTTCCTTATTTGGCAAATAAAACGAAGACTCAAGCACTTACAGATACGTCAAGATATTTAGTACAAAAAGGTTTCAAACTTTGACTCTTTGACATGTTTCCCCTTGGACTGAACTTTTTAAGAGAATAACAAACTATTTGTGCGTGACGGAGCTGAGAGGTCAGAGCTGATGAACAAATACATAGATGAGGCTCTTGTTTTCTATCACGACGCCCCAGCTGGTCTGAGCTAAGCTGAGGTGACTCAGCAGTATTCTCCTGAGACTACTGTGAGCATTATGACCCCCCCCCGTCCCCACCCTTGAGGTCTAAATCCTTGATCCCGGTGGCTGTGATTATCTGTGTGGATTCACACAGGTCAAACTAGAAAAACAATCATGAGCTGCTCGTCAGCTCAGAGACGCCATCGTTCCCGTCCCGTCTCCATCTGCTCAGCGATGCCTTCACACTCCTGTCATCATCTCCACCAGGTCATGTGTGTGTGCATCTCTGTGTCTGTCCATAGCCAATCATGCACACTGGTGCACCAACATTTGGGGTGCTTCTTTATGGCTGTATGTTCATGAACCTTTTATTTCCTGTTTGGCCACGTTTACTGCTCTCAACCAGCTCCAGTGAGGCTCAGCAGGGGAAAACATCTCTGTGGCTTTGGATGGTGAATGTTTAGCTATCAGTTAGTTGGGCATCAACCTCGTGTTTACATACGTATTGTTGGAATAAACAGACTTGAAGCCTGAATAAATAAGAGGGAGCTGAGATGCCAGCCTGCACAGGGTCGGTGCAGACATCTGAAAAACTTAAGAGTGTGTTTTGCAGGCTGGACGGGGGAATACTTTCACTATTCATCAGTAGAGTGAAAGTATTCACATGCTGCTTGTACTTCTGCCTGGATCGCCAGGTGATGTGGTGGTTCACATTGACGTCTGTAGGCTTCATCAATATCCGTTTCACCTGATTGTTCTGCAGAATCGATGATAAATATCCATCAAACACATATTGAGGATCCTTCTGTGAGATTACTTTTCTCTTCTCCTAAAGTTAGACGATATTTCTTCAAGGAGTGCAGTTAGTGACATTGTGTGCTCTGTAGCTCTGACAGCTTGATGTTATCGTGGGGGGGGGGGGGGGGGGGGTTGGCAAAGAGTCAGTTGTGGGTTGTATTCACTCAATCAAATATGGTTGTTGGCGGAGATCTGCACTTTTGTAGTGTTGTATTTGTCATCATACCCGTGTTTTTTATTTCCATTGTGAATTTTTTTAAAAAGAAGTTTTACAGCAAGACATTCGTATTATTTATTGTAGCTATGTTTATGGTATATAAATACATTCATATCCAGTATAATTTTCACACGGATCAGCAGTAACTCCAGCCTGTAAAAGAAAAGCTTGTGTCGCAGCTCTGGAAAGGATCCATACACGTCATGTGATTCTCCCTGCTCCATCGCCCTGACCTTTAATCCTCTTTACCTGTATTCTTCCATCTGTCATGAGCTCTGTGCTGATCATTAAAAATGTTAATGATGCATCTTCAATTTAAGACGGGGAGGTGCGACCTCCTTTTCGCCTGTTTCTATTCTCAAGTCAAGACCAGCATCCACTGAGTGGTAAAATGGTCAAACTTCAGCTTCTTAGCACCTTTACAAATATTGGTTGTGGATTAGAAGTCCGATCATGAGTCATGTTTCCATGATGACCAAAGCTTGGTAACCCCGACACTAAAGGGGGGTTATGGTGACTGGACTCAAGCCGAGCTGACCACCAGGGCCGATATACCATTGTATTGCATAATTAGTTTTTTGTTAAGTGAAAATTCCATTTTTTAAAAGTTTATGCATCATCGGTTGGGAAAAGGACTCTCCCTTATTTTCTTTCCCCTTATTTACTGATCGAGGACGTATATGAGCTAGTCTGTAGGACCGGCAGGCATTGTGGGTAATGAACTGTCTCCACTCCGCTGCAACTATTATTTTTGAAGGTCAGGACGTCCAGCTCTGCAGGGGCCCGATACCTTCCAAAAACTCTGGTAATGAGTGGCGTTTGGCTTCTCGGTGGTCTCACTTCACTGGGCTGCTCTCAGCGGTGAACGGGTTTTAGTCCCATTACACTCGGCTCTCCACACAACAAGGATAACAAGGTCCTCAGACAGTTGAACAGACTGGAATAAACCATCTTTATTTGTTCACACGCTCATTTATTCAAACCAAGGGAGATACAGCAAAGTGTGTCAGTGTGGAAATGAGCTGCAGCGTTTAGCTAATGAGCATGACACCACCTTGTGGAGACCGGACAGATCTCCTGACACACATGGACTCGGAGGCTAAAATCTTTTTTACTAGACTAGACCAGTCCTGAACTTCATGCTCAGAGAGGGGCGGGTTTAAATTATCAAGAGAAGAGGAAATGCTTCTCCGCCAAACGTTTGAATATTTGCTTGTGGAGTGCAGTAGCATCCTCTTATTAATCTTTTTTTTTTTTTTACCTTTTGGCCACTCTAACTACTTTACGTGGAATTGCTGCATCAAGGACATTAGTTTTGAAATGTGTTCCACTTCGCTGTTTAAGAGGCAACACCAAATCAAACGCTGTCACCTGCCCGCCCCACCCCCCAAAAAAAATCCAATCAGAGCTGATGAATTTCAAATTGATGGCAAATCGTTACCAGCGCAGGTACTTACTCAGGTGACGAGGGCCGCTGAAAGCTGAGAAATGAGAGGAAGAAGAGGGTGATGAGGAGGCAGAGGGGTGAGGATACACCGGTAGATTTATGGCCTCTTGTTTAGAGCATAGTGCTGAAACACACTCATAAATGTTTTTGATGGTGTGCAAATAAATAACTCCCCTCCGCGTCTGCTCAGCACACGATAAATAATCCGACAAAGTTTAATCATTCTATATCCTTCTCCGGTTCAGCTGCAGTGAGGTGGGGGGGGATATTGATGTGGGCTCACATATGCTGTAGAATACATACTATCTTTCTATCTTCCTCACTTCGATCTGTGAGATTTGAGCAAGGTTGTTTATTAAAGTCCGGGCTGGAAAAGTGTTTTTGCCACTTCATTGGAAACTCCATAGGCTGTCTCCTCGTGTTGACACCCTGAACCTTCCTGAAAGATACAGCTTCCCACACCGATGGGTCGAGAGCCCTCCCCGTAAAGGTCTCCACCTTCACGCTGGGCTCGGACCTTTTCATGCACCGGTGCATCTGCTCTGCTTGTGCAGGATGTGCTGCAAAAGCATGCTCTCATAAGACGCACTTCTGTGTAGGAAGACAGCTTGTGTTGGTGGGGCGCCCATGAGAGTGTGTGTGTGTGTTCATGTGTGTGAGCTCATATGTGTTGGCGGAGGTTTCCCCTGGAGGAGCCGAGGCAACAGAGCTGACCTTGCAGTAAAAAAAAAAAGACAATAATTTATTCATTGGCATTGCACAAATTTCTCCCTATCTTCTATTAGGTGTTCAACTGTTATCTCAGCTGTTTTAAAGCGTCTCTTCCTGCACTCTGCACACTTATTGATTCCTCCAAACGCTGTCTTTAGTTTTGGAGATTGAGATCATAATTTATGATCTAATCAGCGACTTCTCCTTCGTAAGTTTACAATCAGCTGTGCACCTCCAGCGCCAATTCTAAAGGCCCCCCCATCCCTTATACCAACTGCACCGCATTGTGTATTTTTAAACCCCCGACGCTTAACCTGGCCGTAAATATGTCTCTTATCGGACATGGTCCAGCTGGCATTGTCAAACAAATGGCTTTAAACCCTCTAAGGTTACCATTCAGAATAAATTAGTTCTATAAAATACCAAGGGGGCACTTAGAGAGCAGACAATTACACACCGTGCATGGGACGCAGTCTAGCTGTATTTCTAATGAGTGAAAGCTCATACTGATGAATGCACTCATTAACAAAAGACAGCATTCAATACCGTTCCGACAATGCCCCGCAAAAACACGCGATCAATGGTGAAGAAAAGGCCGCTTTGATACGCGTTCTGGATCAAGCCGTCGTATAAAAGGTGTATTATGTCTTCTCAACGAGGAAGGGGGGAAAGTGGCGATGTTTACTTTGAGGTAAATCAATCACCCCGTGACTTGTTTAAAGGTCCCAATTTGTGTATAATGCATGATTTGAAAAAAATGTCAGCGCTATTCTTGACATAATAGTCAGCGTGCTGTATAAACACTACTTGGGTGAAGTAATGGGACCCATCTATCGCACCAGCGTGAAGGATCATGGCTTTTAAATTGCTTTGCTAAATCAAACAGTGAAAGTTTTTCTTTTTAAAGCTTTATTCAAAGATAATGTGATTAACGGTGCAAACATGCCACTTTTTTCATTGCTTTTACAATCAGATGATGACACATTATCATTGGCTGAGTATGGCTGTGGAAGGGTTCATTTCAGGAACGACGTCCAAGACCGTAACCAGGGGCAACACTTTAACAGTCATTGAATCCTACTCAACATAATTAAACTTTATTAACTTAATTACCTCTGCCTGTGTTGCGGTAATCGAATGGATGGAGTTCAGCGGCGGTGCTAACCTTTCCCTCAGGTGTGCGTTACAAGGCACCCGTGGGATAACATTACCACTGCCGCCCGACGGCCCTTTTTTTGAGGGCTTCATTCCCTTTTCTGTCCATCTGCCAGCTGAAAGGGCTTTTTGTTTCCTGCTACAGGAGCTGTAGTGAGCGTAAGTCTTCTGCATGTCCCCTCTGAAACCCAGAAAGGGTATTATTAGAACAATGACACACCGGCTCCCACGTGAAAGTAAGCTTTGCACCAGATCCCTTCACAGGAAGGTTAATGTGGGTGCAACGATCCAAGAACTGCCACCTGTCCTCGGGGATTGTCTTTTATGGTGACACCAATAACTCATGTTGATACGTCTCCTCGCGACTCCCCCCTCTCGGACAAGGGGCTTGGACCCGTATCCTGGGTAGAGGACGCATTGAGCTGCAAAGGCGTTGCCGGGCATGATGGATGAGGAGAAGGAATCTGTCTCATCAGTTGGGGATTTGGAAGTGTCAGATTTTTAAATGCAGTAAAAAAACGAATTAATCGTTGCACCATTTCCCTAAATCATCTTACGGCTAAGATGATTTTTTTCCTGTTGGAGTCATGTTGGTTGTGCCTAGAAAGGGTGGAGGCGTGTGAAAAAGGTGTGGCTGACCTTGATGTGTGTTGAGGGTTTAAGTTTCGCAGCATCTGTCCGTTCTCGTAGTCAAAGAAAAAATGAGGTAAATACAACACTTAGGTGGCCTCTGATTTACACAGGGAGGGAAATCACTATTGACTTCTACGGATGGTTAAGTGTATTGGCCATAAAGAACTGTGTGTAAAACCCATGACATGCATCACCCAAGCGGACCAAAAGGCAACAACATACGTATACCGGCATCACGTAGCCGAAAGGCACGCGTAAGTCACAGTGTCGCGGTTTCAGTCAGGGTCTATTTTTAAATAAGCATTCAGACAACAGCATGAAAGATGACTTCATTGAATCAGTATCTTTGAACTGTAGTGATGCATGTGCCATGGGTGTTAGGGGAAGTCAACGAGGTGGGGGAAAACAATTGACACCTTTAGAGGCACTGATCCACCATCTGGTGTGGGACTGTACATTAAAGCCTGTGGTGTGTGTCGGTGTGAAACTCCCTGGAACTCATCCTGTAGGCCGTTGTTATCATGAATAAAGACAACACGGGTACTTAATAAGTCTGGTTTTCTCCAGGAAGGCTAAGTGAATCCCAACAGTGCCCTTCCAGAAATGAAGGGTGAGATAATATCCACCATGTTCCAACAGATTGAATCTGAAAGCCTGTTTGTGTTTCTTCTTGTGTAGGTAGTCGAGAACAAAAAGAGGATGTAGAGAAAGAAATTCAAAAGGACAGGAACAATTTGTCTGTTTCACAGATGGAAGCAAAGGGCTTCCCCGGCTTTTTTTGGAGTAAGGATACAAAGACATGAAGAATAGGAAACTCTTCTTGAATGATAAAGATAGCTCATAAAATGTGATTTTGATATAATTTTACTCATCATCCCCTTGCATGCATTAAAGTACTAGATGGCTTTCAGACCCTTACTTTCTATGCAAAATGTGCAGTTTTTTCATTTTTCATTTGCTGTGGAATAATTTGATTAAACATTACAGAAATGATATGATGTTCGTCTTAAAACTAGATTTTGATTATCTTCCAGATCACAGAATAAAACCACCTTGAGGCTCCTAACGTCTCGGGTTGATATTGTGCTTTACCGTTGCATCCCCAAGCAAAATTGTCAATTAAACCGGCTCCACCCAGTTGACATACTGTAAATCTTATGCAAGGTAATCCAGACTCGGTCCCCTGTCCCCATGTTCTATTATGGGAGGGATCAGGGGGATCACCTACCGTCAAGGACGGAAAAGACCAGCACCCTTTCAGAGACCTGTACCATCAAGAACCTTGACATCTCCGGGCAGTTAGCATCATCTTTATCGTCGCGTCCAATACGTGTGTAACCTTGGCGATGATGTATCACCAGCTGGACGCTAGAATACATATAGTGTGTATTGGATTGTGTGAGTTGGTGAATTGGTTGACGCACATATTCAAGGTTATCACTCACTCATGCACATGCACACACTGAGTCCAGGCAGCCAGGTCAGTATATTAAATATTGGTACAAAAACTAGAATATATCAGAATCAGGCTGGTGGAAAAAGTCTGAGGCCATCTAGTGGACAGGTATAGAAGTGCAACTAAAAGTGGGGATGTGGCTTAAGAGGACAAATGAACAAATGTGACCTCAATGTGACACCAGACCCTCGTCAGCGAGTAAACAACGACCCAAACAAGAGACAAGGACAACATCAGCGGCTCTAGTTTGACCTCAACACTGACGACGTATGTCCACACGCTAATAGTTTTCCCTGTTTGGAAACGTTTGAGTCCCAGCGGTCTGTTCACAGGAGGAAACGGGACAAAGACGTGAAAGCATACATCAAGTAAATTAGGCATGGGTCAAGCCAAATGGAAAAAAAGATGGAAAAAAATGTGAGATTTTAATATAGGTCTGTTTAAATTTGGCACTAAATGTAATCCCCAAATGAACTCACAAAAAATGTAATGTTGTTTTCAGGCAGAAAGTAAATTAAGTCTCCCCCGAAATGCTGCGTAATTGAACTTGCAACACATTTGTGGTTAAGTACGGTATTAATATAACGGGGGCTATACAACACTTTAATGCAATACAAAGCCCGTATCTTAAGAAACTGCCCCGTCATTGTTTGTTGCTGTTGGAATTATTATTAGCATCGTTGTATAAGGCTCATCAGTGTTTGGGACTTTGGGATTTCTGTTAATTAAAGTCACGCAGTTCTGCCAGTTTTTAAGGAGAAGACAACTCCTCAAAAGATATGAACACAGTCAGCATTACGCTGCAATTTAAACAGCTCTCTTCATTTCCAATGGTGAGAGGAGAGGGAGGGGAAAAAATAATAATAATTCCATATCACTATATCCCCTCTGAGGAGCGGGGAAAGTTTGGGTTCCCCTGTCCAAATGATTAATCTTTCACATTATTTCGCGGAGGGACTCATAACACCATAACGCTACCTGTGGACCCAATTACACAACTGACAACAGTATCAATGCGACCCGCTGACTTATGGCGGCATAAACGCCGCAACCTTTGTGCTACATCAGCATCGGTGATCTTATAGAAATGATCCGCATAAATTAGCAGGTGAAGGATATTCTTCTATTTCTATGTATTTTTTTGGTGGATGCAAAAAAGTGAAAGGTTGTTGTTTTTTTTTCCCCAGATATAATAAATAACATCGGAAAAGTCCTGTTCTCTCTGTTGACTTAACTATTGTCTAAAGATCCTTTACTGGGATAGAGCAGGTAGGGTGTTGTGGACCATAAAAGAAATGGCACTCAGCCCAAATCGGACTGCACATACTAAACGGTCCAACCCCGGGCTCACCTAATACGCCGGCTACACCGCCATGACTTCATTGCTATTCATCCCGCCATCTCTCCCTCTCTCTTCCTGTCTTTCATTTCAATGTACAACAGTGATCACTGGAACACACTGGAGGGTAGCATACCTGCACCCATTACAGTAAATGCTTACTCGCTACAGGACAGGACACTCAGCATTTTTTTTTTTTTTTTCTGGGTGCGGGTCAGATTGCCAACCTGGGTGTTTTCTCGCAGCAATTAGACGGGGAGTACATTATATTCACATTATCGTGCTGCCACAAGCACTTTGGGTTAAGGGGTGCAGCGCGGAGCGTTTTGTCTACACTGCAAGGCGGCATCATTCACACTGATGCATGCTGATGAGTCTCCCCGGAAACTTGGAGGTTACACTCAAGTTGTAAACGGACGCCGAGCAGAGCAGAGTAAAGCTGTGTTTCTTTTTGTGTCTGCAACACGACTGCCAGACCGACGGAGATCCCCAGAAAAATATAACAACACCCATTCAATTAGTGATCCATGGCCCCGGATGTATTCTGCAAACATAGCCAGCAGGACGGTGTTGTAATCAATCATGTTTGTTTGTCTCCGGCCATGGACGACACATGCACATTAAGAAACAGAGTATATATATATATATATATATTTCTTCTTTCAAAAGATTGATTTTAATGCACTGTTGGCTTTGATTGATGGCAGCAGGGACAATAAACAGGGAGATACAGAGGGACTTGACATATTGCACAAAAGCAAAGGTTACACGGTACAGACTTTTTGACATCCGACGCACTACGGTCTCATTTTGCACAAACAAAAGTAGGTTCATTGTGTCGAGTGTGTGTGTGTGTGTGTGTGTATTTTTGACGTGTGTGTTGTTGTTAGCGGCAGCAGCAGAGAGGAAACAGGTGTGTTTCAGCTGGGATGAATGAAGAGATGACATAGATAAATGACCCGGGGGTCTTTGGCAGGCCATTATGTTGAAGGCCACCGCTGCTGCCCCACCGCGCGTGTGTGTGTTGTGTGTGTGTGTGTGTGTGATGGGGGGTGTGCGGACCTTGACATGGCCAACAGCTAAAAATAACCACCAAAGAGCATAAACAAGCTGCTTGCTGGAGTGTTTTCCTCCTTCTTATTGACCAAACACACACACACACACACTCACACACACACACACTCATTTGTACATACTGTACTCCGGAGTCTTGAAGCTCACAGTCGGTGGCCTCACATCGAGCCAAGTCGTGGGCCTTCCCCGACTCACGGAATAATAAATGACACCTTTGAAAATGATGTTATGAAACTGCGCTGGCAGCAGGCGGCGGAGGGATCGAGTGGGAGAGAAAAGCATGCTTGCGTTTTCTAACCTTTCCCACCCATGTTCTTTTTTTTTCTTCTTTCTTTCTTTTATAAGTATTCAAATATATTGAAGCTTTCTATTAATAGAAGGGTGTCCTGGAATTGATTGAATGCTTATTATAGTAATTTAAATGAAAGTGACTTTTTGCCTCCCCCCCCCTCCTGCAGAGAAGCTCACAGTTAATCACAGCTCTCTCTCTCTCTCTCTCTCTCTCTCCCCATTTTACATAATAAAAGGCGATTTTTGAATGGTAGCTGAAATCTGCTCAGCCGTTTTTCACACCTTCTACATGCAATACCTTCTACGTTAAGAAGCCGATGCAGCAGCACACCTCTCCATGTGCACAGTGTATCTCTCTAATGAAGGCGTTATGAACAGATGATGGCGTCTCTCCCTTTTGCGCTGACGGCGTCAGAAGCCGGAGCTGGTTGGGCGCCAAGCGTGTCCACGGCGTTGTTTCCGATGATGGAGTGGACACGTTCTCTGACAAATTGGAAAGGGAAAATACAGCGGGCACAGGGCGGCTCTGGGATGAGGCAGCCGGTGTAGTCAGTCAAGCCTTTTTTTGGGGACTGAGATTGATGAGAGAACGAGCTCACAATGAGAGAGAGAGAGAGAGAAGTTGTTGGGAGGTGGCTGGTTGGTTAGCTCCTCCACCTTTTTGGAGCTCTTCCCTCCTGTCTTTTACACGCAGTGTAGAACTCCTGCAAAGTACTTGGTCTCCATTATCTGTGTGTGTGTGTGTGTGTGTGTGTGTGTGTGTGTGTGTGTAATATATGTGTAAGTACAGACAGCAAAGGTTAATTGATGCTTTGATTGAATCACCGTCAGCCACCCAAGCTCCCAAGTCTATCTGACTCTGTTGCCCAAAGTGTTCCTTCGGCGGGATGCTACACTTTCCGTTGCCGTGGCAACAACCCACGCAAAGCACACTTGCCCACATAGTACACAGGAATTTAAAAAAAACCTGCTCTATGAACACCCTCTAGGAATGTTTTTTTTTTGTCTTGTGCATGAAAAGATTTCTCGATGTGAAAGTTGGTAATGAGTGATATGAAGCTGCTTACTGGTGTCCTTCCTCCCACGTGGATGGATGAACGTGGATGGATGAACGTGGATGGATGAACGATGAATACCCGCCGTGCACAAAGAGCTGGAGGGAAATCTACTGCACTAAGTATGACATTACTCCACGCAACGGATTCAACGCTGTTCCGTTGATTGGGTTGTACCCGCATCGCCGCCGCCGCCGCCTCACACATCATGACTCGTTGGATGCCAGTTCTGATAATAATCAATGACTTGGGGACACAGTCAATTGCCCTTAATCATTTCTCTGCACCCTT
Organism: Chelidonichthys spinosus; assembly: GCA_029853015.1. Classification (NCBI taxonomy): domain Eukaryota; kingdom Metazoa; phylum Chordata; class Actinopteri; order Perciformes; family Triglidae; genus Chelidonichthys; species Chelidonichthys spinosus. The sequence continues at coordinate 20,061,235 of CM056837.1, forward strand.
TGGAAATTAACGACCGTGTCACTAGCAGTTTTGCTGTCATCGGGAGAATCGTTTACTGTTTGTTTTGTCAATTAGCAGCCGGTGAGATGCTCCGGAGGATTGTCAACTAAGTGTCTCGCAAACACAACTCCTATAAGTTAACCCCATCGCCATGTTCAAATCAGATGGCACAGAGATGGAGGCGGCCTGTATGTGCTGAACTTACACTTTAATAATTCACCAGGTCCCGTAGAGTGACTGCCATCACTGCAGATCCACATGTGACATCTGGGCAAGGCTAAAAAAAAAACACGCTGTTGACCTTCAAAGAACACACGGCGCCCACACAGTTAAGACATCGTATACGTGCTATACAAAAGGGCTGCGGTTAGTCAATGCTGCATTATTGATCACTTGTCACATGGAAGGAAGGAACATGGCAAGGAAATCAATTGCACACATGCAGTGTGTAATCAAATTTCTGTGGGGGGGGGGGAGAAAAAAAAAGCTTGGCTAAGGGGAAATGGTCAACGGACACAGAAGCTCTACAAGAGGACTATCGCTGTATTGAATGTGTTTCATGTGAAGTATTGGAGTGAAGGGTGGAGAGAGCACTCCAGCAGGACAGGTAACGATCTGAGGATATATTATTAATATGCCTTTTTATTCATTTAAGAGCAGGGAGTGGGGAGATAATTACATATTGATACTGTAGCGATGGATAAGATGGGGTTTGATTACTTGGGGGCGATAAGGTGCATCCGCCTGAGTTTATCGCTTGCTTACCGCTCTCTCAAGTGGGCAAGAGGAGAGTTTGAGGCCTCCCTTTTGGATCCGGTTACCTGTTGTTGGATTAAATGGAGCATGCACGTGTGTGACAGTGAGATTAGCCCACGTGTGTGTGGAAATAGGGGTGGGCAAAAAATGTTCTAAATCAATTCATAACTTCCAAAAACAAACTAAAAGTTTGTGCAAGTTAAGCGTGAATTAATGTAATCTTTGGTTTTGGATTTTCCTTTGTGTGTTTACATTATTGTAATCAGTTTAACTTTTTACCCCCAAAAAATGTAATTATTTAAATCCTATGCTTTCATAATTTGCCTTATTATTCAAAAATCGATTTTTGAATCGTCAATCGTCATTGAATCGAAAATCGATTCTGAATCAGAATCGTCACCGCCAACTCTTCAAAACTATATCTTTTATAAGGTGTTGTGATTATCTAGAGATAAAAGGTCATGGCCAGTGCGTGCGCGCGCGTGTGCGTGCGCGCGCAGAGTTCCAAGTCTCACAAGTCGAGATTGTAACGAGCTCCTGTCATTCGGTCTTAATCTAATCAGGTTGCACCTCCTGAAGACGTTGCGCAGCCCGCGTGCACCCTCTCCCTCTCTCTCTCGTGCAGTGTGCGCGCGCGCGCGTGTGTGTGTGCAGCGGGACACTTTCCGCAGTTCGCTTCATCCCGTTTCCGTTTTTTTTTTTTTTGTGTTGCGCGCGCGACGTCTGCAGCAGCAGCAGCAGCAGCAGCAGCGGCGGCGGAGCAGCGGAGCCGTGATTCGGTCTCCTCCTCCCGCCTCAGCTACAGGCTCTCTGGATGAAGGCAGGACTCTTCCCTCAGCGCTCCGATGGCGAAGCCCGGCCGGCTGTGATCATTTCTACAGGGAAGATATTCTTTTCTTTTTCTTTCTGTTTGTTTTTTTAAGAAAACCTCTTCTTCTTTTTCTTTTCCTTCTCTTTTTACAACCAGAATGTGGGACGCGCGTTCTCCGCGCTGCGTCCGCGGACTGCCTTGCTGCTCGGTCGTGGCCGCTTGACTAAAAAAAAAAAAGGGGGGTGGGGGGTATCCCGGCTCCCCTTTGCATCCTCTTCTTGCTTCCTGAAGGAAAACAAAAAGGAGTTGTGCATGCAAAAGGTGGTTTATATCGGCAAGGTGAGCGAGACTATATCATGTGATATTAATACTTCCAACAGAGTCAGACACTGAACTCGTGAGTGTGTGTGTGTGTGTGTGTGTGTGTGTGTGTGTGTGCAGGTTGATTTACGCAGGAGGTGTTGGATTCATATAGGAATTATGTAGGATGCGATGATTTTTTAATGTAGGACTGCAGAATGTGTCAAGATATGCAGAAAATCAATGTACACCCCTCAGATCTCCTCGTTTTATATCATTTTCATTGTAATAGTATTTATTTTGTGGACAATGTGTGGTATAAAAGTGTCAAATATGCAAAAACTGTTGCATTCAAGAACATCTCAATTGTGTGGAATGATGAGCGTTCCTATTACTCACAACTTTTTGTGTATTTTTGAGGAAGTGTAAAGGGTCTGTTTTAATAATTCTGTTAAAATTGAAACACAGTGATGTGTATTTGTCATAATATTCTTATTCTAAGGATTTACAAGTGGCAAGGGAACAGATATTTGATTTGCTGTCACACACGCGGCGCTGCCTCCTCCGTTATGAACACGTGAATGAATTTCAAGGCTTCTTTTCAGCTCATTTGCTTCCCGAGCACAGAGTCCAGTCCCCCCTTTTGTTTTGGAGCTGAATCCAGCGGGAGTTCGTTGCCTCCCCACAGCCACTAACAGTGCTGGAGTGGAGGGCGAATCAAAGCAGCCATATTGACTGTTAAAACAAGATCATTGATTCTAGTCTAACACCTCTTTTAGAAATGCGATAAAAGGGATCAATAACACTGCAGCTGTTACTATTTATTCAATTTAAAGTAACAGGTGACTTTTTCATTTTCCTTGAAGAATGTTAAAAAATGGTGTAATTCCTCTATTTATATCAGTCTTTTTTGTTTTCTCAGCCATGCAGGGACTTGCCTAAAGAGGATCCGACATAATTCAACAGTTTGGACTTTATTTTTTCTATTTGTGGTGTCGTCGTAACGTCCTCCCCAACGAGTCTCCTTTCCCGTCACCATGGCTGAGAAGCTCGGACCGGCTGGGCTCAAGCCCCCCAACATCCGGACCGGTCCCTCCCTGCCCCCGGAGCCCATCGACATCATCCGCACCAAAGCCCGCTCCCGCAGAGTCCGCCTCAACGTCGGGGGTCTGAACCACGAGGTCCTCTGGCGGACCCTGGACCGGCTACCCAGGACCCGGCTCGGCAAGCTCCGAGACTGCAACACCCACGAGTCCCTGATGGAGGTCTGCGACGACTACAGCCTGAACGAGAACGAGTACTTCTTTGACCGGCACCCGGGCGCCTTCACCTCCATCCTGAACTTCTACCGCACGGGCAAACTGCACATGATGGAGGAGATGTGCGCCCTTTCCTTCGGCCAGGAGTTGGACTACTGGGGGATCGACGAGATCTACCTGGAGTCCTGCTGCCAGGCCCGCTACCACCAGAAGAAGGAGCAGATGAACGAGGAGCTGCGGAGGGAGGCGGAGACCATGAGGGAGAGGGAGGGCGAGGGAGAGTTTGATAACACCTGCTGCCCGGACAAGAGGAAGAAGCTGTGGGATCTCCTGGAGAAGCCCAGCTCCTCGGTCGCTGCCAAGGTAAGGAGAACCGCAACTAGAAGTGTGATCACACATACACACACCCCCGTAAAACACGTCTCCGAATCAAAGCCTTCCACATTATTAGGCTTACAAGCACACTTGGCTCACTCCCACCTGTTATAAAAACTCTCATCAGGTGTTTTCTTCTGCCATCTGTAGCAACGTTGGTGAGGGATTGTATTACATAAAGCAGAAAACGCTGCAGCTTTTGGGTAACAATGCCAGAGTTCATACAGGTGCTGGAAATCCTTGAATTCTAGTGTGGTGTTTTCAAGGAGCTTGGATTCAGAATAAAGTGCTTGAAATGTGATGACGTGTATGATAGAACAGAGAAAACTAAAAACAGCATTTCCTGACATTTCTTTATGAAAAATAACTTTTGATGATGAACAGATGATGAAAATAGTTGGTGATTATATTTCTGTGGATCTGTTAGTGGAATTAGTTTTCCTTTCATTTGTGGTCCTTCTGTAAAAAGCTGTCTCCAAACATCATGTTGGTTGTTTAGAGGACAAGAACATCTCATTTAATGTGATGAACAAGTGACAGAATAAGTAGACTGAATACTGACCATTGGATTGGTACAAAGATGGAGTTTACCACAGCTGGAAGGGGCTGGAAAAGCATGGAAATGCACCTTGAAAAGTGCCTGAATTTGACTTTGGGAAAGGAGTAGGAACCCTGAATGCGGTTGTTGAAATGTGTGATGTTTGAAACATTTCTATACTTCTGGCAGTGATAAATTAGTCGTGGAATCGCTGCAGCAGCTTCATTCAGACTCTATTTGCTTTGACAGAGTAATTGGTGGGTGCGTCAGCTTCTACTAGTGTTGCTTTCTTTGTGGCGATCAAGTCTGTCAGTGTGGTTTCTTCTTAAGTCTGTCTCGCTCGCTGATCGCGTGAGTCAGCGGAAAATGACAAAAAGTTTGTTGCAAGGTGCCGAGATGACTTGTGGAGGCGTTTTACTACATTCTTTGAGAGGAATGTATGTGATTTGATGAGGTAGTCATCGATGCGTCTCTCCTCTTCCCACGTACCATGTGATCAGAGCTGCTGCAGGTTTTTCTTTTTTCATCCGTACGCGATAAAGCTCACAGAAAACCGATGACTGTGTAGCGATGTCCAGGCTGTCCCTGGTGGCACGATGACATCTCTTTCAACTCCTCCTCCTCCTCTTCATCCTCCTCATCCCATCCCCCTGCTCTCTGACTCCTTCCCCAATTAGGCAGGTCAACCTAGATGAAATCCAATCACTGGTAATTTACCTTTTGGTTCTCCAGTATCCTGATCTCATCATGGTGGCGGTGCTAAGGCAGGATTATATTCCATGTTGGGATCATAAACACAGCGTGTGTGTGTGTGTGTGTGTGTGTGTGTGTGTGACATCATCCCCTCAGCGGGAGATGAGGGATCTCCTGATGTTCTGTACATGTGGTCGACAGTCTGAACATCCTGTTAGTAAAAAGGATCTGAACCTCGTGTTACCATATTCTTTTTTTTATCAGGATTTGTGTTTTCTCTTCCTTCCTGTGTTTTATTTCCTCCTGAATCGACTCGCGATCCTGTGATCGACAAGGATCCCCGTCCCGGCTTAGTAATTGAATCCGGCCTCCGGCTGCACGTCACCAGAATAAATGAGAAGGTGGCTGCCGGTATTAGAAATCAGGTGACAGCAGCGAGGTAATTTGATACACTGCTGTGTGATATTTAATGTGATCTACCTCCTCGGTGCGTTCCCAAATCGCTGACCTGTTCGCTCTCGTGTTGGGGGGGAAACCTTAAAGGGAAATCCCACCTAATTCAAATTGACATTCCACTCTAGTGCTCCACGAGGACAACTTGAACGGGACTCCCAATGGCTCCGGCCTTTTTTTTTTTTTTTTGCGATCGCACCGAGGCTATCCACAGCTGAAAGAACATTTGGAAATAGACTGCCGTGGCCGCTCGACCGTCAGACGGCAGCTCCCCGAGGTCTGGGGGGGGAGAAAACCCTTGAAAGCCCTTGACCGGGGAAACGCCATTACTGAGCTGGTACACAGCCATATGCTTTTATACAAAGCAACCTGAGCCCTTTTGTCAAATGCAATCACAGTCTCCTCTCCCTCGCTCTCCCTCTCTCTCTCTTACACTGCCTTAATCACATATTAGAGCCCACGGTGCTGCTAAATAGCGCCTTAGGCCCTCCGCCCTTAAATAAAGGTTACGCATGAGAGGAATGACATTCTCAGCCAGGGGTCAATCAAGCCAGGATTACATTCACCAGCTTTAGACAGCGGTGGATTGAATGGGAAGAAACTTTAGAATTGCACCCAGAAAACAAACATTTGGAGGAAAAAGGACAGGAAAAAGCCACAAGTGAAGGAAAGAGAGGTGGCGGAGAAGAGAGTGGCGGAGAAAAAGCCCTGAGAGAGAGTGATATAAGAGATGCATTCATGTAAGTTACGCCTCGGGATGCTGAGCTGGACCTTTGCAAACATTTCTCCCATGAATAATGAATGAAATGGTCAAAACAAAAAAAAGAACACCGACTAATGCAGCGGCTGTCTTTGTGAAGCCTCCTGGCCTCCGGGGGGGGGAGACCCCCTTTATACTGTACGTCTGCAGCCGTGGGAAGACTTTCACCTGAAATCCCCAAATCGCCGTCATATGTAAGAGTAGCTCTCACCTCCAGAGAAATAAACCATCAAATGGATGTTGATATTGTTTCCCGACTGCGAGCTATAATTCCTATCAATCCAGTGGAAGGTGTCATCCTTGGATGTGGAGCCAGAAGGATTTTTTTGCTGCCCTGACCCTCTTTTGTTTACACTGAGCCATGGGGTGTAGTCGTACAGCAAATACACTTAGCACAAGCTCATAAAAGGAAAACCACATCCCCGAACATTTTGGCTGCGTCCCCGGCGACGGATTGGGTCTCGGTGCGTGAAACACGTGTGGAAATCGGAGGGTGAACCTGCACAAACGTGATAAATATTCAGACCGCACCAATTAAGAGATTTACGGAGAGCCTGGGCGTTGAGATACGAGTCCGGCGGTGTTCCCGCCATCGTAAATTAACGCTCGGTTGGAATATGTGTACAGCATAGTTTGCAAGAGCAGCATCTTTTGTTTGGTGTTTTTTTTATTTTTATTTTCAACCAAAGCCTTAAAAGAAAACATCCAAGGTTTTTTCAATTTAGAGAACGTCCAGTCCGGGAAAAGAATGGTTCTATGAAGGGGATGGATGTTTCTACTTGACCAGACATTGTAAGTTAGGTTTTCTATCTCCTCGTCCTCCTCCTCCCTACATCCGCCATGTCCCAGCGTCCTGCTTGCTCTTAATGTGGATGTGCACCATTACTCCCCCCCTTTTATCTAATAACCTAGTCTGGCTTGTGGGGATGCCGAGCTCTGGGCCTGTACGGGTGCAGACTTCGGTCCTCCCACGCTTGGAAGCAGCGAGTCGGCCCACCGACCGCAGAAACACTGTTGATGATGATGATGACACAATGTGAGGGAGCCCACTGTAACACACACTCACACCTCAAACGATTTTTGTGACATTCATCTTTTTTTTTCAACAGTAATCCGCTGCAAAAATGCACAATAGACATTTTTTTACGTTGATTAATTTATCAAAGTGTAACGGGAGCAAATTCAATGAGTTTCTCTCCATCCGTCTCTTTCCTTCCCGGCTTTTATAGCAGTGAATCAAGTGAAGAAAGTGTGTGTGTGTGTGTGTGTGTGTGTGTGTGTGTGTGTTGGGGTAGGGTAAAGTGAGGGAGAGAGACGTTTAAGTAAAGCGCTCTGTACAGTTTGTGCTCTCCGGTCAAGCCGAGGCGGCCGGTCCGCTTGTGTTTCATCATCCTTTCATGTCTTCAGGAGGATGCATCGAAAGGCATCGGCATTTAATGGATGAATGTTCTCAGCGTGTTGCTTTTTGATTTTGAACAAGCAATCAGATTCACTTGTTTGTGGCTCATGAGCCCGACAAGGCGATGCAGGAGGCAGAGCGGCTGATGGCCCGACTCCACCCCTGTACTGAGTTATCACAGAAGCCAAATGATCTCATTTGGTCCTTAAGGAAGTCATCAGGCTGCATGACGGGGAGAGAAGTGTCATTTAGGGAGAGAGAGAGCACACCTTCTTCCCCCTTCCACCGGTGACGTAAAGCCCTGGAGCCTCTGATCAGCAGGAACCGGCACCTAAATCCTCTTTACCCCGCAATCATAATCAGATAAGACAGACGACCTCCTAGATTATAGGTGGCATGAGTGCATATGGTTGCCTTGCATGTGGGCAGAGGCAGCATTTATCATCTGGATGTTCCAGGACACACTTTAACCCGGCTCCACCCCCCCCCCCGATGTCATTTTGTTTAAAAGCATTTGTATATTGTTTTCACCAGCGGTGGCTGATTTGTCGTATATACAGTTTTTACGTTTTTTTCCCCTTGTTATTTACTCACTCCAAACACAAGTGTCCTGATATGGATAGCGAGCTGCCGTCGTGGTGTAAGCACTGCTCTCTCCCCCTGCCGTCTAGTTGGCATTGTTTGTATTTGTACTTATGTTACTAAGCAGCAAAAATATCAACTTCCATAACAATAGCGTTGCACTCTCACTCGTGGGGGTTGTGATGACTCTTGACTGTGGAAATCACTTTTAAATGATGTGAAAGAATGTCTTGTATATGAATAACAAACAAGGGGGCGACATTAAATCAGCGATGCATATCATAAAGGCATTGTTTGTCTGTGATTATCCGTCACTGAGAGGCTGGCTCAGGTTTAGACACTGCAACCTCCTTTTATCGATATAACTAAACCTTATACCTGTGATTTGATGAAAGGGAACATTTGAAGGAAGTTAGATAAAGCTATCGACCCTTAAAATTGATCTGTTGATCGGCCACGCTGTTGGAGATGTTTTAAATAATTCCACAAATGCTCATTGATTAGCATCCATCCTCTCCTCTCTACCGTTCTGCTTTGCTTTGCACAAATAACCCTTCCTTCCGTCCATTCCCTTGATTACCGGCGGGGCGTTGCATGCAGAGGAATTCCACTCTGGGTGCAGCTTAGCGGCAGCGGCGTCCCGACAGAGCCCACCGGGCCTGCCTTCGGGCTTCCAGCGCCCGGCCATGCATGTTGAGATTGAATGAAGACATCATTAAGTGAAAGCCGCGAGCCGCGACCGATGTGTGCACGATGTAGTTCGCACACTTTAAGGAAGGGAGGAGGGAGAGGTCAGCATGCAGGCAAACATAGAAAAACTCACTTCATTGCAAATGTAGAGTAAACATCGAGGCCGATCCATGCCGAGGCTAATGAGGGGCCAGATGGTGTGAGAAGCCTCATTAGCAATTCTACTGTTGTCCCCAGAATACACATAACGCTGTCATGATTAGGGCCGCAACTACGGATTATTCTCTCAATAAAGTTAGCCTGTGAATCATTTTGTCAAGTCATCATTTAGTAGATTAAAAGTTAATTTCCCAGAGCCCAAGATGAGACCTTCAAATGATGATATAAAATAGGAAAACAGAGTTGAAGAACCATGAGTTTCAACTCTGTTTTTGGTCTCCACCAACTCCCACAAAAGTATCTCGCTATCTAGCTGCTAAATGCTCAAAAGCAATGTTATAATGAACCAAACAGGTAAAGTTGGAGGTCAAATAACTAAGGCAAAGACTACATATGCTATGGAACTGAAGACCCAGCAGATAATCCCTTCATTATAACGTTAGAATAATATTGATCAAGCCTCTTTAAGTAACTCCCCGTTTCTTGTTACACACTTTTCTTTTTATACTTCTCACGCTTGAGATTCAGGAGATGTAATATTGGCAAAAGGCCCGAGGTTTTTGAGCGCCGTCGAAGCGAGACATAAATCCCACGGAAGGAAGGAAGAAAGGAAGGAATGCTGGGAGTGGCTTTGGAGCAGCAGCGAGGGGCCGCTGGCTGGCACTGCCAGCATGAGTGACACTCTGGGTGAGAGGCTAATGTGTTCCTTCCTCTTCCTCCCCCACTCATTACCTCCATAACCCTGTCTATAAGCCGCGTTCCTCGTCCCAGTAGGGGACATCAGAGATTGTACATCCACACAATAGTGCACACATTACACCCTCCATAAGTCCAGCACACACACACACACACACACCTCCTTATCTGAGAGCATTCAAATAGTGCTGAGCCAGCGTTCTGTGGGCGCCTCTACGCAGCGAGTGCCACACTGCCGTCCCCTTCACTCCCTCCATGCCGTCTCTCTCTCCACATCCTTCACCTCCGCTCCTTTTTTTACATTCACTTCCATTTTTATCACCATCGCCCCGCAGTCCTCAATTTCCCTCTTCCAACTCCGACCTGCGCCCCTTTCATCTCCCCGCTCGGTGTTCCTCGCAGGGCGGAGAAGAAGAAGAAAAAAAAAGCTGGAAATTTGTGATCCTGCCCACCCGCTCCATCACGGAAGCAGTGATAGGAAACTGCATTGGTATTCATTTGAATTGGCTCTTTATCAATCATGTTTATGATTTAGCGCCCAGTGGTCAGGGAGGAAGTGTGTGTGTGGGGGGGGGGGGGTCTCCACTTACTGCAGTACAGAGGGCGGTCTGCTGCTTCCACAGCAGCTCTAAATGTGATAAATAAACAATACGGACACCTTGAAAAATGACGATGCATATGGAGAGTCCTCGCCAACAAAGGGAGATCCGTCGGAGTCTTGGCAGCGCTGCTCCCTCCCCCGAGGAAGAAAATCCCTCTAAGGAGCTCTTGAAAGGGAGAGAGAAGAAGAAAAAAAAAAAGCAATGTGTAATCAACTTCATTTTTTTTTTTTTTTTACTTGTTTCCTCATAAATGCTGTGTTTGCGTAGTTTCCATGGCGACCGTGGTGTGCCACGGTGACTTATCGACACCCAAGGAGCAATTCATCTCTATACAGGCTGTGTGAGAAGGCAGAGCAGCTGGTATCTCAGCCCCCACAACCCCCCCGTACAAATGTGAAAATGGTAAAAGAAAAAGAAAAAAAAAAACACTTGTGCTGCACAGTATCAGCACAGTTCAGGTCTCCGTGAACCCGAACCGTATGCTTTTTATTAGTGGGATCATTCTCCTTGGTGCCCGTGTGTGTTTTTTCTACCAAAATGCTTTAATAGCTCTCACTGACACTAGAAACGGCCTTTGTGCGTCACATTCAGGCTGCAGCGATAAGACCTTTTCATTTTAATTGAGACGAGACGGAAGTTCAGCGTTTTTTTTGTGTGTGAAAAGGAAGAAGAAGAAGATGGTTCTCTCTCAGAGCGGTGCTCTCCATCAGCGGGCGGCTCGCCGGGGTCTCAGCGGCAGAACAAGGGGATCCGTTTCGTCGGATATAAGACATTAATTAAAAACCTCTGCTCCACAAAGGAGACTCTGAGGATGTGTGAGAGGGAAGGAGACGGATAGTACAGATTAGTGGGAGGTTCAGAAGGGTGAAAGGCCACTTGTTAGCCGTCGCCTCATGGAAAACAGAAGCCCCCCTCCTCCTTCTCCTTACTCCTTACTTATTTTTCTGCTATTTCTGCTCCTCCGTTTGGACCGCCGCCATCTTCATACATCGCCTTCCCGTGCCGTCGGCGTCACCGCGGGCTGTGCTGCCAGCTGTTTGCTGTCTCCCTTCACTCCAGGAGGTGACGGAGGAAATTATTATATCTCTGCTCTTTGGTGTGTGTGTGTGTGTTTGTGTGTGTGTGTGTTTGTGTGTGTGTGTGTGTCTGTGTGTGGGCCTCCCACGTCTCCCTGCTGAACCACAGGAGTTCCTCGGTGCTGACCACAGTAACACTTCAAATGCTTTAACGCTCCCTTCGATTTCACTTCTCCTACATCCGACATCCATAATGCAAAGAGCTTCTTCTTAAATAGCCGATTCTCATATTCAGTCATAAAAGTTTAAGCACAAGTTTCTTTTTTAACAATTTCTGCCGACGGCAAGAGATGTTTCGGCGCGTTTCCAGAGTACTTGAATTTCCTGGAGATGTGAAGCAAATGGTCAGTTCAGAAGGAAAAATCCATCCATCCATCCATCGCCGTTCCTCTTAGCCACCGAAGGTCACAGGTTTAATCCCACTAACAGGGTGTGGATAACAAACATTTTATTTTATCATCCCATCCTCCCTTTGCTTTCCATCCATTCATAAAACCATGAATCAGCCGCACGCATCACAGCGTGAGCGTTCGCTCGCCCGGAGCCGTGGGTCCGCTGAGGCGAAGCAGCAGCAGGTACATTGATACGGCGCTTTAGCTTCCCTGGTGTGATCGTAATCAGCTTACCGCCATCGGAGGAAGCGACACGCTTGGCCCGAGGGCACGCGGGGACGATGACACACACACTCTCAGAGCACGTGAGTGACCCGTGTCAATGTCAGGAAGCCAAGCAGCGGGGCCAAAGGATCAGCGTCTCACACACACACACACACACACACCCGAAAGGTCACTTTGCCTTCTGCTGTTCTCTCTGGCGTCCTGTGTGTGTGTGTGTGTTTCTGTGTGTGTGTGGGTGTGCAGATGTGGGTCCAGGTTTTTAGTCTTGTGCTGCCAACCCGTCCTCCGATCCTTCAGGATCAGGGAAGGTTTGGGTGTGTTTGCGTGTTGACATTTTGTTGAAGCCTCGCCGATCGATATGAGGCTCTCAGGTATTGACCGCTGTGTTGAAAGGCCCAACTGTCTGCTTGCCTTTCACACTCCAAGGCTGTGTACGTACAGGGAACACACATTTCTGATATTCTGCCGTGTCACTCCTTCAGCAGCTGATGTCATGCATTTATCAGGGTTCATACGGGTGCTGGAAGTCCTTGAAAACACTTGAATTTTAGTGTGGTGTTTTTAAGGTGCTTGGATTTAGAAAGCGTTTGAAATGTGTGTTCTAAAACAGCATTTTGTGACATTTCTTTATGAAAAATGACTTTTGATGATGAACAGATGATGAAAATAGTTGGTGATTATATTTCTGTGGATCTGTTAGTGGAATTAGTTTTCCTTTCATTTGTGGTCCTTCTGTAAAAAGCTGTCTCCAAACATCATGTTGGTTGTTTAGAGGACAAGAACATCTCATTTAATGTGATGAACAAGTGACAGAATAAGTAGACTGAATACTGACCGTTGGATTGGTACAAAGATGGAGTTTACCACAGCTGGAAGGGGCTGGAAAAGCATGGAAATGCACCTTGAAATGCTTGAAAAGTGCTTGAATTTGACTTTGTGAAAGGTGTAGGAACCCTGTTTTGTGTTTGGATTCTTACATGTTTCCGTCTGAGCTCGGCACTACTTTTTTTTAGTTTTTACAGCATCTCAGCTCGTCTCTTTATGTGATTCCCCTTCAGTGACTCACTGCTAAGTTGATTCTCTTCATGCCCTCCTTTGATTATCCACCTCTCTGGTGAGAAATATCCTTGTTTACCTCATCTCCGCTGCCCTTCATCGTGCCTTAACGTCCTCTCAGTCATTCACCCTCGCTCCCAAACCGCTCGTTTGCTCTCAAATCCCTTCTCTTCTGTCTTACAGGACCATATTTTTTGCATTTTTTGCAAAAATAAAAAACATTTTATGGGACTTCTCCACTCCATGCATTGAATGTACAATGCTGGAATATTTGTAGAAGTCCGTTGTGCCTCTGCTCCAGGGCTGATGCTGGCCGCTGCTCCTGGAACTGACCCAACTAAAGATTTTTATTTTAAAGTATACTTGTTTTGCAATAAATCCCCCTTAAGTAGCGTGACAGTATCTAAAGGCCACCTCACAGTCCTTAGCATCCCCACGTTTCTTTGCTTCCTGTCTCCAGAGGTATTGAAGGTGCCTGAAAGTGAATAACAATACTTAATGTTGATGGATGACTGTTGATACAAGGCAAAGTAGCGCCGGCTTTTCTGTCACGTTTCCAGTGTTGCTATTCTCGCCTTTTTGAGTGGTTTGCTTTCACCCACTATACAGTAAGTAGTCTCGCTCTACTTGGATCACACTAATACGGCTTTAAACCTGCATAAATGTTGCCATAAAAGTCATCCTGCCACGGATAGACATCATTAAGCTTAGCATTATAAATGCCAAACACTTAAAGGCAGATGTAAAGGAAAGCTCACGTCTAAAAATACCAACGTCACAACATGTTGAGTGAGAGTGAAATTTAAAAAAAAGCGGTGAGAAAAACCCTGAAAAATCTAGATTTTCATCTTCGCGGTTAGTAGGAGATTATGCTATATAAACGTATAGCTGCATTGTGAATGGGTGGAGGCTAATGCGGATTATAATGTGAAGTATTAACTCGGGGAAGGCGGTGAATCATCCACCCTCGGATGCCTGATTCATCTCCTCTGTTATCACTTCAATGTGTTTATTCCCTTTCTTCACATGCCGATAAAAGCCTGGCCCTCTAAATGGAATTTTATAAAGTGACCTCCACGGTGACCTTTGAGCTGCGTGTTCATGTATGTATCAGAAGGTATATTCATCTCATTTTGAAATCACACATATTTGCTTGTTGATATTTAGCCTTCAAATTAAGAGAAGGGCTTCCATGTTAATGTGCACGGACACCAACTGAGGAAATATTCCAACACGATAGATGAAAGGCCGACGTGAGTTTAATTTCCATTTCTGAGGCAGCGATTTTCACCAACTTGAAATATTACGTTCTCTCTCGGGAGAAACACATCGATGTATTCTTCAAAACATGAATATGTATCCGTATCTTTCTTGACTTGTCAGTTTATTGAATATTAAACTTTGTATTTATTTTGTTTTGTCTCACTCCTCCACTGGAGATTTCCCTTTTTTTTGCCGGTATATCTGCGGGTTTACCAGCAGATTTACAGCTCTACGCGGCTGATGGATCTCCTCAGAGTTGCAGGAATGCGTCTGCAGAAACAAGCACACACTTTGGCAGCGGAAAGTCACGACGGAGGAATGCTGTTTATGTTTAATAGTTTAAAAGTTTGATAAATATTAATTTTAAAATGTTTACCATTTCGCCGTGTTTAAGGAGGGCGCTGATTTAATCACGCCGCTGCGATTTGTCTCGCTGAACACGAATTCCACAAATTACTCTTTTCCCTTAATTGAAAGCCCAAGTCTTGTCTTGCAGGGATTAACTCTGGTGTCAAGAGGTATAAATCCAGCTTTCTGTCTGTCTGACTGTCTGTCTGGCTGACTGGCAGGCAGACACACCCCCCAACCTGATGTGCTGCCGCGGCCCTAATCCCCTCTGACGACATCCACGGAGTCCGAGGACGGAAAGTAACGGCGTCCCGTCTGCTTCCCCCGACGCAACGATCACGCGCCGATGACGCGAATCAATTAGCGTTGCTGGCTGTATCAGATTAAAGCTAAACAGGGCCAAAGACGGGCTCATTAAAACGGTTGTCTGTTCAGCTCGTCTAATAGGAGGCGGAGGCTTAGAGTCGGTGAGGGACGCTGTGGATTGGCCGGGGTTCATGTCCTAATCTGGCCTCAAACGTTAAAACACGGGAGGAACAGCTCCAGGTGAACCGGCACTGAAAGAAGAAATGTGATTTATCTTAAAGGTTAGATGATAAGCAGATGCTTGGAGTGACAAAACCCAAATTATCACACACTTTTTTTAGCATCTTTCAGCTTATTGTTTTGATTTTACACCTCGATATTAAAGTAATGGACATTTTGCTCTGAATCTCCTGGAAATGTGACAAAGACTTTAGTTTCATGTAACCGCCGTCTTCATCTCATTTCCACCAAGTATTTGATTTGCCTGAACTCAGCCGTGTCTGAAGCTAACCACACATTATTTACCCAAACCACAAGCTTTTTAGCAGAATTCAGGGTACGGGTGCTGGAAATCCTTGGAAACACTTGAATTTGAGTGTGGTGTTTTCAAGGTTTGAAAGGTGCTTGAAATGTGTGTTCTATGTGATGAACACACATATTTCTGGACTGAAAACAGCATTTTCTGACATTTCTTTATGAAAAATGACTTTTGATGATGAACAGATGATGAAAATAGTTGGTGATTATATTTCTGTGGATCTGTTAGTGGAATTAGTTTTCCTTTCATTTGTGGTCCTTCTGTAAAAAGCTGTCTCCAAACATCATGTTGGTTGTTTAGAGGACAAGAACATCTCATTTAATGTGATGAACAAGTGACAGAATAAGTAGACTGAATACTGACCATTGGATTGGTACAAAGATGGAGTTTACCACAGCTGGAAGGGGCTGGAAAAGCATAGAAATGCACCTTGAAAAGTGCTTGAATTTGACTTTAGGAAAGGTGAAGGAACCCTGGGAGTCCCGAACACACATGTTTGAGGGTGTGTGTGCATGCGTGCATGTGTGATAACGTGTGTGATTCATGCATGTGTGCCCACATCTACTGTTCAGGTGTGTGAGCTGAGCTGCCTGCAGAAACAGATGGTGCGTGAGAGTCTTTACATCCCCCCCCTGCACTGAAAGATGCAGCGCACATAGCAATGCAGATGACATTAGTGCACTCTGCATGTGTGTGTGTGACCGTTTGGACTGCAGATGCAGCACACTCTGACCAACCATGTAGTACATTGCATGGACGCCAACATGCAACAATAAAAAAAGCACAATCCCAGTGCTCAGCAAGAATTCATGACACATTAAACAC
The DNA here is from genome assembly GCA_029853015.1 of Chelidonichthys spinosus. Taxonomy (NCBI): domain Eukaryota; kingdom Metazoa; phylum Chordata; class Actinopteri; order Perciformes; family Triglidae; genus Chelidonichthys; species Chelidonichthys spinosus. The sequence goes on from CM056837.1 coordinate 20,077,337, forward strand.
CATCTCAATCGCAAAATGTCCAACAAAATTAGCCATTAAGCGTCCTTTTGGATTAGATTCCAGCTCTGGTGCTGAGACCGTTTTTTTTCTCCATCAACTTGAATGTTATGATAATGAAATCTGCGATCTTATCGGGGTAGATATCGTCCCTGCTCTGACAAAGCTCTCATTCCTATATCTGGTGGCTGAAGCACTATTATAAAGGAGGAGTTAGTGGGTGGGGGGGGTGCACGGCACTTTGATATGAAATATTGATAGCCTGGACATTTTCTTGAATTGCAACAAAGTGCTCACAGACAGAAACAGGAAGCGTCGGCCAAAGGAAATAAAAAGAGCGATAGAGCGAGGACGGGGAAATACCACGCACGAAACAGAGAGGGGGGGGGGGGGGGACCACAGTGTATCACAGTAACAGACTGCAGCAGTCGCAGGAATAAAAGCCTGTTATGAAGGAGAGCACAGACGTGCTTTGGTTAAGGTTGTGACTCTGTGACCATAACAGGGAGGTGGCTCCCATCCATAAGATTTTACAGATAGCTCCTCTCTCCTCCTCCTCCTCCTCCTCCTCTCTGCTGCAGCCACACTCCCTCACACACTGTTCGTTGCTAGGCCACATTCAGCACAAGCCCCAACACATTATTGAGGTACAACAATCAATAGTCCATAAATAATTTCCTAACTCGTATTTGTTTGGGGTTTGGTTCGATGCAGAGGTTCCATCAATATCGCTGTCAAATGAAATAATGTTTGGCTGTGGTCGCTCCCTCGCTACCTCCCTCTCTCTCTCTTGGTCACTGCAGATTGAGGTAAATGTTTAATGAGAGTGTGTGTTCAGCCTTGAAGTGCACCATGCTTTTCAAAGCACATGTTCCACTTTTTTGTTGTTGTCGTCGTACAGTAACACAACGGGAAACCAGCTCGTACAGTAATCTCCCATCTGAAGGGACTTTCTTTTCCTCGTGGTTTTCCTCTTATCTCATTTCTGTCTGTATAAATATTTTCATTTCAACTGTTGCGGCGTAATGTACTGTAGTACAAACAGAGCAAAGTCAAGGTGTCATGTTGGACGCAGGTTTTATTTGAGACGAATGTGGTGGAAGGTGATTTCTGGTTTGTGGTGTTGGCTGAGAGGCAGACTGGACTCAAGGCACAGGAAAGAAATCACAATTAAACAGATTCAACGGTCTGTAGAAACTTGGCGGTCGTGTTGATCAGAGTCACATGTCTGCAGGTGGATTGGACGCAGGAAGTTTGCATCATCCAGGAAAACACCGGAAAAAGAGATAACAAGGAGGGACAACAAAAAACCATAGGAATGAGGGAGTGTGTGCTGGTGTTGGGACATCGAGCTGTCTGCACATCTGGGAATATACCATCTGGAATGTGGGGGTGGTGATCCGCCGTATCACCTGCATCCCAAATCCATAAATGTATTGATGTATTGATGCCACAGATCTTGTCTTTTTTAATTCCTCTCATTAATGTCCATTCCATCCTGCTGCTTTATCTCTTCTCCCTTCCCTTTGTTTTTTCATTGCCTCTATTTGCCTCCGCCCACGCCGCCCACCCACAATCCTCTGCTCCTCTCTCCCGCAGAGATAAACTGCCCTGTGTTTTACCTCTCCGGCATGTAACCTCCATCATCCCTAATAGTACGTTACGATCCTACTTGGGAGCGGGTTCATATTTCATGTGTTTGTTGTGTGTTTAGAAACGTGACCCTGTGTGTGTGTGTGTGTGTGTGTGTGTGTGTGTGAACTCCACACGACAGACACACACCACAGGCCCGTGCTCCCAAGAGTGCAAGTCATCACACCACCTGTAATCTTCACCGCGTATAAGACAGTTTAGGCATATTAGTGAGTGAGCCGTGCGTGCGGGCCGTACTAATCCGGCATAAACACGGGGGTGGGGGCTATTTAAAGTTCAGTTTCCACTGCGACGAGTCAAATTTAGCGCAGCCACAGAAGTGTACGGATATCACTGCATCACCCTGATAACTTAATCCCTGCTTTGTGTAGTCATGCAAGAGGCTGGATGGGTGTGACTGCCGTGTATTAATAAGCTCATGACACTCCGGAGCAAAAGGAAAATATTGCATACTTGATAGTCTGAAAGGGACGGATTCAGCAGGACTAGAATACGCTTATTATTTCCAGAGTCAATACATTTGACAACAACAGTTGTTTTTTTGTTTTTAAATGTTCCGAGTGAATGTGGAACTTGTCCGGGGGGTTAAAGTTGAGGCGGCTTCAAAGGGAGGGAGTGATGGTGGGGCGTTTAAACACAACACACAACTGCTTCCAAGAAAACGAGCCAGTTTACGCCATTCCCAAATCCTCTCTCAGGCTGTGCATGTGAGGGTATGTCTGTGTGAGTGAGGCTACTGATTAGCATCTAATCTCTCTGTTTTTGCTGCAGTGTTCATTTGTCTGTAATATAATTATTCCTACACCCCCATGCAGGACGCGTATGGTGGAGTGTAGTTAGCGATAGGTGAGGCAGAAAAACCTAACATGTAAATGTGGGGATGCGAGATAGAAAGTTAGGAGAGGCGTGGAGAGAGGAAGATGAGAAAGAGCAGCGGGGGAATGACGGAGAGGGATGAGAAACAAGATGGTGGGGTGGAGGGGGGGGGCTAATGTGTCCTTCATGGGGTGAGGCTGGACAGAAATGGCTCGGCGTGGAGCTAAATTGACTCCATTACGGGAGCAGCACACCGGAAAGCATCAGTGACATCAGCCACCCACCCACCCGCCCGCCGCCGCCGTCCCAGACAGGCAGTAACAACCCTCGGAGGGAACGACGCTCATCTGCAGGAAGCAGCAACCGCTGTGGTTTAGGCCTGTTTACTGCTGCTTTGCATGTTTTACATGTCAGACAAACTTTGAGATGATTAGAAATTGATGGCTTTCAGGGCTGGTACGGGTGCTGGAAATCCTTGAAAACACTTGAATTTTAGTGTGGTATTTTCAAGGTTTGAAAAGTGCTTGGATGTAGACTAAAGGTCTTGAAATGTGTGTTGTATGTGATGACATCTATGATAGAACAGAGGAAAGAAGATCTCCATGTTTTCTGGACTGAAAACAGCATTTCCTGACATTTCTTTATGAAAAATGACTTTTGATGATGAACAGATGATGAAAATAGTTGGTGATTATATTTCTGTGGATCTGTTAGTGGAATTAGTTTTCCTTTCATTTGTGGTCCTTCTGTAAAAAGCTGTCTCCAAACATCATGTTGGTTGTTTAGAGGACAAGAACATCTCATTTAATGTGATGAACAAGTGACAGAATAAGTAGACTGAATACTGACCATTGGATTGGTACAAAGATGGAGTTTACCACAGCTGGAAGGGGCTGGAAAAGCATGGAAATGCACCTGGAAATGCTTGGAAAGTGCTTGAATTTGACTTTGGAGAAGGTGTAAGAACCCTGGAAAACATTCGTATTGCTCTTGTACCACTGAGCTGTAGCTGTATCTGTAAGCCTGTAAGACTACTTGATGTCTCATCACATTTTGTTTTTTGGACTCACATCCAGAGTCTTCACAGAAAACAGGTGCACTTCCATCAACACCTACAATAAAAGCAGAGCGAGTTAGAAACGAGATGCAGTTAGAATTCAGCGCTAAATCCTACCTGCTGGCCAGGATCAACAGGCGCAATTTGGCATCCCATCGGTCCCACTTCCCGTGTCGGATTGCTTACGTGCATTGGGCTTAAGAGAAGGTCAACGCTGCAGCATTGGGAATCACATGTGTCATGTTGCTGTGTGTATTTATTCTCCTAATACGCTACATGTTAATGTTCATAAGCCTCATTGTTGATATGGTGACAGGTTTCGTTGGTGCATATAAACCTCTGGCGACGCCTCCTAATATGAATTTATGGAGTTCATACGAGGATGTTTAAATCACCTGGTGTCGGATATCATGTGTTTCTTTTTTCCATTCATTTCTGCTACCTGATGCTTCACACTGTGTTCCAACTGTTGACTCATACCAACGGGGGCTTCCTCTCGAGTTCAGACCCCCTTCAGTGTTATTTATAGAGGCGGAGGGAAAAAAAAGACAAGAAGGAAGATGTAACCAAGACAACAGTAGATTCTTGAATGGAATGCTGGATGGGAAAAAAAAAGAAACATACAATTATGTCTCGCTGCGACACAGCTGGCTGATTATAGAGACAGAACATCCACAGAGTGTGTGCAGCATGTAAACACCTTCCAGACAATAACATCTCGTAAAAAAAAAAAAAAAAGTCCACCCGTGTTTCGTCTCCGTCTCCAAAAACTGTATTGAGTTTGTGCCAAAACGGTTATTGGCTCGGCGTATGAGCAGCATGAGGACGAGGGGGCATCGAAAAAAGATGTGGTATGCACCAACAAGCGACTGATTAGGGAAGGTTAGAGGAGTAATTGTGCAGCTGTGTGGTAGTTGTTAATTAAAAGGGAGCTCTTGGCAGATCGGGCGTTGTTTGACACACAAAGAAGCCGTGGACGGGGGGAATGGTGCAGCTGTGTACTTCCTGGCCTCTGGCCCAGGCCTTAGTCGGTGCCTCGCCTCCATTTCCCTCAGATCAATCCCCGGCTCTCTGTTCTTTACCCCTGACCAATTTCCATCTGTTCTTTTTTTTATATATTTCCAGCAGTACAGTACAGTAAAGTCAAGTAAGCTAAAGGCTAGACAAAGGAGGGGAGACCCTCTCATGGTTAATGCAACAGAACAGTGTTGTCTGCTCGCCTCATCTCTCACAGCCTTTTCCATTATTGATGCCTTTTCTTTTTTTTTCTACGGCTACAGATTTTTAAGCCCAGCTGGTCCTGATCCATGAGTGACAGTCATAGATCGTGGGTCTCCTTTTACAGGCAAAGCTCTGCACACACAGAATGTCCCATCCATCCTTCGGGCGGTGCACGTGTTCGGTGTATCGCATTTCAAAAAATTCATCCGTGAAATATTCCCCTTGAAACTATTGTTCCCGCATGACATTTGATCCCTACGCGATGGATCCTGACGCTCGTCTCGCAGAGAGCACCAACAATAGAGATTATATTGATATGGCTTTGTGTTTGCTGTGTGCGTCAGAAGAATACTGAGGGACATTCTGGTCTTTGACAATTCACTTAACCCCTTGCTATCTGCGCTGATTTGATCTGATCCCTCCTTTCTCTCATTAGCAGGGTAATTATCAAGCAGAGCCCCGAGATACCGAACCGGAGCATGACGGAGAGCTCCGTTAATTAGACACATCCTGACTTTGCATTTACAAGTCTCCTGTAGGATTTGGGGAGCGAACGTGCGTCTCCTCATTTGCTAATATCACGGTGACCCCCGCTGCGAGAGGGATTCTTGTGGCCCTCATCATCATCGGCGGAGCGGCCCTCCATCAACCGCAATTAAAGCTTTATGTTTGAGGTCGCCCGGGTCTCCCACTCCAGAGGAGGTGAAATGAAAGACGCTGGGTGTTTGAAGGGGAGGGGGGGCTCATGGGGAAAGCAGGCGTTGACGAAGGAGGCTTTAAAGGGTATAGGGGAATTATATGTCCTTGCATTTATGCTAATAAAGATGTTTTCCAGCGTATTTGACAAAGACGGGAGGGTGATATGTCATCAGTGGAGGAAGGAAAAAGTGGCTGTTGGAGGGAGAAAGTAAAATCAAGGGAGAAGAAGAAGTGGCAATGAAAGGCGAAAGAAAAGGACGGAGGTCTTTTGATGTATTGGCTCCTTTTATTTTCCGGGTACACACTACCTGATCTGAAAACGGGCTGACTCGGAGAGTCTTCGGAGTCCTTTTGGAGACTTAATTCCTTATCAAAGAGCGCGCTACCTCTTAGAGAAAGCGTGACTGTGGGGTTGGCACACTGTCTGCCCCGTCAGTTTATTTAAATGAATCCCAGCTTTTTATGCAAGCTAGTCAGGAGGAAAGGGCGGGCGTTTCACACATTTCCATTTCTGTCGGCACAATGGAGGGACCACCTCGCTCTGCTCCGGCTGAACCCTCGGTATGCTTGGCGGGGAAAGTGTGCTGGGCTTTTTCATGGAAGTATTTAGTATTTTGTGATTGTTGGGCACAGATTGAAATCTAGCGTTGCTCTTATTGTGTAATTTCTCCTCATTAATACAGTTGTATCCCAGCTCTGTTAAGTTCCTCCCAAGTCAAATCGTCAGAAAAACAGAGAGTTGCTGTCGCTGAATCGTGGGACTGCACTTGGCGTTGCCGACAGTAACCGAGGCCGTTGCTACGGCAATTGATTGCAATGTTAAGGCGACTACATTCATGATATGGATTTTTATTAAAGCCGATAAGCCCTGCCTTATTAAGGGGCCTCTCTCTCCGCTCTGCATTCAGCTGCCGAATAACCAAGCTAGTCACATTTCCACGTTTCAGGCTGCATTTGTCGGCCATTCATAGTTTAGTGTAAAGCAAGAAATGTGATGAGGAGAGAGACGCAGGAGCCCGTTTGGTCTAAATATATATGTAGAAGCTGGAAACAGACGAGGCTGTCCCCGTGGGCTCTCTGTCCCGGGTTTTATTTTTCCGTCTCGACAGCAGGACTGACTTTGCTGCGCTCTACCTGTCCTACCAATGTGGCAGACTCCCCCCTTCTTCCTTCTGTGATCCCGCCTACACAACAGCAAGCCGACATGGCCGTCGGCAATGGGAGCTTTTTTGCACATCTATAAGAGAGTGTGTAAACACACACACACACACACATAAACCAGACAGAGAGATGATGAAATGAACCATCACCTGCATATTAATGAATTAAGAAGGAATGAAGGAGTGTTTAAACAGAAAGATGAGATGATAGAATGTAGTAGAGGCAGCTGAGTCACTTGGCTTCTGTCTGAATAATCAGATATTGTTATTCATGTGGAGCAAGCTGCTCCACACTGCCACGGGCCATGTGCAAACAAAAAAAACTGAATGACTGTAAAGAAAGCGAATGACAAGCTAATGGACTTCTTGTGGGAGTGGGAGGAAGCTGCACTCGGAGGGAGGCTGTGTGGACGTGCACACACTTTACTTAGTGACATTTGCAGCATCATCGTGGCTCACGATCGGGCTTGTTGTTGTTCCGTCTTCATCTCTTTTTTTTATTGTTTATGAGAGGGGAAGTTAGCCGTACATTTATGTGACCGGGGTATTAACCTGTTTTGAAGCGAGACGGTGTCGGCGCTGTGAAAAGCAATCTCTCTTAGATTATTCCCTTCACTTCTGTTTACTTCAGAGAACAATAACTCTGTATTACATGACCTGACCTAAGCTGGGACACACACACACACACACACACACACACACTGCTGCACAGAATCCCAGCCATATATCATATCGTATAACCCTTCATGTTCACACACACATACATGTTCCTCATCAGACCTCATAAAAGCTCCTGTCATTTCATCTCAAGTCCTCCAGGATAGAGAAACGCTACCTGCTGTCATCACTCTCACCTTCTGGTCCCAAGTTAAAACGCCGTCCCTCGTGGTTTAAAAAACCAAACAATGAGACAATATGGCGACCTTCTCTTTAGGTCCCGCAGCGCTGCAGGCCATCAATTATGAACAAAGGCAGGGGTTTGAACAGCTGGATGTGATTGGAGAGGAGGGTGTGTGCTAGGGGTGGGCGATATGGCCTCTAAATGATATCGCGATATTTTTTTGCTATATCGCGATACACGATATATATCTCGATATTTTGACATTTCCTCTAAAGCACTTAAAAATGCTTAATTTAAACCTTTGATGCATAGTCACGCCAGTATGATGATTCTAGTAGTCCCTGCAACATATGTCTGCATTAAACCATTCTTATTTATACTGTATTCATTAGTGGTTTCTATTAGAACAATTTTAAACTTGTGTGCAAAAGGGGTAAATCACAACGAAGTTAAATTTAACAAAACAGTTTTTATTCAAGGCAATTGCAAAATGCACATAAGCTTTTAGCAGCTGGTAAATTAAAATAAATAATGCCACATGATGTAGGCCTACATACTGTAGCCTATTTCTATAATAATACAATAATACAAATAAAACAATAACAATAAAATACACAAAATACTAAAATCACAACATTTTTTAAAGTGTAGAACAGTGTGTGATCAATAGATCGGAGTGTTTGATGTTTAGTCATCTGCAGGTTGGACCGTTCAATATCACCGATGTCAGACAGCTCTACAAACACAAACCAGAGAACAGCGGTTTAATCACAAACGTGTCCACGACGCTGCGAACACAGATGTTATGTTACGTTGGTAACGTTTAGTGAGCCAACGGCAGTCAGAAAGTGGCATGCTAACGTTGTTGTTAGCAATATCCCGCTAGCCGGCTAGCTAGCCGGTCAGCTTCCATTACCCGAGGAAGCAAAGCCACTAGTTGCTGCTGTTACGAACGTAATCACTAGCTTGGTAAACTAAACAGAAATGTGTCGTTGGTTTGCAACGAGGTGAAACATTTTAAAATTGAAACTTACCGGGAACAGTAACGTTAGTAAAACTCCGCACTCCGCAGCGGCGTATTTCCCCCCGTTGCCTTGAGCGTTAACCCCGCCCCCAGCCCCTAACGTAAGCCGGGGCCGGTGTGTGTGGGCGCGTGTATGTGACGTAAGTTGAGCTAGTGGGTGTGACTTTTTTTCTGTTGTCTGTGAGCGGGACAGAGGAAAGAGCTGCGCTAAAACAAGTCGCACTCGGCCGTGGCGGCTTAGAAACTGACGTAACAACATACACTCGATGTTCACGATATAGTCATTTACTACATCTCATGTAGAACAAGCCGCGATACATCGAGTATACTCGATATATCGCCCACCCCTAGTGTGTGCTATTCTTTGTGGAGTGATGATGATGATTATGATGATGATGCTTCACTTTCACCTCATGTAGGTGGAGAATTGTAAGAATCCACTCATGATGGAGCTAAACTCAGAGGTGTATACAAATACTTTGGTAGAATGTTAGAATTTTCAGGTATTCACACTTTATTTTGCTGACTACTATGTACTTTTACAAATATCTTTTTACTTTTTGCTTCAGTTTCCTTCATACGGATACTTTCTATTTTATACCTTGAGATACTTTGAATGCATTTGAGTAAAGAAGTTGAATCAGTACTACAAGTATCTGTACTTCTACATGAGTAAAGAATGTCAGTACTTTAGTCAATGTAGGACGATTTTAATGAGTAAAATCAGTTATTAGTGCTTAATTAACATCATTTATATTAGATTAACCTCAACATTGAATGTCAAACAGTCCAACTCCCGAATCTCCACATGATGTATTTATCACGTAACGCTGATTGTAAGCTGCAGTTTAAACGAGTGTGCTTTGAGCTCAGATGTGGCTTTAATTGCTTTAAAGGACAAGTAGATAATTATGTTAATTATGGGAAAACATTTACTAAAATCAGAAATCACACCATTTCCCTCTGTGCCTTTGAAAGTTCAAACGTAGTGCTGCTCTTCCAGCTGATGATGTCCTGCTGGGTTTTTTTAAGACCAGCAGTATTTCAAAGCATTTCTCACTTTGGTGTGATTTTTTTTTTTCTCCGTGTGTCTTTCTTGCTTGCGGGCACACGTTATTATTAATACTACTATTAATACGATTCCCTCACAACTCAGTGAATCCCAGAGAAAGTGTGAACCTGCTGTAATATTTGTTTTCTGGAAATGCCAGGTGATGTATGTATCTGTAATCATCATTAGGCTCGACAATTTCCTCGTGTTTTGGGGGAGCGAACGCAGTCATCAGGCGAAGGCAAATGATTTCACGTAAATCATGTGACACGTGTGATGATGCGGCGGCCGTCTCATCCATCCAGAGAAGGGCTGGGCATACTAAGTAGGCTCCTATAGCTGGTTTTAATTTGATATCCGGTTATGAAGGGAGGCTTGAGGGAAACATTACAGTGTGGAGACCGTTCCATCCCACATCCCCACCCCCCCTTCCCGGGAGAAACCATTTTTCTGTTCCATTTGTCACATGAGGCGTGCAGCGCGGCCCTGTGATTAATAGGAGCTTTATATGGGCGTGCACATCTCCCTCATTTCCCCCTCACACTCCCGTCTTTGTTTCATGCCTCCCCTCCCTGTGCCTTTCCATCCTCACTCCGTTTGTCTGTGCATGCTCTGCTTGACAAACACAGGAGGGCATTTGGGGAGAGATGCTTCACTATCTCTGCTCTTCTGTTCTTCTTTTATTTCAATGAAACCTAACGTGCATAATGCTGGATGATGTTGAGATGGATAGACGGACAGGCAGGCAGGCAGACAGACAGACAGACAGGCAGGCAGGTAGACAGACAGACAGACAGGCAGGTAGACAGACAGACAGACAGACAGACAGGCAGGCAGGTAGACAGACAGACAGACAGACAGGCAGGCAGGCAGGCAGGCAGGCAGACAGAGACAGGCAGGCAGACAGACAGACAGACAGACAGACAGCAGGCAGGCAGGCAGGCAGGCAGACAGACAGACAGACAGACAGACAGACAGACAGACAGACAGACAGACAGACAGACAGACAGACAGACAGACAGACAGGCAGGCAGGCAGATAGATATATGGATCGACCGATAGATAGACAGGTAGGTAGATGGATGGATAGATAGACAGGTAGGTAGATGGATAGATAGATAGACAGACAGACAGGCAGGCAGACAGACAGACAGACAGGCAGACAGGCAGGCAGGTAGATAGATATATGGATAGACAGATAGGTAGACAGACGGATAGATGGATAGTTAGACAGGTAGGTAGATAGATGATAGATAGACAGGTAGGTAGAACAGCATGACAGACAGACAGGCAGGTAGAAGATGAAAAGACAGGTAGGTAGATAGATGATAGATAGACAGGTAGGTAGATAGATGATAGATAGACAGGTAGGTAGATAGATGATAGATAGACAGGTAGGTAGATAGATGATATATAGACAGGTAGGTAGATAGATGGATAGATAGACAGGTAGGTAGATGGACAGACAGACAGACAGACAGACAGACAGACAGACAGGTAGGTAGATAGACAGGTAGGTAGATGGATAGACAGACAGATAGACAGACAGACAGACAGACAGGTAGGTAGATAGACAGGTAGGTAGATGGATAGACAGACAGATAGACAGACAGGTAGGTAGATGCATGGATAGATAGACAGGTAGGTAGATAGATGGATAGATAGACAGGTAGGTAGATAGATGGATAGATAGACAGGTAGGAAGATAGATGGATAGATAGACAGGTAGGTAGATAGATGGATAGATAGACAGGTAGGAAGATAGATGGATAGATAGACAGGTAGGTTGATAGATGGATATATAGACAGGTAGGAAGATAGATGGATAGATAGACAGGTAGGAAGATGCATTGATAGATAGACAGGTAGGAAGATAGATGGATAGATAGACAGGTAGGTTGATAGATGGATATATAGACAGGTAGGAAGATAGATGGATAGATAGACAGGTAGGAAGATAGATGGATAGATAGACAGGTAGGAAGATAGATGGATAGATAGACAGGTAGGTAGATAGATGGATAGATAGACAGGTAGGAAGATAGATGGATAGATAGACAGGTAGGTTGATAGATGGATATATAGACAGGTAGGAAGATAGATGGATAGATAGACAGGTAGGAAGATGCATTGATAGATAGACAGGTAGGTAGATAGATGGATAGATAGACAGGTAAGTAGATGCATTGATAGATAGACAGGTAGGTAGATGCATTGATAGATAGACAGGTAGGTAGATGCATTGATAGATAGACAGGTAGGTAGATGCATTGATAGATAGACAGGTAGGTAGATAGATGGATAGATAGACAGGTAAGTAGATGCATTGATAGATAGACAGGTAGGTAGATAGATGGATAGATAGACAGGTAGGTAGATGATTGATAGATAGACAGGTAGGTAGATGAATGGATAGATAGACAGGTAGGTAGATGGATATATAGATAGACAGGTAGGTCGATAGATGGATAGATAGACAGGTAGGTAGATGAATGGATAGATAGATAGACAGGTAGATAGATGGACAGACAGACAGGTAGATGGAAGCTCAGAGCTGTCTCATATACTGCATATGATGTACAGATAGGCCAATAAATGACTTGCCCCCCCTTTTAGGACTTGAGTGTGATCCATCAGTGTAATTCGACATTTTGGGAACACACGGAGCCCAAGGTTGGAGCAGAATTCAAATGTAATATATTATGGTTGTCAGCTGGGTTAAGGGCGGATCCATAAGTCCGTCCTCCAATCTCATGTTTCTGTGAGGATGATGAAATGAGTCAATTTTCATTCTTTCAAACTATATTCTGTTGTTGTTGTTTTGTCCTCCCGTCGTTTCCCCGTGACCTCACATCTCCGGTGGGGGGGGGAATGAGAGGCACGGTCAGCAGTAATTAGCCCCCCTGTTGAGATTGGGGTGACATTAGCCGCGGTCTAATTTAACGCCAGCTGATTATACGACACACCGCCGACACACCTGAAGGGTTTCATCACCGTCGAGAGAGACAGACAGACAGACAGAGAGAGAGACCCCAAACGCTGATTGACTCTTCTATGAATAAACCCCAGCGGTGTTTGAGGTCAAGTGTTGTTACAGCAATCAGATGTAATGAGGTTGAATGTGGAGCCTGATACAGCCGACACATTACTCCACAAACTTCACATTGTCGGCTGTTAATAGAGATCTCATCCTCCGTGCGGCTGTTGGCTTGAATGTGTGCGATGTGTGTTTGGCAGGCGTGCTAATGATCAAGAGGCCGCCGCCATCGCCGTGATCTCCTATTACTATTAAACGTTGTAATTTGCCGTGCTCTTCACCAACGCCGTCATTAAAGCGCCCGCCGATTGCCGAGGAATAACTGATGTAATGCTCCTTTTTTTTTTTATAGATGTTTGCAGGCAAACACACACATTATAATCCCAACCACACACACACGA
>CM056837.1:20095293-20210293 GCA_029853015.1 Chelidonichthys spinosus
TCGGGTCAGCGTGGAGATGCACTTGTTGTATCGCTTACATAAGTGCTGGGTTTGGGAGAATGAATATTTGATTGGGGGGTGGAGGGGGGGGTTAATGCAGTGTTGGGATGAGGAGGCGGTCAGTAGGCGGTGGAGCAGCGAGCCGCATCGCCGTCCAGGAAGCTGGCAGCGTGCCAACAACACTGTACCCAGTCTTCTACTCTTCTGCTCTTCTCTCTTCCCTTCCTCTCCTCTTCATTTTTCTTGGCCCGTCATCTTTCTTTGCACTTAACGGCTGTCACTTCTCACTCCTCTTCCCTTTTTTAGATTTTCTTTATTGCTGATTGGCGTCTTCGTTAGGTGACCTCGGACTCCAGCGCAGTCGACACAAAAGTCAGAGGGCATTCGAGTGTCTTCAATTTGACTTCCTTGTCTGAAGAGTGTGTGTGTGTGTGTGTGTGTGTGTGTGTGTGTGTGTGTGAAGTCTGCATTCTGGGATGTGTGTATGGGTATGACTGTTCGTGTGCATCACAGCTCAGGAGAGACACATGACTAGCGAGGTTTTTTTTTTTACGCATGTCATTTAAGGTTGTTCGTGAGTAAGCAGAAGGCTGTTTACAATAATATGCAAATGAGCAGAGTTGTGTCAACAGGAATAACACGACAAGCTAAATTAATAGTGAGATTTAAGACGAGTGGCGGAACGGCGAGTCCCTGTAAGGTCACAGCCTCCTGAGAAAATGACAGACTCAAAGACGTGCACAGAAGGAAAGCTCCGTCCTGTAATTGTCTTCTGATGCCGTTTAAATCCTGCACAAATAATAGAGAGACGAGCCGCGCTGCGAAGGGAAATGAGCTCCACGCTCGTGGAATAGTAAATAACTTCAACCTGCTCCTGACAGAAGTTTCACCTCCTCCAATGTGAGGATTTACCGTTTTATTTGTATCATTAGTCAAGACGTCATCACATGAATCATTAGCCGAACGCTCTCCTGAAAAATCACAACAAAGATGTTGATAATCTACGCCGGGAGACCTTTGATTGTGTGCTGCTGCTATTGATCGCCTGCTGACTCGTCAATGACTCCTCTTAACCGGCCTGCGGCTGGAAGGGAGATCCAGGAGGACACTTTGCACAGTTTTATGGCTTTGGTGTGTTTGGCTGATCAGCTAATGGAGCTACACACACACACACACAGACACACACACAGAGTGCAGATATTCAATTTCAAAACTAGTAGCCAGGAAATTTGGAGCTTCAAACACTTTATCCTACATTTTGATGATTATTTTGTACATTTATGTAAAGGAACACACTAAATTCAGGCCAGAAGACAATTAAAAACATCTAAATATAATGCTTTAAACTTTTTAATCCCCTGTAGATCCATTTATGTCATATCTGCTGAGTCAACACGTGTTGTGTCTTTGCTCTGGGAAGAAGAATCTCTTTTAAATGTGTTCATTATTCATGTATATGACACATTTATTCATTCTTATTCATTTATAAACACTTTAGCTTATATGTGATTCGGCAAAAACTTTCCGCATTCAAAACACAAGTCCAGAATAAAGTTACTCTAGAAATACTGCTATTATATCAAATATTTCTGCAATATGTGTCATTTTTCTGTTGCCTCTGTTTTCCACAGTTCCAACGTGGTGATGCAGTGAGTTCCTTCTGTCAGTGGGAGGCTGGTTAGACCCCGCCTCCTCGTTATATCCTACTAAATGAAAAGGGAAGCCTCACAGGAACATTTCCAAGTTCATCTTTTGTTTCTTTTTTCACTCGTGGAATCTCTTGAGTGTAACGACAAGATTCAGCCCGGTCGTGTTCAGGTGTCACTACTCAGACAAGCGAGGTCTGATTCAGGCTGCTGGAAGTTAGTTCACCCCTTTGACTTCCCTTCCACCGGGGCCACCGATGCATCACTCTTTCTTTTTCCCTGCCAGATTCTCTTTCCGTTCATCCTGGTGGTTTTTATTTCCTCGAGGTGACGGTTTAGGGTTCAGAGTTGTGCTTCTGGTCACGGAGAGACTCGGCTCCAATGCCTCCCTAATAGGCGCTCCCATGTGGATGAGTGTGGGTGAACCAATAATAGGGGAGAAACAGCTCACAATGGGGTCTAATGATAGCAGCATACAGAAGGGTGAGCAGGTATGTCGGCCGGGTGCCCACTCTGCCTGCTTAGACTGGTAAACGGGTGACGAAGAGCACCCAAAGGCACCAGTTAGTTCACACTGTGGGCTGTATGGGGGGAAACAGGGGATAACCGTGGATGCAGATGCAGGAGGATGGGGGGAAAGAAGGTGGACAGACGGTGAAAGGTCAGCAGCGTATATGGATTTGTGATTTTCAAATTAGTGCTGCTGTTGTGTCACAAATTTGCATATCAGGATTTTTTCTGCAGGAGTGCAACTGGTGGATGAGACGGACAACAGTGTTATGAGTGATACTTTATTTGGTTATTACTTTTTTTTAAAAAAAAAGAAAGAAAAATGCATCTGCACTCAAATCTGTGCAAAAAAAAAAAAAAAACTGTTTTAATAAGCTTGCTTCCTCGAGGCCTTCTTCAAGTCAAGGACAGTCCTTCCTCTTGATGAAGCTCTCTAACCGAAAAAAAAAAAAACCCTGTTCTTATTTGCAAGTTTTATAAGTCGTAATAGCTCAAGCACCTCCGCCAGGTCTGTTTTTAATTTGAATATTCTTTTGACATTTGGTGGGATTTGTGGTGTTGAGTTCCCAGTGGGTGAAATGTGCCGTGGCATTTAACCGTTGCCATGGTTGCGTACCGTATATTTACCGACCGCGGGCCACACTTGAGTTCCTGACAGCTGTGTGTGTGTGTGTGTGTGTGTGTGTGTATGTAAAGCACCAGGGCTTGGTGTGTGCTCACATGTTCGATGCTGAGGCTCGCAGGTCATTTGAGAGGTGTGAAATCAAGTTTTCTGAATGTTTTTATGACGTGTGTGAGTTCAAAGCTCTCCTCTGACCTTCAGATCTCCCAAATGAAACCACCTCCTTCGCATGGGAACATTTACATAAAGTGTAGGAGTCAAATAACTTCCCTGATGTGGTAATTAGCGGTGATGGATTCGCCCTATCATTGTTGTACATTTTTTGTTGTGAAGGGATCATTATGTAAATTGAATAGAGCCGTGTTCATTAAAATGATCCGTCAACAGGAGAGGAGAGACTCATTAACCGGAAAACTGCTAAAGATTTTTTTTTTTTTTTCTTGTGAATGATTTTTCTGCCCTTGCTCCAAAATCGGGGGGGTTATTCATAGCTTTGGTAGCTCCGGGCAACTGTTGCCATGCATACGTATCCATAGATACGCTTTGGTGTCGCAGGCTTTTTTTTTTCCAGCAGTGGGGAGGCATAGGAGGGAAAAAAAGAGAGGAAGGGTGATTGGTGAAATGAACCTCAGGGGAGCATTGATTTCCGAAGAGTGGGAGATATAGCGGTTTGTTTCCGTCGGGTAGGGAGCCATGAAATGCCCATTGTTTAACAGTAATGCTTTGGGTTGTCGCCCGCTCGCTGGAGAGCGAGGCGGTGGAGGCGGTGTGCAAAACAGCACCGAACAAATGTTGGAAAAGAAAATGTGAGGTTTGTTCTTGCATGTACCTGTGTGTGTGTGTATGTGTGTGTGTGTGTGTGTGTGTGTGTGTGTGTGTGTGTGTGTGCGTGCGTGAACACAGCTGTTCCTCCTGGCCTGATGTGGGCAGATGTTTGCAGAAAGCTTCCCAGAAAAGTAAAGCCCTCCCTCCATGTAAACATTTCAACAATACCTTAAGCTTCTTATAGACTTATATGTCATAGCTGTGTTTGACCTGCATCGCTTTTAATTTACTTTTTCTTTTTTCTTAATCTGCCACAATAGCAGCAGTTTGACGGGGAAAGTTGTAATGGAGAGGATGCAAGAAGTAATAAGCTCCTTAAACGTTTCCTTTATCTGAACACTTGTCATGAATGTGAGACCTTGTCGGTAAATGTCAGGAACCTCAGCTTGAATGCATTATTTTCCTTTTGAATATGGGTCGTTAAAGACTATATTCAGTTCACTTCATCATTCTATAACTCCTCAGCTACTTGTAGTTGTAGTGCTAAATCAATGTTGGACTTTGCCCTTTATTCTTTATTTTATCCCCATCAGCCCAACACAAAGTGGTCGCTAGTCTTCCTGGGGGTCCACACAGAAAACCTCCTCATACAAGGCAATAAACAAAATAATAAGGCACATTTTATAACCAATAAGAAACCAATAACAAAACAAAAACAAGAATATGTGGCTATAAAAGTAAAATGATCAAACAATAACTTAATACTTAACAAATACACAGCACACAACTGAAAGAAACAAAAAGCAGCTATTTCCGAGCCAACCATTTTGATTTTAAATGCCTTTTTGAAATAACATCTCTTAGTTATTGGTCTAATATTGGTAGGGAATGCCTTCAGGCCTCAACACCTCTGTAAAGAACAGTGTGTACATAATGTGTGTGTGCTCGGTTTCCATGACATTGCAGTAACATTAGAGGGATTGTGGGTAACCAAGTCCAAAAACATAGAGATTGGGTTTTTTGGGGGTTCTGCTCTTGGTTGGTTGCTCTCCCTCCATGACTACAGTGGACTTGATGGATGGACGCCATATTGGCTGAACTCTATAAAGTGAGAAGGAGAGTAAGGGAAAGGAAAGCTTGCGTGTTAACTTTGGCGGCAAAGGTTAGGACAACAGATTGAATTTCCTCAGCTTTGCTTCATCTATACATGGATTTATCCCAAGCAAGCTTTAAGCTGGTATTCTTACCTCATTAATTCTGTGTGTGTGTGTGTGTGTGTGTGTGTGTGTGTGTGTGCGTGTGTGTGTGCGTGCGTGTGTGTGTGCGTGCTGACAACATGATGTTCCCATTTCTTCTCCACTTCAAAGCGCAGGAGCAGTGTTTGATAAGAGGTGGGAAGCAAAAAGGGGAACTTTTCATCGATCAGCTCCTAAATCAATCTGATTATTTATCTTCCAATTTGATGGAGTGTGAGGAAGATGGAGGAGGAGGAGGAGGAGGAGGTGTTTCCAGGGCCCCGAAAAGAACGTGATTTCAGATCATCGCAGCCTCGCTGTCAGAAATGTTTGTTTTTAAACGGGAGAAACGTCGTCCCTCCCGACAAAAGAGAAACACGGCGAATCAAAGCCTCCTCGGGAGTTCAGCGAGCGCCGAGTCGGAGTGACATTTAGCTACATTTCGACTAATTGAATCACATACATGAGAGGCTGTAATGTAATCTCATAAAAGGCGTGTTATGGCCGAGCGGGGGAACGTGCTGGGTGTCGCATCAGATTATGCTGAGTCACATTTTCCTCTGAGGTGAATTATTGTTTCCCATCCTTTTATCGGCCGATATTCAGTAAAAATATGCGATTGGCAGATCAGCATTAATGCCTTGTAGTCACCGAACACTAATAATTCTACATCGTGAACGACTAATCCACGTTGAAAAATGCAAGAGGACATCATAATGTGTTCAGATGTAATCTTAAATATAGTTTTGGGCGAGAAACTTAAATAAATACAGTTGTTTGTTATGTTTTCACAGCAATATAAAATAGATATTAGAGAGGGACTTATGGACTCTTTGTCTTCCTAAAGCTAACCCTAAGCAGCTTATGATTCATAATGAAGAATAATGCTGCAGATTTCTATTATCAATGAAAATAAACATGATAATGTGTTTTATGCAAAGAATCAGATTGCAACAAACATTCAAAAGGATTTCTAGCCCGGAGCCGTGAATACCAGCTGCTGCAACAGAATAAAGCAACAATCAGCGTCAGCAGCAAATAAAAAGTCACATTTGGTCCATATTTGTTTTTTTCTGATGATCTGATCCGCGACTCACAATTTACAGTTTTGTTATTTGTTGCATTTATTAATG
Organism: Chelidonichthys spinosus; assembly: GCA_029853015.1. NCBI lineage: Eukaryota > Metazoa > Chordata > Actinopteri > Perciformes > Triglidae > Chelidonichthys > Chelidonichthys spinosus. The sequence continues at coordinate 20,101,205 of CM056837.1, forward strand.
TAACGTCTACGTTAGCAAGTTTAAAACACTGATCCCCCCCCCTTCAATAACTCCTGAATTAAATAGCTGACTAGCATTAGCATGTCCCGTTAGCCCTTTAGCTGCAGCAGTTAGCCACCTAGCCCTGTGCCAGTCGTCCATACATCACTAAACTTATTTCAGGAAGACATTCGACTGATTGGCTGTCACACTTTCTGCTGAGACCAGAAGAAACCGGTGACAAATTAGAAGTTACATGGTTTAATCTGATTGGTCAAGTCTTTCCTTTGATCCAAATAGTGTTTTGGCGACGATCGTCGAGGGTCACCCCGACTACAAATCTCTCTTTTTTTACTTCATTTCCCACCTCTCCATCTACCCAGATATCCTCCCTTCCACAACACCGTTCTCAGCCCACCTAATGACCCCCGAACATCTCAGTTCCACGATGCTAACCCTTCCTAACATTTCCATATTGCTGACTTTGTCTCTTCCTAATCACTAGCCTGCGGTAATGTAGCCGAAAATGTGACCGGCCTCGACCTCCTGCCTTGCCGTGTGCTCTTTGGCCGGAGGCTTCATCTGTCTTACCGCAGTCTCCTTACCTTAAGTAACTCACTGGCTGGGCTAACACCGGCAATCACACACACACACACACAGGATAATATCAAGAAGGATACTCCTTAAAAACAGGCATATTTTCTTGATTAAGAAGTGACTTCCATGGTTATGAGGTGGAACTGAGATTTCCTTCCTTCCCTGTGAGAAGCTGGTTTTGACGAGGCTTGTCACCATAAAACAAGACAAGTTTCATGCAGCAGTTTTTTTGTTTAATGCAAATGGAGCTGGCACGAAGAAGAGTCATCGCTGTGTCTACTCATTCTATTTATACTGCCGGTTGGGCGTGTAATATTTATAACCAGTCAGTTTTGATTTAAAGACAACGCTGTGCTAAATGGAGAGATACAGTATTATATAAAGCATAAAGAGCTCTCTGCATAAACAACACTTTGTTTTTCCCCTTGTCATGATTTAAATAGATGATGGAAGTACTGTATATGTGGAATTTGTATTACAATCATGCAACAAATCTGTGTTTATGACTGTAATTGCTGCTGTATACCGTTATGATCATCTGATGCTTGATGGTTTGATGGTTTGATGGTTTGTGTTGGTCCATCTGCTCCGATATTGATAAAACCTTGGGAGGATGATGTGTTTTGGCAACGCGCGCTGATATTTAAAGCTGGATTAAGCTAGAGGCCGATATCTGAATCCACGTGGAGCCAAACCTGCTCCCCGTAAAAACCAACAAACCAAGTTAATGTCCGTTCTTATAAAAGCTCAGGGCGGTGACTCCCGGGACGGAAGCTCACATAAAAGTGCTTGAAGGCTACGTAAGCTGATGTGAGGGTCGTTAAACGCCAGTTGTTAAAAGAAGAAAACGAAGTAAAGCTTTAAAAAGTGTCTACACTAAGGTTAGGATTTTTCATTTCTAAGATTTCAGAAAACAGATTGAATTTTTGTGTTTTCGGAGCCTGTCTGTGGCAAAAAACAGCACTTTTAGTTGATATAAATTGATATAACTTTAAAAATTGTTCTCCCTATTAGACACTCAAACACAAAGCAACAAAATATGGTTAAAAAAATATAGACTTACTTTATTTGCCCTATCGTACTGATTAACATGTGTTTAAACATGTTTGTTTTCATTATAATCATCACACAGCCCTACAAACTATATAATCAGCCCATTATATGTGGATATCCTGCAGTGATTATTGTTATATCTTTACTGTATGTTATATGTTATTTATTTATTTATTTTATGATGTGTATTGGTTGTGTTGACTACTGTTTGCAAACCAAATTGCCTTCTGGGACAATAAAGACTATCCTATTGTGATAATTAGGGGTCAATGTATTGGCGACCAGTAGGGGGATGAATAGGGACGAACGTGTTGCCAACAGGTTTTGGGGTAACTATGATGTGACTTTCAGGAGTTCACTTCAGTTGGATGTACTTTTAGAAACTACTAGAATGTATGGCTGGGTTTTTATATTTAAATTTGACTCCATTATGTCGGGATGTAAAAAAGGTGAGAGCAAAAGAAGGGAAAAACACCTTACAGCCTAATAGCGTAGATTACTTCATAGTCATAAATACCCTGCTCCAAAGGCAATATAAAGTTGATTATTTAAAGAAATATGACTGCCACGGCCCATATTCTAGATACTCGGTCATCCGATGTGAGGCGTAATGGTCCGACTGCTGCCTCCAGTTCATGAGGTACGATGTATTATAGTGCTCTGCTGTGGTATCCATCCTGCTGGACTTAAGGGCTGCAGGAAGCCGTAACCATAGCCACCTCGTTAAAGGAGCAGGGGAAGAGAAGGGGAAGTCATAGCAGGAGAGACAGCTTTATAAGACACACACACACCAATACACACTTAATAAATGATATTAATTTACGCAGGGAAGTTGGAAGCAGTGAGACTCCAGGTTGAGGATGTTTTCTTTGGTAATTGAATGTCTTTGAACAAATACGTTAGATCTACTAAAATCCCATCCCTGAGGTAGTCTTAGCATTGATTATTTCAAAAAAGAAACGCCTGTTGAATCGTTCCACTTTTCTCCAAATAGTGTCGCCTCCCCTTGAAACCAAAATGTGGAAAATTCAATACTTTGTCCCTGATAGCTGTGGCAGGATCGATCACGATAACCTTTTCTCTTTTTTTGGCAAGGAGCAGCGCTCTCTCATGCTGGAGGACAGAGCACTCCAAAAGTGTTTCCCCCCCAAAAATACTCCACCCTTCAGCCTCCACCCTCTCTGACTGGACGGGATCTGCAGTCACATAATGACGTTTTCCTTTTGGGGCTTTTTGGGCTTAGGCAGTGGCATTGTTAGGTCTATTTTAGGGGGGCTGGAGCTACTCTAAACTTTTCTTTTTACATTTATGTTAAAAAAAAACATTTTTTTGTCTATATTTTCAGAATAATCTCATACTTATGAAAGGGTTAACATAGAGTTTTAGGATTAAAGCATCATAGTCTGTACAAAGAAGCATTTCTGTAAAGCCAATTTGTCTTTTTTAATTATAATTTTAATTTTTTCAGACACCCATCCTCATTTTGGTAGAAAAAATACATAATAAATGTATGTTTTTAAGGATGTATCTTACTATCTGAATCATTTGTGTTGTTTGGGATGAGGTAAAGTTAAAGGAGCATCTGGGGGCTTTAAATTGTAAAATGCCGTCATAAAAATAGTGAGGTCTATGTCTATCGGTTTATGTTCATGTGGAGCCGTTTTAGGAACATTTTTACGAGCTCGTTTCACAGTTGCTCTACAACCGATAAATAATTGATCGGGTTTGGAAAATGAATGAATGATCATTTCTATTTCCCACCAATGTTAGATTAGATGGAAATCAAATTTGCTCACTTAAAATTACGAAGTGGAAAATCTCTGAGCAAAATATGCTGGAGAAAAATGTAAAAAAAAAAAAAAATCCTTCTTATGTAATGTACTAATTGGAAAAGACTTTTATGTAAGCTGTTGCAATATAGTTTAACGATATGTCACAAATTGAATGCAGCTGTAGCATTTCAGTTTACAACAAGATCTTTAAAACATGCAATCACATTTTTTTATGGATGAGAAAACAATATTATTTTCAAAGACAAAATGCAGAATATACAGTAGCACAGCTTGATCAATAAAGTTAAACTTTATCATTATATTATAATGTGATCAAAGTTTGAGGGAGGAGATACATTTCTAGTGAGGCTCCTTATATCCTTCGTATTTGCAGAGTTAGATCTCTGAAACTGACAGCGTTGTGTGAAGAACGTAGGTAGACCAACTTAATCAGAGTTAACTTAATTGCATCAGTTTCACAAACGTGTGCGGAGGTGTTAATGAAGCTCATTTATTTGCAGTGACACATTTTGAATGAAGAGTTGCTGCTTGTGTAAATGGAAACATCTTGTGCATCACAGAGTGGAAGAGGAACAAGAAACCTCTGCAGGATATAAAAAATAAATCAACATTTATACATGATTATGCGTCGGGCCATGTGGTCATTTAAAAAAAATCCAAGACGAGGACTGCAGTCGCTGGTTAATGAGGCCGTTTAATGCTGTTTGTTGTGATATTATTATGTGGATACAAGCTGTTGGGCCCAGGTTGGAGGTTCACATGTTATCTGTCAGGGTCGCTGGCTGCTTTGCAGGATGCAGTTTGACCTGTTGATTGGTTGAACTGTTCACACACCTGTTGGAACTGCAGGTGTGAAGAGGAATAGCTGGACATTTTGGAAAATATCTCACTTTCTTGCAGAGGTCTTTGTGTGCAACGTTTAAAGCTGCTGTCAGGACTATTAGACCCACTTATCCTATAAAGACTAAAGGAGGCAGGGAATCAACAATGCATCCTTTTAAAAGGAAGTAGTCAGGCAACGACTCCCCCACACTTCAGTGTTTATACCAACAACACAAACGAGATATCATTTATCTAATTAGTGAGCTTTAGGGCTGCTAGTAGGCATATTTAAGAATTCATCTGCTTCCGGTCTTTATGCTAAGCTACGCTACGATAGCAGCCTCCTGGCTGTAGCTTCTAATGAGCAGACGTGTTCATTTCTACACATAAATTAAAGAATCAACATGTGTCTTGTGAATGCATCCTTCTAGGAGCATGTTTGTCTCCATTCCTGGGTATTTGTTTGGGGGTTTTGCTGTAGAAAAATAAGAAATATGTATTTTTATATTTAGCTTCCATGATGTCAAATGTGATGAATAGTGTCTCCTCTGCAAAAATACAGATGCAAAAGTACAAAATGTCCCCGACACACACAGTTTTCTGTTTTCCTCGACAGTATTCTGCTTGTAAAAGGTGGTTTTTGACATCCGTGTGCATGCACACAGAGGAACCCTGGAAACACACACACACACACTCACCTCTCCACTCATGCAACTAATTGCAGCGGGCTGAACCGTGAGGCGGTAAAGTGAAGGTCACCTTGTGTTGGGCCCCAGCTGATGAGCTGTAATGTTGTCTTTTATGTGATGCCTCGCTCTCTGAGGATCCTCTGCAGCTCGCAGCGTCTGATCAATACACTAAATCAGTCTCATTAGGGCACCCTCGGGCTGCTGGGTCTGTTTTTTGTGCGAGTATGCACGTCTGCTAGTTTATTGTGTGTGTTGAGATTTTTCACGCATGCTGACATGTCATTATTTGCTCAGATGTTGGACAGAATGTGACGAATTAGAGGCAGTTTGAGGTTGCTGAAGCTGGATTTGTCTCACTTGACATTTCCAGAAATTCCTCCCCTTTAATATGGTGTGAAATTTGGATTTTTTTTAGACAAAATGCCATTTGTGTAAGCCGTAACATTTGACATTCTTCAAGACCGAAAATGTGAGTCCAAGCCCTTTTAAATGTTGAATAAGTGACAATCAATTAACACGGAAATGATAGTAAGAAACCTGACCTTGTCAGGAGGTGAAAGTCGAGTGTAAAGGTGAGTTTTTGTTATTGTATTTGTGCATGTGCGTGTGCGTGTGTGTGTGTGTGTGTGTGTGTGGACATGCAGAATCACGTGCTTTAAGGTTCACCTTCAAAACTCCAGATTACAGGTTGTACTCACCTCGTCCTCCCCTGTGATTTCCTCAGCCCTCCTTCCTCCCTTTTTCATCTCCCTTTGCTGTAATTCATGCATGTCCTTGAAACTCATCACCTCGCTTGTCTGCAAACATCACGGCTCCTTCCACGCCGCTCTCGTGGAGCCATAACGATAAGACCGGTGTCATTGTTTCGCCGCCACAATCTCTCCGCCAGCGTCTCACCGGCTGTCGTATAAAATCTCATTACCACATCTGCGATGTTGGGAAGAAAACGGCGTTTCATTGCACTGCGGGGACATACGGATTGATCATAAGTTTATATCCCTGATGACTGATATTCCTCATACAGCTCATTGTGTCCTCGTCTCACAGACACAGGCCCATTTTTTCATCTCGTCTATAAATGATAAACATATTTCTCCACTCCTAGCGCGAGGCAGGGATATGTTGCTATAAACAATCCTGTGACACTGTGTTTTCGGGGGTTTCTTCAGCTCTTTAGCGGGTGTTGCGTGTCGCTGGAGGAGGTGAACGAGGGCTGTGTGAGAAAAGGTCAAGGGATTGGGAGAGAGAGGAGGAGAATGTCTTGGCCAGGCTAAATGAAAAGAAATCCAAATCTTTCAATTAATCTGCTTAGCTCCCCCCGTGGGCAGATGTCGGAGAGCCGGCAGCGGGGCACAGGTCAGAGAAATAAATAGACAAGGGGGAATCAGAACTTCATCGCTGCTCCTAAATTGTTACAAACCACTAACGGAGACGTAATCTGGTCTGCCCTTCCAGTCACCTTGTCTAAATCTCTGCTTCTGTTTCTTGTTTTTCTTTTTTTTCCCATCCACACCAACCATCTGGGTTCGTGGGGGTCCAAGTAACTCACCAGTGATGCCAGTAGACTCTTTGTGCCCTCGAAAATGACTCATCCCTGACTGTTTAGAATCTGCTGAGCTGAGAGAACAGCATCACAAGCCAAATAATCAAATAATGATGCAATAACAATTACAAATAATATAATAAAATATGATATGTAGTGCTGGGCAATGAATTAATCAAAAACAATAGCTTTTCATAGTCAATTTATGTGTGATTCCTAAAGCAGCCATAGTGATTCCCATATTATAAAATATGCAACACTGCTAAATATTGTGTCAATATGCTGCCATGTGTTTTTTGGCAAATACATGTTTAAAGGAAAGGATTCTTCTGTGCATATACAGCCTTGTTTCTTTCCTTATTCTTTCGATTTGAGAGCATTATGTATTGTTTTTCGTGTCTCACTCAAACAGACGCTGCTGGCGATTTGCTCAATCTGTACGCTCTCACTCAGATACATATTGTTGCTTACACAGATTCCCTCCACTCCTGCTTCAGGCCTTCTTCTCCTCACACTCTGGCTGCTTCTGTCTGCTCTTCGAATTTAATTTTTTTGTGCAATAACTCTCTCAAAATTGTGGCGTAGTGTTGACGAATGCTTCACTTTCCTTCTCTCAAGACCACGTCTTTGAATTAAGATCGGAAAAATGCTCCATATGTGCATCACAGTATGTTCACTGGTAGGGTGACCGTAACCATAGGCAACGGTTAAGAAAAGAGCATGGCTTCCTTTAAATATTGACATTTTTAACACACACTGTCACTGTTGACTTTCTATGATGGCGTATTAGGGCCACTGTTGGAAAAAAAACACTTTAATAATGGAGCCGAGAGAGGTGGGCAATATTCAGACAAAAAGACTTGTTTATATCAGCTATATATATTTATACATTGGCAAATTTGCGAGTTTATAAAGTAGCAAATTTGCGAGTTTATAAAGTAGCATATTTGCGATTTTATAAAGTAGCATATTTGTGAGTTTATAAAGTAGCATATTTGCGAGTTTATAAAGTAGCATATTTGTGAGTTTATAAAGTAGCATATTTGCGAGTTTATAAAGTAGCATATTTGTGAGTTTATAAAGTAGCATATTTGCGAGTTTATAAAGTAGCATATTTGCGAGTTTATAAAGTAGCATATTTGTGAGTTTATACAGTAGCAAATTTGCGAGTTTATAAAGTTTACACAGTGGCAAATTTGCTACTTTTTTCCCCTGAAATATTACCCACCTCTCTCTGCTCCATTTCTTTTCTTCTTCTTTTTGCCTACAGTGGCCCTGATACGCCGTCATACTTTCGCTATATTCAGCGAGGAGGACTATGATCTTTTTCTTCCACAAAGTGCTTTGATTTGCCTCAACGTTACGATGCGAACCAAAGTTGCAGGAGCAGATGTGGAGAAGACAAATGAGTCAGTCACATTATGCAACTTTGCAGATACATGTATTAAAAATGTAGCCAAGTTAAGAAAACCCAATATATTGCATTATTGTGGTCGTTATGTCAGCCGGAATTAAACGTCCTCAGGCTCAATAAAATTACATTTAATTGCCATTTATAGGAGATTTCAGTCATTGACCAACGCTCCTGTTCACCTCCCATCTTTGTACATACATGTAGTTTTTCCTCCTTCTCCCTCATTGTGCATCTATTGCTGAGTATTTTCCTCACGAAGGAGAGGTATACACCGAGCATCGCTGTAATGGGGAAAGTGCAACCTGCAGAGTGGAATAAACTCTTGACTTTGATAGTACTTGCACCCAATCAGAAGGTAAAACGCCTCCTCCTTTCTTCCTCCCACCGTGTGACCCACAGATAGCGAGATGTGCTCAGCCTCCCAATCAACACCGACAAAGAAGTCGGTTTGCTCCGCCAGCAGAGCTCAGATCAGATCTTAATCAACCAGAGGGGGGGACTGAAAACTGTGCGGGTAATGATGAATTTCAGATGATTAGCCTTCACCGTGTGTCCGAGTGGGGAAACTCATCCTCATTATTTTCCTTTTGTGCCAATGTAACGTACAGGAGGAAGTCTCTCATTATAAGGAACCCCCCTTTCTTCTCCAGTAGGGGGTCGGTCCCTAATCTATGGCTCAATTTGCCTTCCTGAGTAATATGGATTGCTCGGTGGAGCTTTAATCAGCTCTGACACGCTATCTGATCAACAGGCTGGCTTTATTTGGGGTAGACAGCGCTGATGGGGACATCAGGGAGGGCGGGGGGGGATGTGGGTGGCATCAAGGGAGGTAAATAGACTTTGAGAACATTGCAGGGCTGCATGAATAGTCTGCATACCGCATACATAACTGGGGCTTGTGAACTATAATTGAATTATTTCAACCAGTAAGCGTGAGTTTTGTGTTACAGCCTGTTTAGGGATCACATTCATCTCCCATCAACAAGGTGGAGCGAGCTGCTGCACAAACACTGTTGCTCTTAAGAGCTTTAAACCTCGGCCTGCAGTGAAAGGGATTTCACTTCTTCTTCTCAGAAGCAATAAAACTGTGAAAGGTGTGTGAAACAGCTTTTTTTTCCTAAGGCATATATCTGCTGAGAGCTCGCTGCGTATGGATTATCTCTTTCTGAATATGCTGAGGTAATCCCCCCCACCCTTTGATAACTCTCCTGAAGAGGCCTAGGTGTGATATCGGTATAAATATCCACGGATCTATTTTTTATATCGAGGGCGTGAAGCGAGAAGAAAGAGTTTACAGCTCTAAAGAGGGATGCATTAAGTCTGTATTTTCTCCTCATTGCAAATCGAAATTATTGATTTGGCTATTATATGTTAAAAGGAAATAAAATAATGTTTTTCTGACCCTGCACTATAGAAAAAACAAAATAAATCTCCTTTTAGGGTTTCCATTAGCATCGTCTGGTTTCAGCATCCTGGTCGGGGATCAGTATTATGGATTAGAGGAAATCTCGGCGTACATAAATCTTTTCATCAAGGCTTTCCTGTCTGTGTCACAATGTAATCTTAAATCAAGTATGTCAGCCGCATACATACCCGTGGCATTGTGATTATTGTGGTTTATTCTCAATCGCTTATATGTGGAAATCTCTGTGGGGTATCTATCATCGTACAGTTGTCACATCCCAATGAAAGTAATCTTTCATCACTGATTCAGTTCAGTCTGGAGGATCAGACCTCTGCAACCCTTTGTGAGTAAATAGTAAAGGCTACTGCAGATTTAGTGGTCAGAACTAAGAGCTACATGCTAACAGATGCTACAAGGTAGAATTTAACCATGTTTTCTAGTATTCAATTTTGATAAGCAAAATTCTTTAGTGCTTTTAATTCATCAAATGTTCTTATTCGGGGATAAAATCCCCTTGAGATGCAACAAATAGAAAGCAACTACACTGGACAAGTAAAATACATATAAGAAAAATGACAAACACAATGACTGTTTGCTACAAATACTAATAAATCATCCAACAGTAATAATAGATGACAAGATAATAATAAGGGTGTGTGTGTGTGTGTGTGTGTGTGTGTGTGAGAGAGAGAGGCAGGACAGCTGACACTGATGGAGACTCTAAACTTTTGACCGATGACGGTGTCAGAAAGAAAGTTAGCGTGTTACAAAGTGATGATGGTTCATCCTCAGTGGGACGTGAACGTCTGTGAAAAACAATCCATCAGGTGGTTGTCGAGACATTTTCACATCAAAGTGGCGACACAAGAATAACAATTTTCTTTCTTTTTTTTTTTGTTTTCTCTCGAGCGCTGACACTTAAATGTTGGGAATCGCAGAGTTTGAAATATTAAAGTTTTGTCACTTTGACTTGACGCGGATCCGCTTCATGCATTACTTTCTAAACATCACATTTTTGTGTATTTTGTTCTCTTTGATGCAGAAGAAAACGACAACAGTCCGTCCATGTTTACCCGTCGTTTTCCTGTGCAAGCTTGTGTTTGTAATTCTAAATATTTAAATGAATTATTTATTTTTGAATTATATTTCCTGTGGTATTTACTCTTTGCCTGCTGATTTTACTGTTCTGGGTCTTAATTGAACACAAAAAAACAGATTATCATGTGAAGCGAGTGTTCCAGCCGTCGCTGCTAGCTGCATTTTCCTCTTCCTTCCAGCTCGCCAGCTATTTATCAGCCAGTCAGCGCTGCATCTGGCCCTCCGCTCTGTGTGCAGCCTTGTTGTGCTGGCTAGCACACAGCTTGCAGCCTTATTAGCAGCAACAAATTTGTTCTCGACACTAATTACAGCTTCGGCGGTAAGCAGTGCAGTGGGCCGGGCAAATGAAAGGCAGCAATCTCCCCGTCACAGAGGGCCCTTTTTTTATCCTCTTGTGAGCATGAACAGTGAGGGTTAAAAGGTGGCATCTTCAAAGGAAGGAGACGGAGAGGATGGGGAGGACAGAAGCGAGGTCATCCGGGGGGGGGGAGTCTTTTTTCTTTCATAGAAGGGTTGATGGAAGTCAAGAGGAGGATCCCAGAGTCTCAGAGCTCTACGCATCAGTGGAGAGGCGATGCGTCTGTATCAGTATCTGTCCTCCCTTCCCTGCTGCAGCCGTGCTTGCTATACATCCCCCCCCTCGTATTTCATGTTTCCCGTCCTGCAGGCTTTCATAACCCACCCAGCTCAACGTCTCTGGATGTGTTTCATTTGTGTGAGAACAGTGTGCAGTTTCCCGTTGGTGGTGCAAACCCCACGTGAAATGTATGATTCTCCGAGTACATCCCGAGCCGGAGCAGCGATGCAAGTGTCTAAAAATGTAAGTCGAGTGACTCTCCAACCCCCCCCTCCCCTCCCAACATCTGCTGGCGAGAGGCTTACCTTGGTGGAAGGTTGGTGTTGGTAATGGGCTCGCTCGCAGGACTTTTTCGAGGAGTCAGGATGCAACTGATGATGAGGAAGGTGTGTAGGCGGCCCCACCAACGCTGCTGCAGATCAATGGAGAGAGCAGAACTCTGCAGTGCACACACACACACACACACACACACAGATATTTACTTCTGCTCCTACTCAGCTGTGGCTATGAAGAGGGAACACACAGTGTGTGTGTGCTGGAGATTGTATATCATACAGCAGATAGCAGCTTGTTTCTGGTCAGGCATCGTAACCAGACGACAGGATACCTGGAGTAAGCAGCTGGGAGGACAGCGGCTCCTCCAGGGAGGGGCCACACTCAGTCAGCTCCTTATTTACAGCTGAAGGTGGCGTAATGTCACACGGGGGGGTTGCTTAGACCTCACTTTGTTGCCAAATGGCTCGTATTTGTCACAAAAGGCACCAGCTGGAGTCGGCGGCTCGATATGCATTTCTGTGAGCAGCAACATCTGGCAGCATCAGGAGTAGTGCTGATACTGTAAATGCAGACCTTCAGGGGTGAAACAAACAGTAGGAATGATCTGGAAAGGCTTTTTAAATCCAAAGGTCCAGTGGACGTACACACTGTACTTGAAACTTGGCTTGACTGACAGCGATACTCCCGAGCACCAAATATGGCGAGGATGCGGCTCGGACTCTTGGGGGAGATCCTGTGGTCCTCCCACATCTTCCATCTGCAGTGTTTTGTGGTAACGCGTGACCCCCCCCCCCCCCCTCCGACGGACACGCACAGCTGTGGACGTGAGTGCACGCACATATACAAGCGGCACAGAAAGCCCACTAAGGCCGCTGTGTCGCGCCGCCGGCAGATATTTGCTCATGTGGCTGCACTCCCTGGTATTTACAATGAATCTGAAATGAGACACGGAGGGAATTTGCTTAAAAAGTAGTGCCTATTTCTGTCAGACGGAGGGAGTTGCCAAGGCTATTTATACTCATCTCCTCAGACAGTTGCTTCTCTCCACTTTTCTTTCCTCTTCCATCCTTCTATGACTCTCTCTCTGGACACTCCCTCTTCTCTTCTTTTCTGTATTTCGTCCCTCTTCTTCTTCACGGAAGCATTTAATTAGTAAGTTAAAAAAAAGTCACAAATCTGCCACTTCATAAACACATAAAGCTGATATAAAGTTGCTTGGTTCCGGTAACACCGGATGATTGCCGTTGCTATGACAACCATATACATAAAAGCAACAATAAGCATCATCACCTAAGGACCTTAACGAGGCGTTGTCACACGTTGGGATGATTCATTAGAAATAAAAACGTACATTCTCTGAATATTACCCCCTCTCTCTCGGCTCTGTTTTTTATTTATTTTTTTTTCCTTCCACAGTTTACAAACCACACACCAACATCGTCTGATCCGGCTTGCCCTTACGGGAGAAAAAGTCTTTGAACATTCTTACGCTCCTGTAAATAGCCACCCTGCCCAAAGTGCTGACCCAGAACAGGCAGCTCCCAATAAAGACAAAATCCAGTCGGCTGTTTGTAACTTTCCCTTCCAGGACAGATCAGCATTATGTGTTCTCCATTAAGGCCAGAAATAATTGCACACTTGGGAGATATACAGAGGGAGAAAGTGTCTGTTTTAAGTCTCAAATTAATAATTGAGAGTGATTGATTAGCGAAGTAAGGAACCTCTACTTTAATTGGTTATTTGTCTCCGATAATCACTCTCTGATGCTCCAAAGGTTAACTTCAAGGTCATTGTATGAAAGAAGTCGGAAGGCAATGGAACTCATTAGAAAGAAAATAGCTGTTTCAGCACATTTCATGCTTATTTTGAATGCACATATAGACATTCAAGCCTTAAATGCTTTCACCCTGCAGGCATCCATACATGTTCACTCATCAGCACACATCAGAGGGAAGAAAACGGTTTATCATCCGCGGTGCAATGCAGCATATGAGCGGTGCCATTCCCTCCATCGATATCTGCCTCGTTTGTTAATAAACTTGACTGTGGCACACAGAGAGAGAGATGTGGGGGGGCGGGGGGGTTGTCAGGACTTCCTCTTGATCCTCCTCCGGATTTGACGAGCTCGTCTCTTCTTCTTGTTTTGCTGAACGGAGACGTCGGAGGAGACAAAGGCGGTGTCACGCTGTGTTGATTCTTCATGGCGGGCCGTCGGGGCGACAGAGTGATGATGAGTTGGTTTGGATGTGAGACGCAGCTGCTGGGAGTTGGACTGAAATAAGGAGATGAATTAAAGGAGGCGACCCTTATTATTAATAGGGAGACATTCATTACATGACAAGCAGAGAGACTGTGTTAAATGGACTACAGTTAAAGATGAGGAAGGATGGATGGTGTCTTCTTTGGGGTTTTAGTTACCTATCATCGTTCACTAACCCTGACCAGTGTGCACAGATATTACAGAGTTTGCATTGGATGTAAAGGAAACCTCAGTATCGGACATGATTCATGGTCCTGTAGGATTCTCCTCCAGCATCGACACTTTGACCTCAGATTAGAACGTTCTGCTTTTGATGGATGTCAGGATTCTAGAGGTTCATCCAACTCTCGTCATCCTGTCGTCCAGAGTCACTGAAGCCGTATTTACACATTCTGTATTTACTCCGTTTTCAATAATAACACCAGATCGCTTTCAAAAAAGTTTGCGTTTACATGAACCTGCATGACCATAACCATAAATCCATGTAGGCCAATCAGAATCATCAGAATCACATGACGATTTCACAAATCTCCACTTTGACCTGAGTTTTCAGAAATAATCGTCCCGTGATAAAACCTCCGTGTAAATAAAAGCATGGAAATATATGCGTTATTTTTCCCCCCGTGCAAACAGAGTTTTAATACTTGTGTTCCCTCTCATCGTCAGGATGGAAAAATGTGTGTCAGGGTAGAAAAAGCCGGAGAAAGAGAACGGTGGGGGAACGGGAAGCAGCGGAGGAAGAGGGTGATTCATCAGCGAGGTTGTGGAGGGACAGTCCAAACGAGAAAGGGAAAGCGAGGAGGATATTTGCAGTGATGGAATGTAATGTAATCCGGGTGCCAAGGTTAAAGCCACTGTTGTTCGTCGTAGCAACTGTTCTCAGACCCTCGATGACATCACAGGGCTCCGCTGTCCCCGGGCCTGATTTAGACGCACAAACTGGCAGCTCTACGGGATCCACTGTTGCTGTTTGTCAAGCAGGGAGGGGAGGGGGGGATGACATCATCACTCAGACACACAGGAAAGCTTTTAAACCAAAGACACACACACACACACACACACACACACACAGGAATATCATCTTCACATGCTACAAGTGTTCTTCTTCGTCTTCTTTCTTCTTCTTCTTCTCCTCCTCCTTCTTCTTTGTCTTCTTCTTTCTTCATCTCCTCCTCCTTTTTCTTCTTCTTCTTCTCCTCCTCCTCCTTCATCTTCTTTTTCCCTTCTTCTTCAACTCCTCTTTCTCCCTCTTCCTTCTTCTTCTCCTCCTCCTCCTCCTCCTTCTTCCTTCTTTCTTCTTCTCCTCCTCCTTCATCTTCTTTTTCCTTCTTCTCCTCCTCCTCCTTCTTCCTTCTTTCTTCTTCTCCTCCTCCGTCTTTTTCTTCTTCCTTCTTTCTTCTCCTCCTCCTCCTTCTTCTTCCTTCTATCTTCTTCTCCTCCTCCTCCTTCTCCTTCTCCTCCTGCATCTCCTTCTTCTTCCTTCTTTCTTCTCCTCCTCCTCCTCCTCCTTCTTTCTTCTTCTTCCTTCTTTCTTCTCCTCCTTCTTCTTCTTCTTTCTTCTCCACCTTCTCCTCCTCCTCCTCCTTCTTCTTCCTTCTTTCATCTTCTTCTCCACCTCCTTCTCCTCCTCCTCCTCCTCCTTCTTCTTCCTTCTTTCTTCTTCTTCTTCTTCTTCTCCTCCTCCTTCTTCTTCCTTCTTTCTTCTCCTTCTCCTTCTCCTCCTCCTCATCCTTCTCCTCCTCCATCTCCTTCTTCTTCCTTCTTCTCCTCCTCCTCCTCCTCTTTCTTTCTTCTTCTTCCTTCTTTCGTCTCTTCCTTCTTCTCCACCTCCTTCTCCTCCTCCTCATCCTTCTCCTCCTCCATCTCCTTCTTCTCCTCCCCCTCCTCCTCCTCTTTCTTTCTTCTTCTTCCTTCTTTCGTCTCCTCCTTCTTCTCCTCCTCCTCCTCCTCCCCCTCCTCCCCCCCCGAAGCCATCATCCCAGACACACACCTCCCAGTTTATGCTCCTGCACATTATTTCCCGACCAAACCATTAATTCTGATGAAACATTTCTGATGAGCTTTTCAGAGCCGCACACGCCGGGAGAGCTTGTGACTCGACTTAATGAATGAGAATCAATATTTGACATTGATTGTGGGTTTTTCCTGAGAGGACGCTACGCCTCGATGGGCCCATTCCAGTAGCATACATTTGGTATTTTAACTGGAGCGTGAAGCTCAGCGGTCAACACAGGAAGTAAGAGGCTTCTAATGCTGCTCATTAAAGTACTGAGTAATGGAGGCCGGTCACTAATAGCAGTATATATTATTCTCCATGATGACCCCTCGTTGATGCTGTGTATACTTTTAAGTATTGTGCAGTCGTTCAGAAGTAATTCAAAAGATAGGATTCAAAATATCCTGCAACAATATTTGTCAATATGATGACTTCTGGCGTTTGGGAGTTATTTTTGCTGTTCTCATATTTGAATGTAAATGTATTCAACCTTGTAAGCTGGGTGGTTTACACTCATTATATAGTACATTATTCTTGTGTGTGTGTGTGTGTGTGTGTGTGTGCAGAGAGAGAGAGCCTGCTCTCGTTACCTAGGAATTGGCCCGGGCGTATCAATCGTGTTAAGTGTCGTGTAGAGTGGTTGTGTTTGTTTGCTCAGTGAAAGAATTACTCCGTGAACGAGGCTGGACGTGCATCGCTAGCAGGGCGAGGCAGACTCACGCCGTCGTACCGGGGGTTACATCCTGAAGAGGAAGAGGTCCCCTTCACGTTGTAATACATTGTTTACTGACCGCCTGGGCAACGTAGCGGAGAGAGAGAAGCTAAGTGACACCAGAAGAGACACGGACGATTATTCTGACCTGGTGTTTTGTTAAGCCGAGGTATGAAGGAGCATCGCAGTGTGACGCTGTTAACCGGCTCTCGTCTTCCTCACTTTTTGCAGAGCTGAAGGCAAATAAGTTCAAATGGCCTCGCAGGCCAATTACTGCAGTTTGTAAACTTTATTTTACATGCTCAGTAAGAGCTGAATAAATTGTGTATATATAAATTATACATATTACTATTCCTCCCTCAGAACAAGTTATTGCGGCTGTTTTATTTAAATATATATATTTGTTTTTTATACATATATACATCATTTTCTTTTTCTTTTTTCTTTTAAATAAATGAATAAAAATGAACAAAATATATGTATAATATTACAAATTAATAATTTAAATAAGATAATATATATATATATAACTATATATACATACATTTACCGGTACATAAATATATAGATTTATTCTCCTGTTTTATAGCGTTTTTGCTCCATAGGCCTTCTTAAAATGTAAAAAATGTGATAGTGATGATAGTAGTTCTACTTTTATTAGTCAATGCAATAGAATAGTGTTAAATCAACACGTTTTAGCATCTGACAAAATATTTGTGATATTAAAGCAGTAAAATACACTTTAAATAGCTGATTCACAGCGGATTTGAAGAGTTTTATCGTGCACCATCAGCCACCTGCAGCATATTGTCTATTTTCTATCTCCATCCTCTCCGTCAGGTGCAACCTTCCGTCTCCGACAGAACAAATGCACGACGTGCCGTCCGAACGTTAATGTCAACACCGCCGATGCACTTCAGAGTCCACTTCACGCAGCACAGGAGCTCCTGGCTAATAGGATTACACCTCACAGAATGTCAGCGTGTAGCGCTGTAATTAATTGTTTGTTCACTCCTCGCTGGGTTTCTATGAGCACAATATGCCACACAGCCTCCGTCTTCCCAACACACTGGTTACTTCCTGCCCTCTGTGTGTGTTGCTATGTGCCGTCTGCTGTCGTGGTAATTCTTTAACCACCCTTTTGTTGACGCAGCTCCGTTGGATAAGAAAACGTACTTCCAACACAACAATTGTCTTTGTCTTTTAATTTGAAGCTTCAAAATCACACAGAGTCATACAGTCTGCAGGAGAGTGCAAAGATGGAGAAAGAGTGGAGGGACTTTATTGCTGGATCGACGGGATGGTTCCCCTTTTTTCTGGGGATGGTTCCCCTTTCTGCTTGCAAACAGAAAGTTCTCACAGAGTGCGACAGGATATGTTTAGATGACATTTGAGCAACAGAAGCCGAAAGTGAGCAAAACAACTCCATATGTGGCAAGAGGTTTTGACTTACTTCCTCTATAATTATGATTATGTGCACAAAATAATATTTCTATTACACTGCTAATTTATTTTTAATTGTATTGTTGCAGGGACAAAGAATATATTAACATAGCAGGGCTCCAATGTAACAGTTGTTTTTTTTACCAGTGATTCTACTTTCTAGTTTTAATCTGCCGGGAGAATCATCATGCGATGCAAGTGAGTGAGTGAGTGTGCACCTCTGTGTCTGTCCACACCTAATCTGACAGTCTGATGCATAAAACTGCATTATATTTTTGGGGTTTTAGTTCTGGCTGCTTTCTAAAGGACCTCTTGTTGTTGTGGTGACCTCCTCACGTTCTAGAAATGTCTTTTTATTGCCTCTCTCACTACCCTGAACGTCCCTCAGGGGGCGGTAGGGGCCTCTAGACACTACTCCAGTGATAATACACCTGAGTGCATCACCAGCAAAGCACAGACTGTATATCTATGGGGAATATATCTACACACACAGCTGACTGCATCACCTCCAATCAGCCAGCTATGATCCCGTGTCTTTTTATTGGGCATCAACCTCACGTTTAAGCACGTATCGACTAGAGAAAAACAAACCTAGCCTTGAAGAGTGAAAAATGTGTGTGATACTCCAGTCTAGACGGTACGATCACACAATACGGCGGTGGTTGTTGCAGACACAGCTGGTGGAGATCTGATCAAGATGTTTAATTTATTCTCCCACTTGAGAGGCGTTAATTAAAGAGAGTTTGGCAGGTTTTTTATTTAAATTTTAATTAATTGATTATCATCATTTGCAGATTCTTTGTCAGAATGTTAGGATGTACCTCTCGTCTGCTCCGTTTAGACTGTTCATCCTGATTTATTTTTGCACTGCACCGCCTATGAGGGTAAAATTAGCATGGATACCGCCTGGACTTCCCCTCCGGTGGGAGTTCAAAGGTCACGGTCAGCCACAGACCTGCTCGGGATCTGATGTCTTTGCACATTCAGGAGCGCGGATGTTTGCCATCATGGGTCTCAACTACCCAGTTTTCATGTTTTCATGCATTCTGATTCGTGATTTCCAAGTGGATCAACCCTCAGGGGCACGCCGACTATATTATTATTATTATTATTATTATTATTATTATCAGCAAATCCTCAGCTATCATGTTTTTGTCTCTTGATGCATGTGTGTGTTTAACTGACCACACTGAGCTGTAATAACGCTGCAGCAGTAATACTTCACTGTTGTGTTGAGAACTCACCACCGGCTTGTTGGTGCAACACCGTCGGCTCTCCTTTCACTCCTCCTCCTCCTCCTGCAGGAACCGGTGGTTTGAGATGTTTCAAGATCATTGTAATTGGATGTGAAGTCTATCTTTAGTAAGGATATGAAGAGAGGGTTGTGAGCAGTTACTCACTCTTTCCTCCTCACACCAGAGATACTAGTGTCTGATCGCACGCTCAGTGTTTCATTTTCAGCCTCGTTCGTCTCCGCGACGCGACTCGGGAACGCCGTTTCTCCGTTCTCGGCCGAGATTGTCGGCACAGGTGTCCTTCATTCTAATCCGAGGCCAAGGTTATTCTGCAGTTTCTGCTGTAATGTGTTATTAAATAAGAATCATTTTCCAAATGGTGTTGTTTTTCATGCATGTGTGAAATACTGAGGGGTTTAATAAATAATAATAATAATCATTTTGCTATACTTTCCTATCCGACGGAACGAATGTAATAGTCGAAGATTCAGGTCCAGCCCTAATGCTAACACTTAGCATGCTAAAAACACTATACTTAGATGCAATCCTGGTAATACATGTTAGCATGCTGACGTTAGCATTTATCGTCTCATAGCACGGAGCTATAAACTCGTTATAACAAATTTAGAAAATAAATTCCCAAAATCGTGTGATTTTTGAGTAATATCTGTAAAATCTGTACATATTTTGACCTCTCCATCATTTCTGCAGTGCTGATTGCATGCAGCCATCTGTGTGTGTGTGTGTGTGTGTGTGTGAGATGTGTGTTTATGTGTGTGTGTGTTTTGTGCCCGTGTGAATTGTGCACCTTGTGTGTCCTCATTTGGATGAATTAAAGGAAATCTCCCGTGGAGATTGGGGGCGTCCCAATCTGGCCTTTCTCAAGGACAGGCAACCTATCAATAATACTTGAGCCTCCACCCTAAACCTACACACACCAAACTCCCGCCCACACACACACACCTCATCCTAACACCATGGAAACAGCCAGCCAGCGCCTGCTGATCATCACTCTCATGTGCAGGCCAACAAAGGCAGTGAAACGCTGCCCGTTGTTGCAGCTCCTTATCAGCGTCCCCTGCCTGCTGCTGCCGTGAAGCAGCACTCGGCTCAAATGCTCAGTCACTCATACCGACTCATTCCCTCTCATTCTCTATCGTGCTCTCCCTTTTCTGTTGTTGCTGACCACCATGTATGATCCGGCGTGAGTCAATAGTGAAGTAAACATTGCGAGGGAGGGAGCTGCAGCTTTTCTTCTGCATAAAGGGGCGAAGACGAGAAGAGCAAGATGGGTTTTTTGGTCAAACTTTAGTGAAACAGAAGCACAGATCGTGTTCCATCCATCTTCTGTTCACATGAAGAATCTAACTTATCAAAGTGAGCAACATTTTCACATTCTGAGAAGAAGAAATGAGGCGGTCCCATTTTAAGGGCACTTGGAACATTATTCATCAACTTTTGTTCTATCCTTTATGTATCGCCTTATATCAACACTCCTTTATCAACTGTACAGCAGTCAAACCATAGCCTGGATTTGCTCAGTTTAAAAAAACTCCTTTGTTTTGGGTGAGGGGGTCACTCAGCTGATCGATGTGTCTTCCCCGTGATGATATGAGAAACAGGGATTCCATTCACGTTTCTATGGTTACGGAGACAGGCCGTTGTCACGCCGTGGTCACTGAGCCTCTCTCTCTTGTTGTTGGTAATTGGGATGAAGATGAACATGAAGTCAGCAGTCATGTCTCTGATAATATGAGGATTTATCGTCTATTTCTTAGTTATTTTGCCTCTCTGCTAACTTTTTGGTTGTTTTCTTATTGTCTGACTCTTCAACTCCGTCTCCGTCTCATGAATATATTCATCCCAAACACCATCAGGGTGAATCTCAGAGTGAAACCGTGTGTTTGGGTTCATATTTTCCAGGAGAGAATAAGAAGCGACATTAAAAAGGCATCAGAGAGCGTTTGTAGGAGTGTTAAACTCTGAGGCACACGTCTGTCCTTGGAAAACGTGGCTGAATAACAAATACTACCAGCTCATGACTTGAAAGAGACTTGAAAGCAGCGATTGACATTGACACAGCGTGTGGAGTGATGGGTGTTTGGAGTAGATGCTGGATGCCGATGTGGCGGTGAATATAAATGAAGGGGGGGGGTGTCATTCTTTACGTTTGATCAGGATGAGCTGGACTCCCTCTGTGACTCCGGGATGAGGCGAGGGAAAGAAAGGAAGTGTGTGTGTTTTTCATTCAGAGACGAGAGTCGAGGGATCATCTCGACTCCTCCTTTTGAGACGAAACTCTGGAGTGTTTTCTAACCTCCATGGGACGACTATCAAATCACAATGTCAAGAAAGTTTTAAAAAAGTGCTCCCTCTTGTGGGCGGAGTCTTTGTCCGGCTCGAGGAAAGACCAACAAATAAACTGCAAGTGGAGCATCTCTTTACCCAGAAACCCCGGCGTCCCGCTGCTCGGAGACATGCCCGTGGTTAGTTTGACTCAGACGGCGAGGTGGCGTGTAGTCATGGATGGGGGAGGCTGAGAGCTAGAAGAGCCTGCTGAGTGCAGAATGTGTTTTGAAAAGAGAGAATAAATGTTTGTGAGATGCTTTTTTTTTTTTACAAGCATTTGTTCTGTATGTATTGGTGTGTGTGTGTGTGTGTGTGTGTGTGTGTGTGTGTGTGTGTGTGTGTGTGTGTGTGTGTGTGGGAGGTGTAGAGAAGAGGTTTTTCTTCTCCTCTGTGAGGTTCTCCCAGTCTTATCTGTGAAGGAAAAAGCGCCCCGGACAGGTGGCAGGAGAGTAATTCTTATTCTGAGTAAATTTCTGGAAAGCACCACCACACACACACACACACACACACACACACACACGCCTCCTCCTCGCCACCTTCCCCTGCTCCCTCTGCCTCCCAGCTCAGATGGATGATGTTATCAGGAGACTCGGGGGTAGAGGAGCTTGTAAGAGATCCTTCCCCTCGCCGTTATCTGCATACGAGCAGCCGAGCGCCAGCGGAGAGTTATTTGCAGCAGTGAGGAGCGTCATGATGAATATTAACTGTTACATGAGGGTCTGGGCTGCCTGCTTGTTGTTTGGTGTTGTTTTTTCAGCCCGTCTTTTTTCCTCTGGTCCTGTGGCTCGGAGGAAAGTGTTGATTATGGGGCCTTGGCCGGATGATTAACACAGTGATCGCACTTAGTGGTAATTACACTTAGCCCCGTCGACTGCTCTCTCCCTCTCTCTCCCTCTCTCTCTCTCTGTCACACATGAAGGCACAGAACCCCCGCGGGAAGGCAGAGCTGCTGCACCGAAAATTACTCAAAAATATGATAAAGTTATCTGCAGGAATTATGTTGTTGTCCTTTTGGTTTTCACAGCTTTGAAAATATCCATCCGGGGTGCATGCAGATATTACATAATGAGCATGTTTTTTTTTTTAGATATATATTGTGCACATATACAAACCCTCATGTGCACGTGAGAACTGTGCATGTGACTGCATCTATGTACTGCCTGCTGTTCTCCTTGCAGGAGGGCGGGGAGTCAGACAGAAGCATATAGGTTAATAATGTTGTCACGCCATAAGGGCCGAAGGCTTGTTCTCCCCAGAAACACATGCACACACCCGTGCACGTGCACACACATCCACCACCATCCCTCCGTCCTGGCAGAGAGAGGACATGGAGGGAGGACATTGCTGGAATTGTTTTATAATGTAAATATCACCATAAAGATGGTGAAACGCTGCCAAAGCAATTCCAGCACAACCAATGTTAACAGGATACGAAGGCATAGAAACCAGCAAACCATAGGATTAGTATGTTATTACTGCAGGTTTTAAGCATATTATACATTTGTTTTGTTTCATAAATGAATGCACACGTATATTTTGGTCAATTTGACGGTGTAATAGGAAGCACAGCCTCCCTAATCTCCTGAATCGTGGTCTGTGATTGGCTGCAAGGTGTCTAAAAGGGCAGCAGCGATGACAGATTACGACGGGAAGGGCAGAGCCATGGATCGACGCAACAAGATGTTTTGCCCGAAAGTGAAAAGAGCCGAAAGCGTCGACCTCTACGAGACGAATCACGACATCGTCTTCAATCTGGGTTTGTTCTTTGCATTAACGCAGCGTGCATGCCCCTCCCCCCTCGCCGCTGCCCTTCCTGCGAGGCGTTCGTCTCAGCTGGAGCCACTTTTTACATCCAGTGTTTAAGTCACAAAAACTGCTGAGTCGTACGGAAATAGCACCACTGTGGGAAATCTTTTTTTAATACCCTGATTAAGTATTGTTGAACTGCAATCATATCCGTGCCGAAGACTAAATATACTGGAAATCTGATAAGGGAGGAGGAAGAGGCCTATGTTACAGGATCTAGGAATGGGATGGAGCCAGCGTTGGGTGTCTATTTCAGCCGGCGGATGGCTCAAGGATCCTATCGGAGAGCTTTAAATACATCCGTCAATACGCCTGATTGAGAAGCAGAGTTCGCCCCAAGGTCGAGTCGTGACCTTGTTGGCTGGAGATGTTAAGTTAAGCATTTGGAGCGTCGGTGGTCGGCGTTGCTACATTTTGCCTGTAAACGTTGCAGAAAGAAGAGTATTCAGGAGAATAACCACCAAAGAGCACGAGTTTCAACAGTTACTTCTGGTTTTAGCTCCGTTTCCTCTTCAACGTCTCACAGAACTTCACCTGAATTCATGGTCATTTTGTGGTGTTTTTGTTATGGTCGCCATCTTCCATGCTGCTGCAGTACAGAAGTTGAATTAAACTCTGTTTAACGTGATATCTGGTTGCAAATATAAGTTAAATATCAAAGAAATCAACTCAATTTTGTATTACTCCATTACCTTTCCCCTTGACATTTTAGATTTTTGCCTGAATATCATTCAGTATCAGCATCGCTCCGTCTTTCTGCAGGGTTTCGTATCAAAGTCACAGCTTTTGTCGGCCAGCAAAGATTTATAAAATGCACTTTTAGATATTTTATTTTCATACACATTTCCCAGTAAATTAGCAACCCGTCTTAATGGGATGATGGTAATAATTGTAATTGTCAGCACAATGTGTCAGCTGATGTAAAGTCATGTGTGATATTTCCCTCTGTTGTGTAGTTTGATCCACGCAACACTTTCTGTGGAGCCACAGGCCCGGAGGATAGACGCACTCTATAAATATTTCATACCAGCCCACTTCCCTCCCTGTGGCTTCAAAATATATATATATATATAAATATATAAAGTAACACACAAACAAATATCAGTATAAATAAAGACGGGAGAGGAGTGAAAGGGCTTTGAGGGGGAGAGTGAATAATGTGTTTACAAGAACGTGAAGAAAAAGGGGGACACGATAAAGTTTAGTGAAGAGATCAAAGTACAGTAACAAGGAAAGGGAGTACTCTCTCGTATTTGTATGTATTTATATCTGGTTTCTTGTGGCTTAAAACTTAAACTCAAGTCTGGGGGGGGGGGGACGTCCAGAGCTGTTACATCCAGAGCTGTTACCTCCGTCGAAGACGAAATGAAAGATGAAACGTGCAGATCGTGAGCCACCTGAGATCGACCCCTGAAAATCGGCGGTCATGCCGAAGCAGCAGACGTGGTGGAGTCGAACTGACTGATGACACATTGAATTGCAGGCGACACGGCGTGGTGATGCCGCGTTATGCAAGACAAATGGGATATATCCACCGCAATTATTGACTGCACCGCGAGCTGTCAGAGACGTGGAGCTCCACGGTTTTCTCTTGAAAATAATAAGCCTTTATTAGTATGCACTAAACTCCCACTGGAGTCGCTGATATAGTTTGCCAGGTGGAGACCGGAGAGGTTTTATCAGATTGTATATAAAACAATCCCAAAACCACACACATATTGGGCTGCTTTCAAGGTTTTTAGTCAAATCGTTTTTTTGGCCATTTTTCTCCCCACTGCTTTATGAACTCAATTATCTCGTCGATAGACTAATGGCTTTAGAATTGAGGCCCACATTTTTAATAACTGTGGGCATTCCTCCAAAAACCTTGCAGGACAAATCAGTGGACGCCCACCACAATATCACATTCCCGCTTCTCCCGTGAGTCCTTCTGGAAAGCGGCCACAGGAAGAAAAAAAGGCCTGGGATGTTTGGACGGAGTGGGAGAGAAGACGGCTCTGCTTTCTTTGTTGATTAACGATGAATCCCTCTAATGGCTGCCCTGTTCGAGTCATACCCTCGCTGTCCAGGCCTCATAAATCTCCTTTAAAAGCACGCGAGCCAGCTTCCCTAACAAGTATATTACATATGGACTCAGACTCAAACACAATTCACACATGGAGGGTTGTACGGGTGCTGGAAATCCTGGAAAACACTTGAAGTTTTACAGTTTGAGAAGTGCTTGGATTTAGAATAAATGTGTGTTGTATGTGATGACATCTATGATAGAACAGAGGAAAGAAGATCTCCATAACTGAGGGACTGAAAACAGCATTTCCTGACATTTCTTTATGAAAAATGACTTTTGATGATGAACAGATGATGAAAATAGTTGGTGATTATATTTCTGTGGATCTGTTAGTGGAATTAGTTTTCCTTTCATTTGTGGTCCTTCTGTAAAAAGCTGTCTCCAAACATCATGTTGGTTGTTTAGAGGACAAGAACATCTCATTTAATGTGATGAACAAGTGACAGAATAAGTAGACTGAATACTGACCATTGGATTGGTACAAAGATGGAGTTTACCACAGCTGGAAGGGGCTGGAAAAGCATGGAAATGCACCTGGAAATGCTTGAATTTGCCTTTGAAAAAGGTGTAGGAACCCTGGATCCTGGGTCTTTTTAAACATATTTCCAGCTTATGTAGTCATGGTTTAAATAATGCACAAAGCTGTGTAGCCATGTGACACCCAGCACCCATGCATTGATGTGCTATGTCACCCAACGGGACGATATAAAGTCTCAGAAGATGAAATAGCACACATTCCTCCAGATCAATCCACATTACCATAGTCATAATCACCTACATTGATTCTGCAGGGGAGGGGGGATGATCATACCTGAGGAATGGCTCAATTTGTCCAGCATGAATCAACGACACAAACGTGGGGGAGGGGTTGGGGGGTCAGTGAGGACCTCAGAGGTGGATGAGGGTCCGTTAGAGCTCTGAGGAAGGAGATCAATCGGGGCTCGCTGGGCCTGCAGCTCTAATGTGATCGATAGCCGTTCCTTTCCTCCCTCCTCCTATAAGGAATGAGGGAGGGGGCGTGGCTTATACGACCACGTAGACACCGATGACGGGACATTGAGAGAGGAGTCAGTGGGCTTATGGACTGTCTCCTGTGGGAACGGTGAAAAGAGGAGGTTGTCACAATTTAGAGAAGAAGATCAGGCTCAGAGAGCTCTTAACCGGGGAGTCGACCTGGATCAACCTTGTAGTCCGGCTCGGGTCTCCCAGGGGGATCTGATGCTACCTCAAAGAGCTTTACAAGGGTTCGCTTCCTGTTGATGCACACAAGATATCCTCCTAAATTGTTTCCGACAGCGTGTTTGTGGTTTTTTTAAGCCGTCCCTTGAGGGGTGAAGCCAGCTGGTTTTTATTTATTTTTATTTGTGTGTGTGAGGACATTTGTCAAGTCATTTTTGTTTTATAACGTGCTCAGGAGTAGACACCGAAGCACCCAGGGAAATCTGGAGGCTTGTATAAAATAAAACATAAAAAGTCACATGACATTCCCTCCGTCTGTCTTTTCATCACCGCGTGTCATCGAGGCGAAGCTGAGGAGAGCTGGAGGAGCTGCAGCGTGTCACACATCACCTAATCATCTGAAGACGTCCACGTCTAAGCCAATCAGGTCACATGACTGAGCCTGACCTCCACCTGAGGTCAAAACCTCCACAGGAGCAAAGAACATCTTTAACATTGACCTTTTTTTAAATATGATTCTATGCTGTTTATCTTCAAAATGATTGATTAGTTCAGTAAAATCAGCCAAGAGTGATGTTTTAATCCCAGTTATAATTATAATAATACATTTTATTTTTTCTCAAGGTCATCGTACAGTGAATAATAGTACAAAACATCCAATAAAATACAAAAGAAACAATGAGTTAGAATTAGACAGTTAAGATAAGACAGTTACAATTTAGACAATTTACATCATAGAGTCCTTTGTCCGGTGAAATGACTTCCTGTCACCCCGGGTCACTTCCACGTCAACCGTTTCCCCCGTCTTATACAAGCCACCTGCAGCAGGGCGAGGCGGGTGCAGGATGGGTGCTGGGCGGGTGCAGGGCGGGTGCAGGATGGGTGCAGGATGGGTGCTGGGCGGGTGCAGGGCGGGTGCTGGTGTGGGTGCAGGGCGGGTGCAGGGCGGGTGCTGGTGTGGGTGCAGGGCGGGTGCTGGTGTGGGTGCAGGACGGGTGCAGGGCGGGTGCAGGGCGGGTGCAGGTGTGGGTGCAGGGCGGGTGCAGGGCGGGTGCTGGTGTGGGTGCTGGTGTGGGTGCAGGGCGGGTGCTGGTGTGGGTGCAGGGCGGGTGCTGGTGTGGGTGCAGGGCGGGTGCTGGTGTGGGTGCAGGGCGGGTGCTGGTGTGGGTGCAGGGCGGGTGCAGGGCGGGTGCTGGTGTGGGTGCAGGATGGGTGCAGGGCGGGTGATTCCACGGGTGTGGGGTCGGGGAAATCATGAATAACTGGGTCCGTTCACGCTGCAGCTTTAAAGGCCTCCCTTTGGACGAAGATTAAGCTCCTCTCCCTCCGAGGCGGTAATGTGAGTCTAAATAAAGAACAGCTGACCTCTAGAGAACGAGTGACCTTCCCGAATCATATTCACTCCGTTACATCGTCTGAGGAGGTTCAGCCGCCCCCGTGACGGAATTTGCCGCCACTAAACTGATCTGAAATGGTCGTCTCGTGCTTTAATCTTTTTTTTTTTTTTTTTTTGGAGCTGGTTCCAAGGTGTTCAGCAAACAGGGGGGAGGAGGGGGCGGAGCCTGAAATGTGCAAAGTTCAGGCGTACGTCCTCTCGGTGACTCTCCAGCTCGCTGCCAGGCCGCGGCTGCCTCACTTAGCTGCTAATAGGTTTAACCTAATCAGCGTAAGCATTCATTTAGTGATAACACTTCCTCTGCTGAGCCATGACACCCCCCCCCCCTCCCCCTCTCTATTTTTCTATATATGCCCCTCCCCCTTTCTATTATAAGGAATTGATTGCGTCTATTCCAGGTGGTGTCGCCAGCATCCGGCTGCTTTCCCCAGCGTGTCCCAGCCAGCTGGAGGCTCGCTGTGGGCCGACCCCCGCTGCATGATGCTCACTAATATGGGATATTTGCTGAATTAGGGACAATTCTCAAAGGGCAAACCCGTGACAGTCTCCGAGTACATTTATGCTTAGTATTCACACGGACTCCCTGTCTTAACTTGGACGTTTCAATCTTTATTCATTAGATTTCATGAGGTTTTTATATATATCGGTCAGAGGACTTCTGCTGGATTTCGGTTGATTGGTGATTGCTCTGCGTGGTGTGCCAGACCGAGACTCTTCACCTGTGTGGGCTGAGTTTAAGATATGGGGGGAATCAGCACATATACAGGGTCGCCCATGAAGTTGGAATAATTTAATTCATAGCCAAACAAATGCATGAATTAATTTCTGGATAATCGGGACATAAAATGTAATCATTGCATTAAATAGGAATATATTGTGTCTGGAAAGTAAACATTCCAACTTTATGGCCGACATAGAGTGTATATACTCCTAACAGCCCATTTTAAACTATCCAACCCCAGTCAGAACATCTAAGGTTGGATTTAATCCATCAAGGTGAATAAATCCTGTTTGAAGTAAAGAGCTGAAGTTGAAACGCAGCCTCACGCTGGGCTGACCTCTGAGGATTATGGGATGTTCTTACCCGTCCGTTACCGAGCAGAAGGTGCATGGAAACCATATCAAACCAGCTTTAAAACCAGCACCAGAACAAACAGAAGGCTTTAAATAAAGTTACTTTTTTCTGCATCGCTGAAAAGCAAATAAATTGTTAATCTGAGTCGGAGGGAGGTTTTAGACCGCTGCCAACAGGTGGAGCCAAAGTCCTTTTATCCCTTTGTATCTACTGTAGATGGGCACACACACACACACACACACACACACACACACACACTCCCAAAAATAGATTTCTGTCCTAGTTATTTCCCCTTATTTGTTCTCCTCATTTAATTATCTACCCTGCATTCATTTAAATACTCATTTGAGTCTTCTTTAGTCATATGCATCGCCATGGCGACGATGTGCGTGACACATCCATTGGATTCCACTCCACACATCTCAGCCTTTATTTATGCATCCTATTCTGCTCCCTAATTCAAATCAGACACATGATTATTCACAGTGCGTCCCATCTGCCACGAGCTGCCGAGCCGTAACAAGCTGATTGAGAGATCTGGATCTGGATATCTGCTGTTTTGTGGCTCACGCTCAATTCTGATTTGTTTAATAATGACACATTTCTTGGACGCCCGCTAATGTCGCGTTCCTCTCGTTCCAGATCCTCGCCATCATCTCCATCCTGTTCATCATCCTCTCCACCATCGCTCTGTCTCTCAACACCCTGCCGGACCTCCAGGTGACGGACGAGTTCGGCACGGCCAACGACAACCCCCAGCTGGCCCACGTGGAGGCCGTGTGCATCGCCTGGTTCACCATGGAGTACCTCCTCCGCTTCCTCTCCTCGCCCAACAAGTGGAAGTTCTTCAAGGGCCCGCTGAACGTCATCGACCTGCTGGCCATCCTGCCCTACTACGTCACCATCTTCCTCACCGAGTCCAACAAGAGTGTGCTGCAGTTCCAGAACGTGCGCCGCGTGGTCCAGATCTTCCGGATCATGAGAATACTGAGGATCCTGAAGCTGGCGAGGCACTCCACGGGTCTGCAGTCCCTCGGCTTCACTCTGAGGCGGAGCTACAACGAACTGGGCCTGCTCATTTTGTTCCTTGCCATGGGCATCATGATATTCTCCAGCCTGGTGTTCTTCGCCGAGAAGGACGAGGACGCCACCAAGTTCACCAGTATCCCCGCCTCCTTCTGGTGGGCCACCATCACCATGACGACGGTGGGCTACGGGGACATCTACCCGCAGACGTTGCTGGGGAAGATCGTGGGCGGGCTGTGCTGCATCGCGGGCGTGCTGGTGATCGCACTGCCCATCCCCATCATCGTCAACAACTTCTCCGAGTTCTACAAGGAGCAGAAGAGGCAGGAGAAGGCCATCAAGAGGCGGGAGGCGCTGGAGAGGGCCAAGAGGAACGGCAGCATCGTGTCGATGAACCTGAAGGATGCGTTCGCCCGCAGCATGGAGCTGATGGACGTGGTGGTGGAGAAAGGCGAGGAGAAGGCCTCCATGGACAACCACCTGTCGCCGAGCCGCTGGGGCAGCTCCACCCGGCACGACGCCGACCTCAACCTCAAATCCCCCGATAAAAGGAACCCCTCCCCGCAGGGC
Source organism: Chelidonichthys spinosus (assembly GCA_029853015.1). Classification (NCBI taxonomy): domain Eukaryota; kingdom Metazoa; phylum Chordata; class Actinopteri; order Perciformes; family Triglidae; genus Chelidonichthys; species Chelidonichthys spinosus. The sequence continues at coordinate 20,131,566 of CM056837.1, forward strand.
TCCCCCCACCGCATCACCATCACCACCACAGGGAGCCCCCAGCAGACCAGCAGGACGCCGCAGCACCTGAACGTGCAGAAGCTGGAGGAGATGTACAACCAGATGACCAAGTCGCAGTCCTTCACCAACCTCAACACTACCAGCTCCATGAGCACCCTGAGCACAAACGTGACGGCCCCCGCCTCGCCCAGGAAATCCCCCGAATTCACACTTAGAGAGGAGGTGGAGCTGGAGATGAAGGAGGTGCTGCCCTCGGGGGAGGACGGCCGGATTAACGAAGACGGCCTCTATGAATCCGCCGACCCGGGCGACGGATCGGACCTCCACATAGAGGAGGGCTTGAACGGTGCGGTGGAGAATATCTCTCCCAGCAGGAACAACCCTCTTAAACTGAAGGGGTTAAAGGTGAACTTCACCAAGACGTCTGCCGAGGGCCCGCTGACGCCGCCCAGCACCACCTCCCCCGGAGACGTCAGCTCCAGCATCCTGGGGGACGAGTCCCCGGAGGGAGGGATGCCCCCGTTCGCCCCCAGCACAGAGGAGCTGCTGCCGGTCACGGAGGAGGAGGACGGCGATGGCCCGGTGTCCCCGGAGAGGCTGGTGGTGGACACCCCACCGGGAGATGAGGATCAGGAAAACCACAAGGAGAAGCATCTGATGGAGGTGGCGGGAGCAGCACCCAGGTCACCGAAGGCGGCGGCGGCACAAAACTGCACCCAAGGTGTGGTCAGCGGCGGCGGCGGTGGCGAGGAGGTCGAGGCCGACAGCAACCAAAGCGGACACAAAGTGGAGAACCACATGTTTACATCCGACATCCACCTGATCCCCGGGGACGGCAGCCTCTCCCCCACCTGTGAAACCAGCATGTGACTACCGGAGACGCCATGACGGGGACCACGGACTCCACAATACACCTCACACTCCGGTGTGTGTGTGTGTGTGTGTGTGTGTGTGTGTGTGTGTGTGGAGGGGGTGAACTAACAGGTGCAGTCAGGAGTGAAAGGTGTTTTTTGCATGGCATGACAAGTCCCTTTTACTTGTGTCGTTGTGTTTTGCTGAAGGAGAAACTGCAGGTTTGAAAGGAAAGACTCGAAGAGGAGATTCATCACCGGAGCTCCTCCCGATGTACATAACGACAGTCTCCTTTTTTTTCTAGCAAAAAAAAAAAAAAAGAAGGAAAATGCACATTTTATCTGTAAAAACAAGCATGCATTTAAAAACAAAAGACAGATATTTTACGGTGCTTAGTTTGCTGAAAGCGCTCCACTGTAAATACAAGGACAACTAAGGCAATGACAATGCACAGGACGGAAACGGATGGTACAAATATTTGTAATGTGAACGGGGGAGGGGGGGGGAGGGGGAGGGGGGAGTGGAGGGGAGGGGGGGTTGAATTGAAAGCCCTCAGACTGGGGTGTTGCATCGTAGCGACCTATTAAAAAAACATATCATTACCTTTTGTGGAAATGCAAAGTGTTCCCATGGAGACCCTGTAATGTTTATTTTCTTTCTGTTTCTGTGTGTGTGTGTGTGTGTGTGTGTGTGTGTGTGTGTGTGTGTGTGTGTGTGTGTGTGTGTGTGTGTGAAGATGTCGTACGAAACTGTAACGTTTAAACTGTTTGCTTTTGGTTTCCATAACAACTGTTGAACTTTCAGTTGAGCATCCAATATCGATCAGAGCATACACACGTAGTAGTTGCCAAACGCACACACACACACACACACACACACGTAACCGATAAAAAGGAACAGGAAGTAGCACACACCACTTAGAGAATAATACATTTATATATTTATTGTGGTTTCAGAAGTTGGTTTTCTTGTTGGAGCCTTTTTTGATTCCATCTAAATCACACACGACAAAAAAATAATATTCTTATATATACTCTCTGACATCAGGTATACACGTCTAAAAGTAGTTTTTAAAGTAAAATATGAAGTATTTAAGATAGATTGGTTGTAGGTAAGTGAGATTCCATAAAACGAGTTAAGACTATTTATTTATTCAGCACAGTAGATCTCATTAATACACATATATATGCTTTAGACTATAATTATCTATTTTGGGCGACAAATGATTCAAAAAATGATAATATTCCTTCTGATATCGATGGACCAAATCAAGCACACTGACGAGCTTTCATCTATCTCGGCTGCATAGGAACATATTCAGTAATTACATGTATTCTGACGGTAGTTATGGGTTTCTGTTTACCTGCGTTGTGTTTATTATTCTATCCTCAGCACCCTGATGTCCTTTTCCACACCACTGCAAGTTTTATCCCATCCTGCTGATATCAAGACATCTTTCTGTTGTTTTTTGTATATCCGTAGTGTCTTGGGACTTTTCATTTGTTGTTTTTATTGTGAACAAAACTATTTTCAGTCAAACTTAAACCCAAAGGAGTTTTTTTGTTCTCTCTCTCGTCGTCTTTTCTTTCTTTTTTTCTTTTGTTTTTACACTGACTGAAAATATCTGTTGTATGTTGCCTTTGATTCCAATTTTTATTGCTGGAATATTTTTTGTTTGTTTCAGCGTGACACTTGGCTTGAGTGTACTATAGTAGTAGTAGTTTGTGGGGAAGAGGAAAAAAACAGCCACACAAACACAGAAATGCTGACAGGAAGATCCGTGGATGAGTTCTCTGTCTCTGTTTTATTGTTTATTTAGATTTTTTCCATGTTTTTATCATGTTTTTGTTCTCACAGAGAGGTGTGGAATGTGCAATACCGCATACTGCAAATCTATGCAGGCCAAGAATTGTGGCACTTTATTTTCTGTTATGGGATTTGTGTACAGGCAGAAATTATGTGTATTTTTCAAATGTGATATCTTTAATACGAGGCAAAACAGTATTACGACCACCAGAAATCTCACGAAAAAAAAACAATGCAATTTGACTTTCTTTTCTTTTCCGTGTTTTAACGGCCGGCATACGCTGTCCAGCACCTTAATGCCGCCATATATAGATTGATTATCTGTTGGAATTAGGGATCCAAATTGATCACTTTTGGGCCTTTTATATACGATACTGTTAGATTTACACAAAAGTCTAACAAAGCGATATTAAGATAATCTGATTCCAATGGCCACGCAAAAAGGATTTTCTTGTTTTTTGTGAATTTAACGTTGAGAGTGATTCTATTTTTTCTAAAAAACCAAAATGGAGCACGACCACAATTTCCTGCCATATGGTGGTTGAAATGATGCGTGCCTTTTCATAACGACGGCGTTTATGAGAAGGTAGCAAGTCATTTTGCTTTGTTCATATAGCACTGTACAGAAAAAAAATTCTAATTTTATAGGAGAAATCAGGTCTTTATGTATTAGATACAAGTAATGTTATTGAGTTCTCAGGTTTTCTATAACTCTGATGTTTCCGATTTGGATAGATTTTCTGTTTCTTCTTCTTTTTAACGGCTCATGTCAGGTAGTTCTACTTCTTTTTTTCTTTTTTTTTTTTTGAAAGGTGATGTTGTCAAATCCACATTGATGTCTTGGCTCCTGGATTAAAAGGGGGTTGGGAGTATTTCTCCCCTCTTTCCGGTAATCCGTGCACCACCATCCAGTACCCCCCCTCCTCCTGCATCAGGCTTAGGAAGAGACCATCTGATGATTCCTCCATTCTGACATGAGTGCTCCGATCCGTACGGCTCCAGGAGCTCTAACTTCCACGGCCTGGCCTCGGACTCAAAGGGGCCGGGATAAACGAGGAGAGAGAGTCCTCCCAAATGGTTTTCATGACATCAGTGATCAGTTATGGTCCATATTTCCCTTCTTTTTGTCTGTGCCCAGACCAGAATTTAACTTTGTAGTCAGAGATTGGTGTGAGAGCTCGTGGAATTATCTTCGAAAATGAAACACAGATTCTTTGGTTCCCGCCAAAGTAAAAATGCGGGGGGTCAGCGGGGGTGTTGTTGTTGTTGTTGTTGTTGTTGTTTGGGGTTTTTTCTTCTCTTTTTTTCTCCTCAATGATAACCTTCCCCGTTAAAACTATTTTTTTATGTTATTTAATGTTCTTCTTTTCAAACCTTGTTTGTAGTCATCACGTCTCCGTGTTAGCCTCGAGTTAATCCTTCATTTTGACAGGTAGAAACAAGGGTGTTTGGATGGATCGGCTCTAATTCCCTCGGGGATGATGTTTGTGTGGATGCCGACGGTCGAAAAAAGGGCCGTGCTTACCGTCTGTGACGTCGGTGCGGAGGGCAAAGGTCGTGTCTTTATTTTTCTCTGAGAGAATGGGTTATTGTTTGTGTCACTCATGCGTGCTTACCGAAACCTTGCTCCCTAAAAACAAATCCATAAAGTTTTCTGTTTCTATTTATGTCTCTTATGTGTATTTTTGCCTCTTACAGTTTGTTTTTTTAATGTTCAGCTTTTGGAGAACATTAACAATTAGACACATTCTGAACTACAGACTGTTTCTGTACGCAGCGACATCATTGTAGGCCTATGCATGTAGTAGTCAGAACAATTATGTGACCACAGAAACACTTTGTTATGGTACATGTATGTCAACATTTCTGTAGAGCATTGTTCCCCATTACGTCTATTAGCATATGCAGAATAACAAATAAATGTGTATATAACTCACGTGTGTGTGTCTGCTGTTTTCTACTGTTTAAAGGTTGTTTTTTAGCATAATAAGGGTCATTAATGTTTGAATAAATAGCATTCATTAATACTGCATTGTGTTTGCAGCAAGAAGTTATGGTGGTTTTTCTTATGCAAAAGTGCACAGACGACTCGGGATGTGGCGAGACCGTCTAATGAATGATTTACTGGGAGAAATGTATTCGGTTCCATTAGATGCAATTAATGGATCTCCATTCCCCTTGTGTACGGCTGCAAAGCATTGATACTGAACTGGAACAACCCTAGCAAAACCTCAAAACCAGAATCTCTGGCATGCAACTTCTTTAAAAACCTGAAGCATTCCATACGCTCTGAAAGAAAATAAATATTAAGCATTATAGTTATGTGTATTGGCCTCACTGTGTTTATTGTATCACATGGGACCAGAATGACAGTATCTACGACCTAACAAAGTGTGGATGCTTGTATTGTTTTCCCCTAATATCCAAACATTTTCTCGGGCGTGTTGTAAACTGAATGCTTAAAATATGTCATCTGAAATGTTCTTTCCTTTTTGTGTGTGTGTAATCTCTTAAATCTTTTTTACCGTTTTTAAGCTTACACATCAGGGACATTCTTTATAAAATGAGAATGTGATTCTGTGGCAGCTCAAAGACCTCTAATGAGTCATTTGGGTTGCATTTTGGCAAATAGAAGTAGAGTTAATCTCATATTGAGGACGGGCTGCCTGAGGGGGAAACGAATGACTCAGCTTGTTTACATACACATATTTCACTGTGATGCAGCCGAATATAATAACACAGCTTTAAAAGTTTAGAGTCAGTCAGTCTAAACTGAAAAAGAAGGAAGAATTTTAAGTTCAGAAGGAGTTAAACGCTTGTAGTTACTCCTCCCGCACGGCAGATGGCGCTGTAGGCTGTGAAGCCGCGCCAAATAAGGAAACAGCGCGCGGAAATCAAACGGCTTTTTGGACATCAAACACTTCCAGTGGGAGGAAGAAAAGAAAACAAACATGGAACCTGAAGCTAACAACAAAAGCACAGAAACAACTGTGAGTCGGACGGAGGAGAGTGCAATTCCCCCCCGCGTTACCGCCGTCGCTACTGCCTGGATTTTGGACTTTATGTTCGTAAGTCTGTGTCGACATTTCAAGGACGGAAACTTCGACGCATTCAACGAAACGCTGTCGAATTACGAGGGTAAGTTATTCAAAACTGTCCGTTATAAACACCCCCCATGAATATACAAAGAGTCATCAACTAATGTTGTGTTTAAATGGTATGAGAAGTATCAAATCTATGTAGAAATATCACGTCTTTAATATGAACTGCGGTCAAGCCAGCCGCAGCGTGTTGTTTTTTTTACGGTGCGTGTATGTACTAAGCATTACGGTAAGAGAGCGTCTAAGAACTGACTTCAAAATAAAAGCATTTTTCCGGTAAACGTGATATGTCAGTTAATAAGTTAGTCAATTACGAATGATTAAAGTAAATAATTGAAGCAAATGGATGAATAAGAAATAATAAATTAAATGTGATGTGTATATATATATATATATATATATATATACACATATATATATATATATATACATATATATATATACTGAAACTTATAATGAATACATTTTCAAAGACGAAACTAACCTTAAAATTACTTTACATTCCCATATATGAGCCAACTTCCTTCTAAATTCAGATTAGATTTTAAAGGAATTGTGTTACATTAATGTTACTACAGAGAAGCATCTTAATATATTTGGAGATCTTGTAGACCGAGTGGTTAACTTGCTTTATCCTCTGCTTGTTTTAGCCATTTGTCCATCTCTGAAAGGAGACAGCCACGACGAGAAATCTTTTCTGTGCGCCTTCCTTGCGAGAGTCATGCATGGAATGCAACTGGGTAAGTCAGGCCTCCATCTGAGACGGCACCCGCAGCATGCATATTCATAGATCCTCAGCTATAATAACCTGATTAAGCTTGATTATGAAGCCATTTATTATTCACACAAATGCATGCACACTTCACACTCGATGAAAATCATTCATATGGGCACCACGTCCGTTTTCCCTCATCCTTCTTCCTTGGATACGTTCATGCCTGAGGATCTTTACCAGCTGAAATCGATGCCATCTGTCATTATTGGTCATGTTAATACACATAGAGAAATAATTTACTGCATGCACAGAGTCACCAAACCCTCAGCAGAGTGTAATACACTTGTTTCCCCCCCAGACGTCGGGTTTGTAGAGGACGAAAAGGAGACGCCTCTGATGTCTGCTGCCAAAATATGGTCAAAGCTAAAGCCGACGGTGGCAGACGAGAGTGTGTTCAAAAGCATCCACAAGCTTCTGCTTGTCCAGGTAATCACACACACACCATTGGATTAGTGACTGAATGAATTCTGAGCGAGGTTAAAAATGTCTTTCTTTGATTCCCAGTCCGTGGCTGTGTGCTTGAACCAAGGCAAAGCATCTTCTGCCTCTTCTGCCCTCGACTGGTTTGAGAAGAACCTTGATTTCCCACAGGTCCGTATCTTCATTAACCCTCTCTTTTTTTCTTTTCAAGAGAGTCAACACCGCAATATTTGCTGATCCTGGAATGATTTTGACTTTATGCCTTAATACGTAACATTTCCAACAGAACCTGATCGCTAAGCTGTCTACGATAGTGAAGCAGAGGGAAACGGAGCACTTGTTCCTCACGAGCTTCAGCTTTGGCCATCTGCTGAAGACCATCGAAGCGTACTTGGATGTCTACTTGGAGAAGAATCCCTCCGACTACCTACTCAAGGTACGGACCTGACACAAGGGTCGCTTAATTCACCAGGGTTCGTACGGTGCTGGAAATCCTTGGAAACACTTGTGTTTGAAATGTGTGTTGTATGTGATGACATCTATGATAGAACAGAGAAAAGAAACTGAAAACAGCATTTTCTGACATTTCTTTATGAAAAATGCCTTTTGATGATGAACAGATGATGAAAATAGTTGGTGATTATATTTCTGTGGATCTGTTAGTGGAATTAGTTTTCCTTTCATTTGTGGTCCTTCTGTAAAAAGCTGTCTCCAAACATCATGTTGGTTGTTTAGAGGACAATAACATCTCATTTAATGTGATGAACAAGTGACAGAATAAGTAGACTGAATACTGACCATTGGATTGGTTCAAAGATGGAGTTTACCACCGCTGGAAGGGGCTGGAAAAGCATGGAAATGCACCTTGAAATGCTTGGAAAGAGCTTGAATTTGACTTTGGAGAAGGTGGAGAAACCCTGAATCAAGTTCATGTCGTGGCCCGGTCCACCTCCACTTATACTGTCTTATACGGATACTTGTTTAATGTCTTCATTTGCGTCCACACAGCGGTACGCTGGGTTATCTGGATGCTGGATGTGCCGTTCAGCCTGCTGTAACGTGACCTTTTGAAAAATGAGTTGTGCAGAATGGCAAAGCACGAGTCTTAGACTGTGACTTGGGAAAATCGTTTTCCCCGGGGTGAGATTTATTGGTAATGAGAGTAAATATATATATATATATATATATATATATATATATATATATATATATATATATATATACACACGTCGGGCCGTGCACGGCTAATAGTGATATATGATGATGGGTCGACTTTACAAGGGTTAGAAAATGTAATAAATCATTACTTCTTCTTTTTTTGCTTGCAAATGAAAAATATAGTTTGAGTCGTGCTGTATTTTTCACAACAGTATATCATAAACTCATTTGAACCCGTTTAGCATCTGTCCTTTTCACCCCCACCCCAGTTGTTGGTGGGTCAGCTGTTTAGGAGGTCTGTCTTTGATTGGCTGATACATCAGGGGTCCGGTGTGTGTTTGCTCCGGCGAGGTTTTTAATGCGGTCCATGTGTTTTTTTCTCCGTCCCTCCTGAGTAACGGCGCTTTGACCAGCTGAGAGGTGCTGATGTGACATTATCAGTCACAGTTAATTGACAATTTGTCATTAAAATGAGTGGGAAGGACAAACTGCTTCACAGAGTCCTCGGGGTCTAATTGACGCACTTATTCATGGAGGTAAAAAAAAAAAAGATTTACATAGCGGCCGCTGACCAAGGTTGAACTTCTAAAAGGGTTTTTGTAACGACGGGCGTCATTAGTTCTTGCATTCGCATTATAGCCAAACATGAAGGAGTACTTAGAGGACACACACACACACACACACACACCTGACAGCCTGGTGGATAAACCCACGGCTGCATGCGTCCACAACTACAACACAGTTACTGGTGTTGGTGCGTCCCAGGTCCTGATTTGGAAAAAATAAACTCTATAAAAACATTGATTTACAGCCTGTGTCGTAAAATCCAAGTGTAATTTATTCCTGCTCAGTGCTAGATGTTTTTTATATTGTTTGGCTGTTGTTTGCTTCAATTCATCAACAAGTTTCTCCGTATTATGAGTCTTCAGGAAGAGATATTGACGTACAAATAGTCATTTTTTGGGGTGTTTTCCTTTAAAGTCTGGAAGTGAATAGTGGAGTAAGAAAGTAATATTTAGTTTTATTCGTCTGACAGAAAGCCACAAAGAGGGTGCAGTCGATACCGGCCGATGAGGGTTTGGAGGATGTGATGTCACAGGAAATCGCTCCGTCAGAAGACGCCAACAACACAACAAACGGAAAGTAGGACTCGACTTTATTCAACAAGTGAATGACGTTTGCATCTGTTTCTGTGTTTAAGCGTTTCCTGTCCATGTGTGTGTTAACAGGGAGGAGGCTGCAGGTCTGAGGTTGGTAGAAAGGAGTTCTTCAGACTCTCTGTTGGTTAAAGTAAACGTTCAGAAAGATAACTTTCTGATAACTAACTGTAAACGACGCTTCCACAGAACCAAACGGAGACTGATGTCAACGAAATGTCCAGCTGTTTGGAAACCGGATTCATGCAAGAAGCCGCTTCTCTCCGCCAGAAAAATCTCCCAGACGGGTACTTTTTAATTCGTATTTTTACTTAAAAATATAGGCTTTTATCTGGTTTAACAACACTTATATTTTTAATAAAACGTGGAACTACTGAAGGTAATAGAACGTTTAACCTTCCACCATCAGAGATATCTGGGATGACATCCAGGAACGTAACGGACACCTCGAGGATCACCAAAAAAAGAAAACCACCTCAGGTAGGTCGAGCACACTGGACTCATCCACAGGGTTCTTATGGGTGCTGGAAATCCTTGAAAACACTTGAATTCTAGTGTGGTGGTTTGAAAGGGTCTTGGATGTAGACTAAAGGTGTTTAAATGTGTGTTGTATGTGATGACATCTATGATAGAACAGAGGAAAGAAGATCTCCATATCTGAGGGACTGAAAACAGCATTTTGTGACATTTCTTTATGAAAAATGACTTTTGATGATGAACAGATGATGAAAATAGTTGGTGATTATATTTCTGTGGATCTGTTAGTGGAATTAGTTTTCCTTTCATTTGTGGTCCTTCTGTAAAAAGCTGTCTCCAAACATCATGTTGGTTGTTTAGAGGACAAGAACATCTCATTTAATGTGATGAACAAGTGACAGAATAAGTAGACTGAATACTGACCATTGGATTGGTACAAAGATGGAGTTTACCACAGCTGGAAGGGGCTGGAAAAGCATGGAAATGCACCTGGAAATGCTTGGAAAGTGCTTGAATTTGACTCTGGAACAGGTGTAGGATCATTATGAAATCAGGTGAATGTATTAAGGATCTCCCGTGTCCTGACATTAATCCCTGGTGTGTATGATTTTAGAAATGGACGCCTGAGCTGGACAAGTTCCTGGTGACTGCGGTGAAACGTCACGGCCTGGGGAAGTGGTCCCGCATGCTGTTGGACTTTGACTTCGAGGGACGGACGGGCACCATGCTGAAGGACCGCTGGAGGGTTCTCCTGAAGACACAAAAAGTAGGCTGACGAGGGAGTGTTGACCTTCTAACCTTTTATCAGCCTGTAGTTTACCTGACAGGTGTTCCGTTTGTGTTGTCGGTGCTGTTCTGTTGCACTTATTATTATAATTGTTATTATTATAATTATATAATAATAACAATTATTATATTGTTATATTATTTGTTAATTGTTATTATTGTGTTATTAACTTGTACAATATAATCTGTTATTCAGCCCTCTGACTGAACATCTTGAAAAAGATATTCTTTGTTGTTGTGATAAAATTCCAGCAGAGGGCGCTAAAACGCAACGTTGAACCGGGCTGCTGTAGCTTCCATCAAAAGGAAGATTTCAGTTTCTGTTGTATTTTCTTTATAAATTATGACAATTATGTAAAGTATTATTGTAATTCTAAGTTAAACATTTTTGTTAGAAAATTGTAAAAACAAACATTGGGTCGTTACAATAAAAAAAATACAAAATCAACTTTAATGTGTGCTTAAAAGGGTGAAATGCTGTACAAGTACAAGGACGTTTAACATGGCGTGGGCACATGTTGTGATTGCAGTGAGTCGAAGGAAAGCATATGTTGTTTTATCAGAGATAAAAGTTTCTCCTCGGCGTTGAAAGCCTGCAGACGTGGAGCGTCTGGTCTGGACGTCGTGGTCCTGTCTCGGCTGTGAATGTGGTTGTGGACTCTGGAGCGAGAGCGTGTTTGTTTTCACTCAGATGAAGACGAAGCTGTGCTGTGGTGGACAGTGGCACTGCGGGGTCCTCTGGATCCTCCTCCAGGTCCCGCTGCACTGATGGTTCCCCACCGCCTGCCAGCGGAGCAGAGCGTCGCTGCAGCACAAACGTTTTCACGGTTAGTTCACAGATTCTACACTTTAGATCATTTCCCCTTCTGGTTTGAATCAGAGGTCTTCAACAGGGGGTCCGGGACCCCGAGGGGGTCTGCAGGTCACTGCAGGGGGTCCCTGGAGTTTTTTTTTTTTTCTTCCAAACATTAAAATATGTCCAAAAATCTACCTTAACATGAACACACTGGTTGGTTCTAAAGTAGGAACAACAAGATGTTAGAGCCGAGATCTTCAACAGGGGGTCTGGGACCCCTAGAGGGACCGCAGAGTTACTGCAGGGGGGTCCTCGAAATTATTTGATCCCAAACTTTTTTCTTCCAAACATTAAAATATGTCCAAAAATCCACATTAACATGAACACAACCTATATGAAGCAAATATAAACCTTCCTGTTTGTTTAATATTAAGTTGAGAAATAGAATTAAAATAAGAATCTGTTATTATTTTAATGTCTTAGCATTGATTACAAAGTACTGTTATACATTATGGGCTGCACTACACATTCTTATTGGCCGGTTTAATAAGGAACATTACATGATGTGTAATAGGGGTCTCTATGAGGGTCCTCGGCCTGAAAACGTTGTAGACCTCTGGTTTAAATGTAAGATTTTGCAGTAATCTGTATCTGCATGAACCTGAGAGAACACACACACACACACACATAAAGGTCCATACTTGTCTGATTCCAGGCCGTCTCCTTGGCAGCTGCTGCTGTTGTTTCTCATGGCGGGCGGTTGGCACGCCACACACACTTTAAAGCCTTCTGTTATGTAGCGCATCCAGTGTGTGTGTGGCCGGTTCTCCACCGTGCAGTGGGGCGTCCGGGACTCCAGCGTGAACTCCACACAGAACCTGAGGAGGTTTAGGGGGGTCACAGAGTCCCCCCCTCTGGATATTAGGAACCATGAATCAGGATGGAGTACAAGTACACAATAGGAGGACTCCCCCCTCACTCACAGCAGTCCGTTTGATTGACCGGCGGCTGGAATAATAATTCATCTGTTGGGACACAATAACTGTCATCTAGGCCTTTTGTGTGAGGATTCAGTTTCATAGGCTTGTGGGCAGAGTCTCTCAGCGTTTGCTTTATTTAATGTAGAGACGACCAGGTGAGCAAACACCTGAACACGGAGTTTGACTGTTATCTTTTCTTTTTTCCATAACGGTTTGAGTTACAGCATTATGACCTTTTCAACTCCTGGAGTGAAAGATACCGTAGGTCGTGTAGTATCAGAGTCCTCAGGGAGGTTTAAACGTGATGGGACTCCTACCCGGGGTCTAGGGGGTTTCCATAGTTGTCATGCTTCGGCCTTCCCTTGCCAAACTCCATGCTGGTGATGAATGCAGGACCTGCTGAGAGAAACCAGGATTCTGCTCAGGTCCAGTCCAAAAGGTCAGATATTAGAAACAATCGTGTGTTTGTGTACCTGAGTTGTGTCCGCAGCGTGCCCCCTGGTGGTCTCTGTACTCCCTGCAGCCGCCCCGTTGCTCCAGACCGGGACACGGCTTTCCACTGTTGCCGGGCTGCTGCTCCACGTGACGGACCCGGACCCGCTCCGAAGGCCTGCAGGCCTCGGCACAGCCGCTCCAAAAGCTCCAGTCGCTCACCGAACAGTCCTGAGCTGTTTGTTCCACAACGAGAGGCTGATTATTACAGGATATCCTTCAGTGGAACTCACAGATGTGGACCTGAACAATAACACTGATTCCTTAATGTCCCAGTGTGCAGAGGGGAGGGGGGGGGGTGCATGTTTGAGTGCAACAGGGACACCTTGCAGCCTTCTTGCAGACTGCATAATTGCAATTTTCCTGTAAAAGCCCAGTAATGGAGCTTAATAAGCCGGAAATAACTTAAGATCAATGAAGCATTGATTGTGACTCGTGGAATGAGTGTTTCCTGCTCTGCTGCAAGTGGTTTGAGAGCGTTGCCAGAGGGGAGCGGGAGCCGTTCAGCCCCCCAAATCCTGAGTTGCATGACTTTCTTCCTTTCCTCTGCGATGGAGCTTCGATGCAGATCTGAGCCTCGGCCGGGCCTATGACACATATTAGCTACGCTCGGATTGTTTGCCCCTGAAACTGTAATTACTACAACTGATTGACAGAATCACATTCTTCAAATATTTGTGCTAATTCCATTATGTGGGCCAGTCCACTGAAATGAGGTTAGACACAGAGCTGCTGTGTGCTGCACTGATTGTTTGTTTTTCTTGTAATGTCACAGGAGAAAGGTTAAGTGTCTGGATTGAGTTTTAAAAGTTTGGTTTCACGTGCATCGGATGGATTTGCGACCCCCCACCCCTGTGACATCAGAGATGCAGTATGTGATAAGCAGCCAGCAGGCGCTGAAAGGATCCTCACCTGTCCGATAAGCTTATCTCCCACTGGTATCACATACTTAAGGTGTGTGCAACGTAAACAAATAGACCCCCTCACCTGGACACTCTGTGAAGTAGTCGAAGCAGCAGTCCTTGGTCCTGACGCAGCCCTGGTCGCAGTAGCAGGTCCCGTAGACCCGGTCCATCCTCCAGTCGGTGGTCTGGCAGCTGAGGTCTCGGCCCCGGCAGCATTTCCCCGAGCAGCCGCCGCGGGCCGAGTTCCTCCCCAGCGTGGAAACCACCAGCAGCAAGCAGGCAAACTCCACGGAGGATCCCATCCTGGAGGGTCCGACCCTTTTTAAGTAAATAAACCACTCAATCAGCCGGTATGTAACGTGTTCTTCCCTCCCTGGTGCTCTACTCTGCTCTCATGACCGGGAGAGGGTTGAATGCCAGACTCTGCCACAGGAGGACCCTTGTGACCTGGAATTCCTGGAGTCCAGCCCCTCCGCTTCCCTCCAGAATCAGGTCTTCAGAGCAGCACGGACCCAGTCCAGGTCTGCTCAGACGACCAGGTCTCTCTGGTGTGTGTGTGAGCGTCCTCTCCCTCCCAGCTGAGCACCTCCTCCCGTTGATCCCACAAAGGAGGAGACAATGACAGCCGAGGGAGGGAGGGAGGGAGGGAGGGTGGTTTAGACTCCTACTACTCTTCTGTCTCTCTCGCCCCCCGTCTCACCTGTCGTACTGGCGTTCACCTACTTCCTCCCCCTGCAGGTTCACGATCCCCCGATGCCAGTCGCTCTCTGCCAGCCCAGACCTCCGAGGAAGAAAGGCAGGAATGTGAGCGGTTGGCAGGTGTCCAGACGGCGGTGCCTGGGGGGCCGCCGGGCTTTGTAACGCCGCCCTTTGGTTCTCACCTCTCTCTCCCCATTCTCTCACAGCTTATCTCATATTTTATTAACCTGGATTTTTTTTTTTGCAGGGATGACAAATTTAACATCTGGAAGTTCCCTCGACAAAAAGCCAAGCATATTCATTTCAATTGAAATTCTCTATTAGGAGGTAACGGCTTGGGATGTGCCGTTTAATACAAGGAAAAAACAGTTTAGACAAAACATTTAACAGAAACACACATAGATTGGAAGATACTACTCATAGAGAAGCATAACAGGATAATAGATGGTTAATTAAGGATCTAAATCCACGTATTCAACTTAAAAATAATGAACTTACAAAGCTACGGACGTCACAATACGCTTGTTTTATTGGAGGAAACGGCCCCCATCTTTTATTGATGCATTATAATTGGATAATGCATAACAGATTATTTCACAGAGCCCAACTTTGATCCGAGCTCGTCTCCTGGCAACCGCTTCCTACAGGTGAGACTTTTATATTGATCTTCTCATTTAACTCTTGGCAGAGAGGCAAATACATTTATATTGTCCTAAATGTCTAATTATTTATTTATTAAAGCGTGTGACATTATCTGCAGACAGGTCATGTCCTTTTAATTTACAGCTCTTGATGAATTTCATCCTGTAATCTGGAGAATTATGACGATGTCATCTCAACACGACTATTAGATCTGCTGCTCTGAGAGAAATGAAGGAGAAAGTATATTTTATAGCATCTTATGTGAGGATTGCAATACATAAAAGCTGATAACATCATCCTCCCTTTTCCCTATTTTTCTGGTGTAAAAAAAAAGACATTTTTCAAGATAACTGCAAGACTCAAATGTTCAAAAGGATGATTTCTTTCATGCGTATTAATTTAACGAACAAACAGAATTTTGCAAGACTCCAGCCAGAAAAAGAAGAGGCATTTTTCATGTTCTGTTTGCTGAAGGAGCCTGAATGTCTGAAGATGTTGTGAACTCCAGAAGGTCAGCGGTTTTTTATTTGAGCAAGTTCCTCCTCCGGCTCATGGGAAACAAACGAGGCCTCTGCAGGGGAGGAGGCCTCCAACGCCCACCGCTATACACGGAGCAGATATTTGTAATAATCGGAATGCTTCTGCCGTCTTGGAGGAAAAAAACAGCTTTGCGGAGAGCAGAGGGGGGTCCTTTGATTCTTCTTCTCACCATAAGTAGGCTAGGTCAAGCGGCAGTAATAGCCTTCATCTTCAGCGTAATCATCCTCACTGAGGAGCATGTGTCCGACTCACTGGATATTAACTTTTTGAGGGGGTTGAACCCGGACCGACCCCAGAAGTGAAAACACTCACTTTTATCTATAAATATTACATTCAACACTTATTTTTAATCATTTCTGAGATGGTGTCTGTTTTCATTTAATTGTAAATCCCTTAAAACGACACTAAGGCTCACACACACACACACACACACACACACGACTGATGTTATGTGTCCACCGATGCGAGACGTTACAGTTTGCTGTGGCTCCGGCACGTTGCAACCGCACATCAAAGCCTGTGTGTTTGCATCTGCAGCCCCCCGACCCCGGACCTCCTGCCCTCACTGTGCACCTGTCAGACACACTCAGGCTTCCCACGGCAACACACAGTGTGTGTGTGTGTGTGTGTGTGTGTTTACAGTTGTCAGGGTGCTGAACTCACAGCAATCACACGATGGATCTGACAAACGCAAAAAGATGGAGAGAGATGCAGGAATTGGATTTAGGAAGAAAGTGTGTGTGTGTGTCTGTTCTGTGTGTGTGTGTGTGTCTGTCTGGATGTCTCTGGTGTGTGTGTGTGTGTGTGTGTGTCTGTCTGTCTGTCTCTGGTGTGTGTGTGTGTCTGTCTGTCTGTCTGTCTCTGGTGTGTGTGTGTGTGTGTGTGTGTCTGTCTGTCTGTCTCTGGTGTGTGTGTGTGTCTGTCTGTCTGTCTGTCTCTGGTGTGTGTGTGTGTGTGTCTGTCTGTCTGTCTCTGGTGTGTGTGTGTGTGTCTGTCTGTCTGTCTGTCTCTGGTGTGTGTGTGTGTGTTGTGCTGTCTGTCTGTCTGTCTCTGGTGTGTGTGTGTGTGTGTGTGTGTGTGTCGAGGAGACGGTCGGGGGTGTGAATCCCAGCTCGGTCTCGCCTATGTGGGGAATGCGGACTGCGGCTGTCCCCATGGGAACCGCTGACCTGCGGGGTTGCCATGGTTTCCAAACCTCTGTTGACAAGTGTTCACCTTTTTCATTCTCGTCACCTGACGATGATGTCATCGTGTCTGTATCCGACATGAGGCACGGAGGGATCTATTTCTAATTAATAACATTTTTTTTTCTATATGTTGATGTTAACAGAAATGCAGATGTGTGCATGGGTTGTAAGTTTTCTTCAGATGTAACATAAATGTAAAAATAATAATAACATGGCCTTAATATCTAACCTTAAACAAATATTTAATTCCAGATTAAATATATTTAGTTGGAGTTTGTTTCTTCTCGGTGAATGGAAGCCTTTGTCTTCTATCCTCTGATTTTACTGTCTCTTACTTCCTCCCTCTACGTTTATGTGTGTGTGTGTGTGTGTGTGTGTGTGTGTGTGTGTGTGTGTGTGTGTGTGTGTCAGTGTGTGTGTGTGTGTGTATATATATGGGGAGTGTACTTCCATTATCTGTTTATGTGTTTATGAGTTTCCGTACTTTGCTTGTGTGCTGCATTTTTCCATCTTTTATCTCACTTCTTGTGAATGGTGAACCTGGCACACACACACACACTCACACACACTCACACACACACACTCACACACACTCACACTACACACACACGGGCACCTGAGTCATTATTTAAAGAGCTGAGATGTTGGATGTTTGTCTTGGCTCGTGTTTTTAGGACACGCCGACAGGCGGAGGTCGATCTGGGAAACAGATAAGTGAGGCTGAACAGATTAGAAAAATAATATATAATAATATTTACATGTAAATATAATATAATGTGGCTGTTTGTACTTACATGGTGAGTCTCATTAAAGTGAATTCTCCTAGTCGTGCTTTGACTTGCTATATTGTTGGCTCCCGTGGTAAAATGAGATACCTTGGAGGTGAACGGCCCTCCTCACCTGACAGCTGTAAAAACATGCAACATTCTTAAAATGATAAAAAATAAATGATTATCTTGGCTTTTCTACTATCTTGAGCTTATAGACGGAGAAACCCCATAAATGTAACGTATGTTTTGGGGGCGAAAGACAAAGATTTGACCTCCGAGTGCCCCCTGACTTGAATACACAGACACACGGGTTGCTATGGCAACGGGACCTGTTGACGCACGTCTCTCTGTTTGCACAATCATTTATTTTTGATCACTGTGTAAACTAACTTATAGGGTCTTTTTTTAACAAGCTTTGCAGGACAAGAGAGGATGACATCAAATATCTGATTTATCTGATAAAAACAACTAAATATTCATTTTACTAAAATGTTAGATGAGGAAAAGCAACCCTAAATCTGAAACCTAAAACAGTTAAGCTGATAAAAATAAACAAAATACCTTGGTTTTAAAAATATATTGGTTATCAGTGCTTTGATTTCTGGCACTTTAAACAGAATTTGTATAAATAATGTTATTTTGAAGAGAATTAAAGTGGACTCTTTCCCTCTAATGCCGTCGATCATATTTAGGGCCTTTTTTATTTATTATTTGGAGGTTTTGGCAAAGTAATAATTTGGCAGACGGGCTGCATTCTCTGATCCCTGCTGATAGAGTCAACTGGCACAATGTCAAGTCAGGTGAAACAGTAACATAACCCCTTCATTCCCTATGCTCAGCTAATCACGTCTCATAGGAAAATACACACTAATTATACTATATGATGTTTTTCCATTAAACTATCCATTTTAAAGCATGATAAAACACTACATGTGCATGTTTTTGCACCAACAGTAGACTGTACACGTTGCCCTGGTTACCTCTGGAACTACAGTGAAACGATAAACCACTTGTGGGCTGATCCCAGTACAGCTCTTATTAAAGACCTGTTTGTTCCAGGTCATTTTATTTCACTACACTTGAAAGGGGGGCGGTTTAAAAAAAAGAAAGGAAAAAAAGCCCGAGCGTTTGAGCGTGAATGAGGGGATGGCTCTGTGTTTCTAGGTCACTGTGTGTCGCTGAAATGCACACCTCCGTTTCCACGGCGAGGGAGGGCGGAGCTCCAGCACAACATCACGTTTGTATTTCATACATTCAAGAGTTCAGTTCCAGGATTAACAAGTATTTAACTACTTCCTGCTGATGTTCTGGTTTCTGTTCTGTGAGCAGCTGGGACTGACATTCCTCATAGGTATTACACGTTATCGCCATATTTCAACTAGTTTTATGACCTAGAGTAGCTAAGGTTGTTTCTGTACAGAATTTATATCTGCAAAACTAATGGTGACTCTCTCAGAATGAGCCGGGCGTACTATACTGTGACTTTTTTCTTGACTTTATTTATGACTTTTTTCATTACTTTTCATGACTTTTTCATGACTTTTCTGACTTTTTTCATGACTTTTTCTGACTTTTATCATGACTTTTTATTACATTTTTCATGAGTTTTCATGACTTTTTTTGTGGCTTTTCATGACTTTTTTCATGACTTTTTCATGACATTTTTCATTATTTTTCATGACTTTTGTAATTTTGCATTCTGTAATATGACCTTTTTCAAGACAGTTTCAAGACTTTTTTTTCTATATACTATACTATGACATTTTTCATGACTTTTTTTCGTGACTTTTTTTCGACATACTATACTGTGACTTTTTTCTTGACTTTATTTGTGACTTTTTCTCATGACTTTTCTGACTTTTTTTCATGACATTTCAGGACTTTTTCTGACTTTTATCATGACTTTTTCTGACTTTTTTCATGGCTTTTCATGACATTTTTCATGACTTTTCTGACTTTTTTGCTTTATGACTTTTTTCATTTTTGACTTTTTTCATTACTTTTCATGACTTTTTATCATTACTTTTCATTACTTTTTTCATTACTTTTTTCTTGACTTTTCATGACTTTTTTCATTACTTTTTTCATGACTTTTTTCATGACTTTTCATTACTTTTTTCATTACTTTTCATGACTGTTTTCTTGACTTTTCATGACTTTTTTTGTGACTTTTGTTTTCATGACTTTTTCATGACTTTTTCTGACTTTTTTCATGACTCTTTTCATGACTTTTTCATGACTTTTCTGACTTTTCATTACTTTTCATCACTTTTTCTGACTTTTTTCATGACTTTTCTGACTTTTTTTGTCATGACTTTTTTCATTACTTTTCTTACTTTTCTGACTTTTTTCATTACTTTTTTCATTACTTTTATCATTACTTTTCATGACTTTTTCGTTACTTTTTTCATGACTTTTCATTACTTTTCATGACTTTTTTCATTACTTTTCATGACTTTTTCTGACTTTTTTCATTACTTTTTTCATTACTTTTATCATTACTTTTCATGACTTTTTCTGTTTTTACTTTTTTCATGACTTTTCATTACTTTTTTCATGACTTTTTTCATTACTTTTTCTATTTGACTTTTATTCATCGTACATCTTTTTCAGTTAGCTTTTTTCATGACTTTTCATGACTTTTTTCTGACTTTTTTCATGACTTTTCTGACTTTTTCATACTTTTTTTTTTTACTTTTTATGACTTTTCATACTTTCTGACTTTTTCAGACTTTTCGCTTTTGACTTTTGTTTTTTCGGCTTTTCATACTTTTGATTTGCTTTTTATATTTGATTTTTCGCTTTTTTAGTTTTTCTTTTTTAGTACTTTTCTAAATTCACTCTTTTCCGAGGGGCGTCCAATACTTTTTTTCATACTTATTCATTCGGATACATTTTATTTCTGCTTTTCGTTTCTTTTTCATGGACTTTCTCATAGTTTTTTGCCTTTTCAACTTTTTTGCTGACTAGTTTTTCTGACATTTTTCTGAAAACTATGTTTTCAATGACCGGCTTTCTGACTTTTTTCTTGACTTTTTTTGACTTTTTTCATTACTTTTCATACTTTTTCTGACTTTTCTGACTTTTTTCTGACTTTTTCTGACTTTTCATGACTTTTTATTACTTTTTCTATTTTCTGACTTTTTTTTGCTTTTCATACTTTTTTCATACTTTTTCATGACTTTTTCTTATTTTTCATGACTTTTTAATTTTCTTTTATTGACCTTTTTCAAACTTTTCAAGACTTTTTTTTTTTCTGCTTTTTCATGACTTTTTTCTGACTTTTTTCATGACCTTTTCTGACTTTTTTCATGACTTTTTTTATTACTTTTCATTAATATTTTCTGACTTTTTTTCATGACATTTCAGGACTTTTTCTGACATCTATCATGACTTTTTCTGACTTTTTCATGACTTTTCTGACTTTTTTTAATGACTTTTCAGGACTTTTTCTGACCTTTTTCATGGCTTTTCATGACTTTTTTCATGACTTTTTTTCATGACTTTTTCGTGAATTTTTTCATTACTTTTCATGACTTTTTTTCATTACTTTTTCTGAATTTTTTCATTACTTTTCATGACTTTTTTCATTACTTTTCATGACTTTTTCTGTTTCTTTTCATGACTTTTTCTGACTTTTTTCATGGCTTTTCATGACTTTTCTGACTTTTTTTCAGGACTTTTTCTGACCTTTTTCATGGCTTTTCATGACTTTTTTCATGACTTTTCATGACTTTTTCTGTTTCTTTTCATGACTTTTTTCTTGACTTTTCATGACTTTTTTTCATGACTTTTCATTACTTTTTTCCTTACTTTTCATGACTTTTGTAATTTCGCATTCCGTAAAATGACCTTTTTCAAGACATTTACAAGACTTTTTTTCCATATACTATACTATGACATTTTTCATGACTTTTTTTCGACATACTATACTATGACATTTTTCATGACTTTTTTTCGACATACTATAGTGTGACTTTTTTCTTGACTTTATTTATGACTTTTTCTCATGACTTTTCTGACTTTTTTCAGGACTTTTTCTGACTTTTATCATGACCTTTTCTGACTTTTTTCATGGCTTTTCATGACATTTTTCATGACTTTTCTGACTTTTTTCATTACTTTTCATGATTTTTTTCTGACTTTTTTCATTACTTTTCATTACTTTTTTCATTACTTTTCATTACTTTTTTCATTACTTTTTTCTTGACTTTTCATGACTTTTTTCATTACTTTTCATGACTTTTTTCATGACTTTTCATTACTTTTTTCATTACTTTTCATGACTGTTTTCTTGACTTTTCATGACTTTTTTGTGACTTTTTTCATGACTTTTTCTGACTTTTTTCATGACTCTTTTCATGACTTTTTTCATGACTTTTCTGACTTTTTCATTACTTTTCATCACTTTTTCTGACTTTTTTCATGACTTTTCTGACTTTTTTTGTCATGACTTTTCATGACTTTTTTCATTACTTTTCTTACTTTTCTGACTTTTTTCATTACTTTTTTCATTACTTTTATCATTACTTTTCATGACTTTTTCGTTACTTTTTTCATGACTTTTCATTACTTTTTCGTGACTTTTTTCATTACTTTTCATGACTTTTTCTGACATTTTTCGTGGCTTTTTTCATGACTTTTCATGACTTTTTTCTGACTTTTTTGACTTTTTTCATGACTTTTTTTATTACTTTTCATGACTTTTCATTACTTTTTTCTGACTTTTTTTCATGACATTTCAGGACTTTTTCTGACATCTATCATGACTTTTTCTGACTTTTTCATGACTTTTCTGACTTTTTTTCATGACTTTTCAGACTTTTTCTGACCTTTTTTGTTTCATGACTTTTTCTGATTTTTTCATACTTTTTCTGAATTTTTTCATTACTTTTCATGACTTTTTTTCATGACTTTTTCTTAATTTTTTCATTACTTTTCATGACTTTTTTCTTACTTTTCATGACTTTTTTGTTTTTTTCATGACTTTTTCTGACTTTTTCTGGCTTTTCATGACTTTTCTGACTTTTTTTCAGACTTTTTCTGACCTTTTTTCTTTATGCTTTTCTGACTTTTTTCATGACTTTTCTGACTTTTTTGTTTCTTTTCATGACTTTTTTCTTACTTTTCTACTTTTTTTCTTTTTCATTACTTTTTTCCTTACTTTTCATGACTTTTTGTATTTCATTCCTTTTAAAATGACCTTTTTCAAACTTTCAAGACTTTTTTTCCTAATTTTGCTTTTTTCATGACTTTTTTTCGACTTATACTTGACTTTTTCATGACTTTTTTTACTATATTTGACTTTTTTTTGACTTTATTTATGACTTTTTCTGACTTTTCTGACTTTTTTCAGGACTTTTTCTGACTTTTATCATGACCTTTTCTGACTTTTTTCATGGCTTTTCATGACATTTTTCATGACTTTTCTGACTTTTTTCATTACTTTTCATTACTTTTTTCATTACTTTTTTCTTGACTTTTCATGACTTTTTTCATTACTTTTTTCTTGACTTTTCATGACTTTTTTCATTACTTTTCATGACTTTTTTCATGACTTTTCATTACTTTTTTCATTACTTTTCATGACTGTTTTCTTGACTTTTCATGACTTTTTTGTGACTTTTTTCATGACTTTTTCATGACTTTTTCTGACTTTTTTCATGACTCTTTTCATGACTTTTTTCATGACTTTTCTGACTTTTTCATGACTTTTCATCACTTTTTCTGACTTTTTTCATGACTTTTCTGACTTTTTTTGTCATGACTTTTCATGACTTTTTTCATTACTTTTCTTACTTTTCTGACTTTTTTCATTACTTTTATCATTACTTTTCATGACTTTTTCGTTACTTTTTTCATGACTTTTCATGACTTTTTCGTGACTTTTTTCATTACTTTTCATGACTTTTTCTGACATTTTTCGTGGCTTTTTTCATGACTTTTCATGACTTTTTTCTGACTTTTTTCATGACTTTTTTTATTACTTTTCATTACTTTTCATTACTTTTTTCTGACTTTTTTCATTACTTTTTTCTGACTTTTTTCATTACTTTTTTCATGCCTTTTTCATGACTTTTTTCATTACTTTTCATGACTTTTTTTGGCTTTTTTCATGACTTTGTGACTTTTTCGGACTTTTTTCATTACTTTTTCTGATTTTTTTCATTACTATTTTCATGACTTTTCCTGACTTTTTTCCTGACTTTTCCCTGACTTTTTCTGACTTTTTTCATGGCTTTTCCTGACTTTTTCGTGACTTTTTTCATGGCTTTTCATGACTTTTTCGTGACTTTTTTCATTACTTTTCATGACATTTTTTTCTGACTTTTTCTTGACTTTTTTCATGACTTTTTTTCTGACTTTTTCTGACTTTTTTCATGACTTTTCATGACTTTTTCTGACTTTTTTCATGACTTTTTCCTGACTTTTTTCATGGCTTTTCATGACTTTTTTCCTGACTTTTTTCATTACTTTTCATGACATTTTTTTCATGACTTTTTCTGACTTTTTTCACGTCCTTTTCTGACTTTTTTCATGACCTTTTCTGACTTTTTCATTACTTTTCATCACTTTTTCATGACTTTTTTCTTGACTTTTCATGACTTTTTTCATGACTTTTTTCATTGCTTTTCATGACTTTTTCATGACCTTTTTCATGACCTTCACAACTTTTTTCATGACTTTTCATTACTTTTTCATGAGTTTTTTCATTACTTTTCATGACTTTTTCTGACTTTTTTCGGGGCTTTTTTCATGACTTTTTTCAAGACTTTTCATGACTTTTTTCTGACTTTTTCGGATTTTTTTCATTACTTTTCACTACTTTTTTCATTACTTTTTCATTACTTTTCACTACTTTTTTCATGACTTTTTCTGACTTTTTTCATTAATTTTTTCATAACTTTTTATGACTTTTTTTCGACATGCTATTCTATGACTTTTTTCAAGATTTTCTTTCAACATGACTTTTTTTAGTATGTCAGGAAAAATTCATGAAACGTCATGAAAAAGTCATAGTATAGCATGTCAAGAAAAAGTTTCATGACTTTGTGACTTTTTCGGACTTTTTTCATTACTTTTTCTGATTTTTTTCATTACTATTTTCATGACTTTTCCTGACTTTTTTCCTGACTTTTCCCTGACTTTTTCTGACTTTTTTCATGGCTTTTCCTGACTTTTTCGTGACTTTTTTCATGGCTTTTCATGACTTTTTTGTGACTTTTTTCATTACTTTTAATGACATTTTTTTCTGACTTTTTCTTGACTTTTTTCATGACTTTTTTTCTGGCTTTTTCTGACTTTTTTCATGACTTTTCATGACTTTTTCTGACTTTTTTCATGACTTTTTCCTGACTTTTTTCATTACTTTTCATGACATTTTTTTCATGACTTTTTCTGACTTTTTTCACGACCTTTTCTGACTTTTTTCATGACCTTTTCTGACTTTTTCATTACTTTTCATCACTTTTTCTGACTTTTTTCGTGACTTTTTTTCATGACTTTTCATTACTTTTCATGACTTTTTTCTTGACTTTTCATGACTATTTTCATGACTTTTTTCATTGCTTTTCATGACCTTTTTCATGACCTTTTTCATGACCTTCACAACTTTTTTCATGACTTTTCATGACTTTTTCTGACTTTTTTCGGGGCTTTTTTCATGACTTTTTTCATGACTTTTCATTACTTTTTTCTGATTTTTTCCATTACTTTTTCGGATTTTTTTCATTACTTTTCACTACTTTTTTCATTACTTTTTCATTACTTTTTTCATAACTTTTTATGACTTTTTTTCGACATGCTATTCTATGACTTTTTTCAAGATTTTCTTTCAACATGACTTTTTTTAGTATGTCAGGAAAAAGTCATAGTATAGCATGTCAAGAAAAAGTTTTGAAAAATGTAATTGTATAGAATGTCTGTCAAAAAAAAGTCAGTGTTGTAGGCTATATCCAAAAATGTATGTACAAAAAAGTGTTATTTTTTTGCCATGCTATTTCATGACAAATATTTATGGCATATGCTACTTTAGCATTTTAAAACACATTTTTATGGCATACTATGAATTCTTAGTGGCTTTTTTATGACGTACTATATCATGACATTTGTTATGGTTACTACACGATGACTCTAATTACATTTTTTATGACAATTTTATGGCCTGCTATACAGTGAGTTTTTGATTTATTATGACACAGGCGACTGCCGCATCTTCAAATAATAATGAAGTCCTCATTTCTCTCGAAACAAAAACACCATGACTGCTGTCTTTGTCGGATACAATGAACAAGACTATTCAGAGACATGAGCGCCCCTTTATACACCAACAAAACAATGCATCAAGTGGGAAAGCACCACATTCTGGCATCTGGGGGCACAGTTTTCTATCTGTTTTGTAGATATGGAATGAAGATCATATTTCATTGCGATTCCTTCTGGCATTCTAATTGCTGCGCTGGTCGATATGTGAGCGCATGTGTCAAAAGGAATGAAAGGAAGCATCCTTTATTAGTCCTCAACTTGCAAGAAGAAAAAAATGCTCTGAACAAAAAGGAGTAACAATAACAAAAATAAATGTATTTAATTTCAGGGAAGACGTTGTACAAGGCACAATCATGGTCTTGCTAAACTATTAAATATATACATAGATATTCCACTTACTTAAAGCTTTATATAATATATAACGATGTTTGAAACACTGTTGTGATGAGAGCCGAGCTTGACAGCATCTAACATACGCAGGATACAGTCAGAAATATGGCAGTATTACAGGACAGCCATTACAAGCCATGGGAAAGATAAAATAAAGATCTTTTCGTGCAGACGTTGGGTGGGAAACTACTGAAGTCAGAATACAAAATATCTAATATTAAATCATCAGCACGTGTTGAGCAAAGAAATGCTGCAGGTAAATACTACTACATCCCTAATAAGAGAGGAGCTTGGGTCAGGAATCCCAAAATGTGAAGACGAGCCACATTGAGCAGCAAACTAACACCACTGAGGACAAACAGGCGGTCAGCAGGAGCCACTGGAAGGAACATGGCCGCCTCAGGGTTTTCTGTTTTTTCAGACGTCGTTGGCACAGACTCGAAGGTTTTGATCCTTGACCAGTGTGACTGGGACGAAGGTGATTGTCAGGATGGCGGTTTTTTGGGTTTCCTCATTTTCTTGAGCTTCTCTTGTCTCACCGTCTCGCCCTCCAACGAGGACAGCTCAGATATCCTGGTGATGAAAGAGCGAGGGGCTCCGACCACCGGGTCCGGATAGGACTGGCCTGGGACCAGCAGGAGAGGGGATGAAATACTGTTAGTGTACGATATAAGGGGCATTTTCATGATGCTGGGTTTTATCTGCATCATTTAACCCCTAACCCTGAATCAAAATAGAATTGTAAAAAAAAAAAAAGGGAAAAGAAAGAAGGTTTTTCTTGAACAGCAGAGAAACTCACGTAAAAACCCTGAAAACTCTCATTTTTTGTGTTTTTCATTCTTATGAAGAAAAATCCATTTAACTGACATGTTTGCTGCCAATAAACCGACATCACATATAACACCTGTGGAGGTTGAAAGATGGATTCACGGGGCGTTCAAGACACATAAGTTGTAAAATAAAATAAACTCAACGACTCACTCTTTTGATTGTATTTAACATTCAGGTTGTAGTTTGGATAATTCACCTTCGGTCTGCAGAGGAAAAAAAGGGGGAAAGCAGAAGGAAAGGTGTGAGAAACAATTGAGAGAACTATTGATTGGCTTGTTCTGATATATTTATAAGGGCAAAAATACCTGCTGAGCTTGCAGTTCTCCACCGTGAAGGTGTTTCTGCCATTGAGAACTAAAGTGGGGGGGAAGAGGACGGCTGGAGTCGAGTTGAGTTCGTATCTCTCAGGGTAGCTGGAAGACAGAATTATTGTATGTATTATTAGTCATATATTCGTGGGAAAAGATGGGGAAATTATTATGATCTCATCGGTTTGTGACAGACAAATAATGTGTGTCAAAATATTAATTGTGTCTGTATTTCATATACGAGACGGTGACTCAATGTAATCGGTGCAGCTGCCTGCAGAGATGAGTATGCAGGGCTGAGTGATATTAATCCACAGTTACCCCAGGGTGAAAGGTCGCCCGGCGTGGCTGTGGGAAAGCTCCTTGGAGAGGCTGAAGGGGTGCAGGTTGCCAGGTCTGTGCACACGGTGGTCTCTCTGCAGCGGAGGAATCACGGTTCTGGTCCTCTCCAACCTCGCACCTTCAAATAATCACATTCAGTATGAACATCGAAGAAGAAGACCATAACGTCATGAAGGGATGCTTTAAATTATATGGAGTAAATGGAAAATATCTGGCTTCTTATGTATGACGAGAGCTCCACCTACTGGCTGTCGGGTTACAAGACAGAAACAATCTAAAATCCAGTGGAATTACTTTAAGTGGAAGAATATATGAAGTAATCGTATATACTGTGAAGTGTAAGGATAAGAAAGGCTACTCCCCTTTTCTGGTTCTTACACTGTTCGTCAAACACAAAGTGTCTCCCACAGACTTCCGTCCTCCGGTCGTTCATGTTCTCAGCTTCCAGTCTGCCATCTTTGAATGAGTGAGGAGAGCTAGACAAGGATGGGAGAGATGAGATACCGGACACTGGGATTCTAGAAATGTGAATACTAACACACACACACACACACACACATATATATATATATACATAAATGTATACACATACATAATCTATATATATATACACATAAACATGTATATACATACATACACACTACCCACACAAAGATACATACACTAACACACACACACAGATACACATGTGTATACATGTATATACATCACATCATACATACATTCACAGTATTTATGTATATAGGTGTATATATACAGACACATACATACACACATGTATATATATACACATACATACATATACACTTACATACAGAATGTACACACACACACACATACACACACACACACACACACATATGTAAGTACTATTCACACGTACTAATCCTATATATCCTTATTTATAAGGGTATATTTGATAGAAACATGATGAAATGAAGCCTGGCCTCATGAAAACCAGCAGGTTGGTCAAAACGCTGACACATCTTACCCTTCCACTATGAATCCGCTAACGAAGGTCTGCCAGTCCCTGGACCCTGCAGGGACACGGACCGGGTTCAGACTCATGATCCGGCCTAGCAGCGTCCTGATAACACCCTGCAGACATGTGGATCATGCTTACTCACGGCTCCGAGGCTGCAGCAGGGGCAGTTTGGTCCTGGCGTGGTGGTTCTCTCTGCCGGGGGCTCGTCCTCGCCCCATCCCGAAGCTCCGGGACGCGGGCTCCCGGACGTTAGCCGCGGCGGGGCCGCGCTGCCGGCCGCAACCGGAGCGTCCCCGCGATGTCGAAGCCTCGGTGGCGGGAAGCGACGCGTTTACCTGGAAGGTCATCATGTTTTTTTGGGGGGGTGGGGCTGCACGGGACACTCAGCCTGGTCAGAGGGCGGATGTACGACACATCACGGCCATTAGGACGGTCAGTTCCCCCGAAGAAGAACGAGGCTAGGCGGCTGCGGCTCACCGGGGTACACGTAACCGAGTCGCTGCGTCACCATGGAAACAGGTGTCAGGAAACAGTTACTCGTCTCATTGGTTTAACTTATAACGTTTTATTTAACACAAAACTGTTCCATTTTAAGAAATCCTTCCCATAAAAATAATGTTATGTAGATTTTAAGTTTATTTTTTGTATACTGTCCATTCACCATTTTATCAATAATGGGCTTTAGGAATATTTATTTTAATAAAATACATTTTATGAAGTGAAGGGGAGGAGATACATTATGCTAATTACCAAATGAACAGTATGACATGCATGCTTAGGAATAAAAAAGGGCACAAGCACACATGACAAGAACAAAAGGTTTCTTTTCAAAGTTTTTATTGTACATTTTGAGTCTTTGAAAAACCTGAAAGAAGAGAAAAAACATGTCATTAACGGGAAACTATAATGCGATAGTTTTGAAATGCACAACTAATGTCCAATAAATTTGGACAACTTGCTTAAAACGATATGAGGGAACCTCGAAGTTAAATGTTTGAAACTATAAATCCATTTCCACTAAAGACTGGCTCATCTTTAGGAACATAATTACCATATTGGATACAATCTTTATCATAACTTACAGATTTTTTAATATAATTTAAGTAAAATGGCTTGAGATGTGGTTTCAGACATAATTGGCTTAATTTCAGCTCGTTATCACCAGAGTCGATAAGATGGGGAAAAAAGATAATGCATCATTAACCACACCTAACAGGCCATTCATGCTTCCCTTCCTACATCTCAGCGTACCTGTTTAGTTCATCCTCCTGATCATTCTGTTGATCTGGTCCTCCCTGTTGCCGGCGTCTCCTCCCTCCACAAAGTGCGTGGTCTTCTTGTTCATGCCGCCGCGGGGAGACGACAGCTTGAAGGGCCACAGGAAGTTGTTGGCGGGCTTGAAGTTCTTTCCAACTGTGTAGATCTCGTGGATGAGGTCCTCCACACAGATGATGCCGTATTTGCCTGCGGATCAAATAGCAGTGGGTTTAACAAGTTGAACTGTTTTACCGTTAAAAAAAAAAAAGCTCATTTATTTTAACCTTGAGCCAACGTTAAAAAGGACTAAACTAGTCTGATGAGCGAGGCTACGACTAAAATAATGCTTCTTACTGTTCAAGTTACTGTTGGACTTATGTGGTTTCAGACATAACTGGCTAAAGTTTTCAGTTTTCTCACCACGGTCGATAAGACGGGGAAAAAAGTGTGCATCATTAACCACATACGGCACTACACCATCATCCAGCAGCAACTTATTAACTGTTTAGAAGCAAAACACAACACCAACGCTTCAATTAGACCATCTAATTAAAAAGTAAATTCAGAGAGAAGGTGTTCCCTGCTCTTAACAAGAGAAATAATCTACATCACTCCTTTAGATGCACCCATTTAGAGTACAATTTTGTTTTTAAACACAAATTACATCTACCACCTCAGTTTTATGCCTCAGCCAACCATTCATGTTGCAGTTTACCTCCATATCTGTCCAAATTCTTACTTTATTGTCCCATTCAAGGTCAATTTAACATCTCTTAACATGGCTGAGAGAAGCTTGTATGACTCAGGGAGAGACTTTATTCTTTCATTAGGTAGGCAGAAATAGTGGTTTGCTGCCACTCTGTCATATATTCCTCCTTCAGGACATTTGAGTGAAATCACAATGAGTTGTGACCAAAAACATTTTGTGAGGATGCAATGACCTTGATCACCAAATACTTACTCAAGTCCAAGCGTATATTGTTTTCACTAAGATGGAACAGGCAGACAAATGTACAGCTGTCACTGAGGTTAGGAATATAGGTGACGGTATAAAAAGAAGAAAAAGAATGAGGTTTCCATACCGAGGGCCTTCTCCACCAGAGCGTTGTCTGTGAGGGCAATGCGCTGTTTCCTCATTCTGCCGTGTCCACGTTTGTAGATGAGCTCACGCACAGACTTCAGGTTGGGGTATCTGAGGGCGAACACGAAGGTCATGGAAGGGGAATGAGATCTGAGCAGTGTGGTTTACAACATATGTGCATAAAAGGAATATTCTTCAAGCATTAGTGAATTTACAGCCCAAATTAATTGAACTGTATCTCTTCAAACAGCATCACGAATCAGGGAAATCACTGGAGTAGAATTTATCGTTTCACCTCACACTACATGGACGCATCACTGACTATGGAATATGAACACGGATATATAGATCATGAAGTTACGTGGTATTGGCATCACTTAAATGTCAACAAATCAACATTTTAATTGCAGTACGGGGAGCATGTCCACACCAACTGCACTCTCAGCACACTCAATCGGAGATTGAATATAATAATATCTAGAGATGAAAGTACTATTTCTTTTTTTTTTTTAAATTGGTATTTTAATCTTTTACAGCACAAATTAGCATCAAAGCTTTAACTCAAACTATTGAAGCCTTTCACCTCCTGCAATTATGTTTGGAATTTCATTGGGTATTCCAATATTTTAAATCAAACAACCCCTAAAAGTAGCTTTAAATTGTTATATTCTAGAAATGTAATTTTAAGATTTCCCATGAAAAGGCTATCAGAGAACAATCCAAACCAAGAACTTCTGAGGAATTAACTCATTACCGCCTCATAACAGATGCCCAATACTTCACACTGCGGTTACCATTATCATTATCATTATTATTATTATCATGGGATGTGGTTTCAGACAAACTGGCTTAGTTTCAGACAGCGTTTCACCACGGTCGATAAGATGGGGAAAAAAGTTCAGCATCATCAACCACATCCCAGAGACCAAAGCATTAAGAGTTACTACAAATACATATTAATTCCTGTACACGACTCCAACATCAGGTCTTACCCCCAGGCGATGTACGGCTCGGCGATCCTCAGCATGTTGATCGAAGCCTTGTTCAGCCTGACGAACACGCCGTTGAAGATCTGGCGCAGACGGAGAAGCTGCAGCACCTTGCGGACCTTGGGGCTGACGCCATTGATACTGGAAAACAATTCAAGCGTTGCAATTAGCATATAGCTTAGCAATCGGCACTCTCATCAGGTCGAATGATTGTGGTTTCAGAAATATTGGCTTATTTTAGAAAAGCTGAATCAGCATGGTCGATAAGTCGGGGAAAGAATTGTACATCATTAACCACACTTTAAAAAAACAAAACGCCATTTGCAGACATTTACATGGATTGCTATATTGTGCACATTTCTGGGCATTACTGAATAAAGTGCTGTCACACAGCATCCCAACTAAATATTTACCATCACCGGCTTGTAACAAGAAGCTCAGCTGCTTCGGCACGCTGTCATAACTACAAACAGAACAGCAACGTGGACCAAGCAACATCACAGCATAGCATGTGAGAATGGCCTTTTTTTAACAGAGCCAGCTTGTGCATAATGATTGAATGAGATATAGAAATCCATGTAAATGTAGCTGTAAACGTTCTGTCTGACATTCAGGAAGCTACTCACCCTCTGATCCTCACAACAAAGGCCAGTTTGGGCTCAGCTGGCACGTAGAAGTTCCCCACTTTGCGAGCGGTGCGGCCCAGACGGATCTCACGCCGGTACATCTGCCTGTACTCCTTGTGGTACTTCTCAGCCCGCTTGTAGATCAGCTTCCTGGTCACTTTGCGGGCCTGAGGAAACAGTAAGCAACAACAACATTCTCAGTGAAAAGAACAGACAAAAATATGCACTTTCAAATAAGAGTGATGTGAAAAAAGCACAATGTGCAAAAGCCTTTTCCAAACTCAAGCATTTCAATGTGCATTTGCATGCTTTTCCAGCACCTTACAGCTGTGGTAAACTATATATTGTTATAATATTGTAGATAAGAAACAGCTATCAGATTGCTAGACTTCAAACAATCCAAACCAAGAAAGTATAAGCAATTAACTTCATACTTTCTCCAAACAGATACTTAATGTACTTTACTATCATGGGATGTGGTTTCAGACAAACTGGCTTAGTTTCAGACAGCGTTTCACCACGGTCGATAAGATGGGGAAAAAAGTTCAGCATCATCAACCACATCCCAGAGACCAAGCATTAATAGTTAACAGTAAATATTAAACTCAGTACACGACTAGTGTCTCCATCACAACACCAACAAGGATGCCATAAAATGCTGTTTTCAGTCCCTCGAATAGAGATCTGTACGAGTTCTGTCATCACATACAACATAACATTTTCAAGCACTTTACAAACCTAGACAACACTACACTAAAATTCCAAGGGGTTTCAAGGATTTCCAGCACAAATATTTACCTTAAACACCAAAAAAACGTACGTTTTCAAAATAATTATTTAAAACCCTGATGTGCAAGAACGTGTCACTTTACCTTCTTCTCGGCCAGCATCTTCTTGATGCGCATGGCCTTCATGGTGGCGAAGGCCTTTCGCCTTTTCAAAAGGCTCTCAGGGACCGCCGGTACTTTTTTTCTGCAACAGAAACACAAACATCAGAATTAAATGAGAAACGGACAATGTGACGTATCCCCCACGTCGCTACCTAATAAAAACGAGACATCTCATCCCCCCCGGTGGATGCTAACTTGTTAGCATGTCGCCTACCGGCTCCCATACAGGTTATGCTAAGTTCTCGCTGAACTCGACTATTAGCCGACATATCTTAGAAGCATTAACAGCAACATAAAACATGACGCCATGTTCAAGCTGTTGACTCGAAACTTATCTTTCTAGCGCGTTAACTAGCTTCTTCTCCAGTGCATGGAGGCTAAGAGAGAGACAGCCATGTTGTACTGCTAAGGCTATCACACAAGACCCCACATAAAGTGATCCGAACAACCATCAAAACCCCACAATCCGTTACAATACTGATAGGATTATGGTCTGCGCAAACTGAATAATCCATCCAGGACGAAGAAATAACAAAGATGGCTATTTAAAACGGTGGATGTGTTTAGATTCTAACACAGGGGAAACACTCACTCTGCGTCCGCCATTGCGTCCACCGAGAAAGAGAAATTTTCTTTTGCGCATGTCCGCGTTAAAAGATTTAGGACCCCCGACTTGGCTGTCCTTCCAGGCGCCTGACTAGTAACGTGTACTACTCCTTCTTCTTCTTCTGCTTCTTTTTATTGGCGGTGGACAAACAACTTGTGGTGTATTACTGCCACCTATCAAACTGGAGTGTGTCTGAATTAACTAGAGCTACATTTTAGCATGTCTAACATGTTTTTAGAAGATGTCTCTTCAGTATCTAATGTCTCTTGTTTCTAGAAATGAAAACGAGAATTAAATAGGCCTATCATTGTTATACTGACATTCTTTATAATGCCTTTGCAATAGTAGTTATACAACTGACTACAGAATCAAAACAAGCTTTTGCACAGTGTATATCACATAGTGGCATACACTCATGATAGCCTAAATATTAATCTTGTTAATTTACACAAGGCTTTTTTTCCCCCAGCTATTTAAATGATTGACACCACCCATTTCTTCACAACCCTCACCCTAACCCTAACCCTAACTCTAACCCTAACCCCAACCTAAATGTTGACATTTCTGCTTATATCTCTGGAACGGAGGGTCATAGAGACTCGTAGAGAGAAATGGCTTGATGAAGTTTATTGTTCTTTTTCAGCAGTTATCCATGCACCACATGTACAATGATATATTCCACCAAGCTGCAGTGTCACAGAGTTAAGTAATATTAGGATAAAGATTATGTCCTTTATTTTGTACTTCATATACAAGGGGACCCCGGAGACCCTGTTACGATGAGCTTCAGCAGAATCTGTTGGAATAATGAGCTAAAACAAAGAGAGAGGGGGGGAGGGGGGGCATAAAACGATGCGCTGAAGGTCGCAGCAGTGACGAGCAAACAGTTTCCCAACTCAATGTGGCATCTTGGAGGAGCAGTAGAGGCATTTTCCACAGTAAGATATTTTTTAAAGAACTTTCTTCAGTACCTGAGTCCTTTATTACATCAACGGCATGTCCTCAGTATTATTTCTGGAAATGTGGAAGGTTTATAATGGCATGAATTTAAACATACTACATGTTCTTAAGGCTGATTCAAACACTTCTGGACAGTTACATGAATTAAATAAATAAATATATATTATTTACTAAATAGCATCCATGGCACCAGACTATACTGTATATGAACACGTTGAATTGCTGGGTTTTTAACAAGGCTGATCTTGTTCTGATGATAAATTAAATTTAAAAATAATAAAAAATGATGGTAGTATTCCTCAGAATGACATGTCAGGCCTAATGTAAGGCTGTAAAATTAACAAAAAGATATGACTGAATATTTGAAGAGAAAGCGATTTCTCTTAAATGCTCAGAGTTTGGTTGGCTGCACAAAAACAAAATTATCAGAAAAAACTGAATAAATAGAATGTAAATTAACTGAAAAACTCTTTAGTTGGTGGCTGGGAATTTAGCTTTCTTCATCAGAATGACATAATGAAACTTACGAGAAACATAATAGAACAGTTGAATAAATCTGAATATGATTTTCCCCTTAAATACACAGAAACTTTGCTTGGGCGGCGTTTCGTTTTCTGCAGGTGGATCTTTTCTAATCCTTGCTGAGGAGGCTTCTGTGGCCCTTTGACAGTCTTTGGCCCCAGAGCAGTTTGCACACATCGACCTGCTGGTAATCCAACCTGATCTGCTTTAACAGGCTTCTTCTTCTTCCAGGATCTTCTTTTGGAGGAAAATAAGGAGCCTTTGAGCATCCAAAGTGCTCATGCTGGATGAGAGAAAGCACACAGAGAGGACGGGAAGCTTTGACTGCACAGAGGTTTAAGGCCTCAGAGGTGACGAGGACAGGTGGTGACCGCTGCCAGTGTATGTTGAATTGGTGAGGTATATTTTATTCGGGGTGGAGTGAGCAGAGGTGGAGATACAAGCGTCTTCAGAGCAGTGAAACACACAACTACACCGTCAGTGCACACTATAAACTGCAGCTAGCGTGGATACAGTGCCAAACAAAACACACAACACACCGTGTCGACCTGCAGATAAATAGAAACACGTCCTTCACGTCCTAGCTGTGGGTCAGACATCAGCAGGAAAACAAAAAAACAAAAGCAAAGGGCTAAGTGTTATGGGTCGACAGCGGGGTTATAATATCGGTCGTCCATTGGGGGGGTTGGGGGGTTTATTCTCCAACGTCACGGCGACGGGGAAATCTACAGCAGTTTTTGTGGGTAAGCAGGAGTCGCCGTCAGCAGCGGAGCAGCTCGGAGATAAACACACACTGTTCAAGTACATGGCTACGACCATTAACAGCTCAACTAGCTAGTCCTCACTGAAGATGCTACACAGGATTCACACATTTTTATCTTGTTTTTTTTAACTGCTTCCCTTCCAGACAAACTGCTACAGACTGACTCCTCCCGCCCAGTCGGATCTATTTACAGAGGTTTACAAAAAGCAGGGATGAGAGATTGAAGCGGATGATAGTCGAGTGATATTGTTTTGCGGCAGTGCAGCAGGGACAATACTGGCTCAGACGCAATTATATTTAAATAAAATCATGAATTTTGTGAGATGTCTTCAATGCAGAAACAAAAAAAGTAATCGTCATGACATTACAGCAAGTGTTCCCTTAGTTTACAATCATTTTACCTTCCCAAACCTTTTCTCAGAACATGCACCGAAGCCGATCTCATCATCTTCACATCATTCGTGTGATTTTGAGCGTCCAAACTGCCCGTCTGCACTGCCTCAAAATGTGACCAGAAGCTTTACTGTTATGCAGGTTTTTTTTGGTAAATACAGATGTGAAATTAGTTGTTCCGCGTTTGTTCCTTGTGGAAATGATGATTGTTGTTGCTGCTGCAGACAGAAGAAGTCTCTTGTTCGTCCCGTTTCTGCAGAACCCGCCGGCTCCTGAGAGACAGAGAAGAAGAGTATGTGTTGTTTAATACATTTAGGACTCATCGGTGTATTTATGCCCGACTCAGCACAGAGACTGTGTGGAGCAAAATGCATGTAGAAGATGGTGCCTTCGTGACCGAGAAAAAGGCAGACAGTGACTTTTTTGGTGCATGTGGATTGAAGACAACAACTCCCACAATGCACAGCTCCGCAGGCCACGCCCAAGGGGGTCCTTGGCCTGAAATTGTTGGAGACCTCTGCGTTGGGGAGTTAAATACTGGACAAGAAACAGCTTAGCTTAGCATCAGCTGCTGGTAAACCAGGTTGTAGCGAGGTCAAAGAGACCACCTGTCTGTCCCTACCTGGCTACTGGACGTCCAGTTTGCTCGGCCCGATGCTGTGGATGAGCTGGGAGGACTCGGAGGCGGCGCTGTACGCTTGGATCAGCAGGTTCTTGTTGAGGTCTCCGACCCCGCTGCCGGCCTGCAGTTTGGGGTAAGGGGGCGTTTCGGCGCCCTGACGCGGCCCTCGGCCGTGGGCGTCCACGTCCATCAGGTGCTCCAGGGAGCAGCCGTCCATCCCCTCCGTCAGCGGAGAGAACTCGTGGGCGCTAGGCTGCTCGTCCCTGGACACAGGACTGATGGAGACAGATGGAGAACTTCAAGACACAATGATGACAGAGACAGGAAGTGTGTCGTTAATTCGCACCGCATTTGGGGTCAGCTTGTTATGCACATTGTTTAGGTTTGGTTATATGAGGTACAGAGTGAGATGTTTTCTCTGACGATGATCTCAGACGCCCGATGAACAGCATGGAACGACAACAGGATGCACGACTGGAAGAAAGAAGTGCAAACAGACGAGGAAAGTAAACGACAAAACAACTCTTTGTGGACTCGCATGCTGATGCTGGATGAAACTGAGCCTGAGGGACGCGTGGGACAGTTAAACCAGAGACGGACAAAAAAGACGTCTCACCTGACGTCCATGGACTGAACCCCGTCGGACAGCTCGTCCACAAAGCTCTTGTTCTCCAGGGGTCCCAGCATGATGACGGGGGCCTCGGCCGGAGTCGGGGCGTCGTCCTCCGACGGGACGGCAGCCTCCGGCCTCACGTCGGACGCTGCACACACACAATGTCCTCCGAGGGTTACAAGATTAAGACCAGGAAGGCAAAACTGACGCATGGGTGTGATTAGCAGCTGCAGCAGCAGCAGCAAAGGTATAATAAAATGGTTATCGGGGTCTGTCGTAGCATTAAAGTTAATCATAACATCTGTGCTTTTCCTCATATAACAAGTCAAAGTGTCTGCTGGGAAAAGATCTATAAAACAAAGCCTGTCCTGATATTATGTGCAGTAAAACATGTTTTTTCTTGGCAGCTTTAGTAGCTCTGCGTGTCCTCCTGAATAAATCTGTGTTGTGTGCTGATGACACAGGAGTCATTTAAGGCCACTTTGGGTTCTGAGAGTTCATCAAATGCTGCAGTAAACTCGTGGTGTAATCCACCAGGAGGCGCTGTCGTCCGCCCCCCCCCCCCCCACCTGCATAACGCTGCTGAGTCACACTGCAGCTGAGGTCTTGTTTAGGTAGAGAGGAAAACGACTGAATGCAAATTGATGAAAATGCTGGAGTGAGTGAGCAAAATAAATGAGAGGAATGACATCATCATCATGGTGAGATGGCGGTGTGTTTAACGTTCACCTGCAGCACCAGAGAGAGGCTCCACTTCACTCTTCCGTGTTCTCTTCATGATCTCCTCGATCCTCTGGGAAAACAAACACAAGAGGGTTTTTTTTATGATCTCCCCTCTCTCTCCCGGGGATCTGATCTGAGGAGGAGCGGCGATACCTTCTTCCTCTGCAGCCTCTCCTGCTCCTCCTGGATGTGCAGCAGCTCTCTCTCCTGCCTCTTCCTCTCGGCTTCTTTCTGGGCTCGCAGGAAGGCCTCCTCCCTCTGAAAAACACACACCGTCACTCACATCCTCTCTCTGCAGCTCACGCTGTGTGTGACACGAGGCTGAGAGCCCACCTCTCTGTCCAGCTGGTCCTGCATGTCCTTCCATCTCTGCTCCTTCTGCCGTCGCTCCTCGTCCTCCCTGGTCCTCCTCTCCTCCTCCTGCCTCGCTCTCTCCTCTTTGGCTTGCAGCGCAGCTCTCTCCTGCCTCTCTCTCTCCTCCTGCTGCCTCCTCTCTTCCTCCTCAGCCCTCAGCCTGACACACACACACACACACACACACACGGATCCTCACAGTTCAAGAAGCTGGAGCTCAGGATCGACTCAAGGTGCAGATTTATCAGAACACCCACCTCTCCTCCTCCTGCCGTTGTCTCTCCTCCTGCTCCTTCTGTATTCGGGCCAGACGTCGTCTCTCTGCCAGAAGTCTGGACGCCTCCTCGGCGTCCGTTGTCCCGCCGACGCTCCGGCCCGTGGGCGTCCCCGGAGACTCTGAGGCGTTAGACAAGAGACGGTGGAAAATGTTTATTATTTTATTTCCTTTTTATTTTGGTCAGACTGAGAAAGCAGATGATGATGATGTTACAATGATAATGATGATAATTCCCTCCATCGGTTCCTGGCACCAGTTCATAACATGCAGCATCTCCTCCAAAATGTTCAGCAAACTCATACATGATAAATAAGAGATCGTATAACATTTCAGCTCATTAATGAGAGTTTGTTGTTGTCGCTGCTGTCAGTGACACGGAAATCAATGACAGGCAAATGTCGATACTGATTATAGCATGAAGCATTCCTGCTCAACTAAAGTAGAAAAAAATAATGAACAAATGAACAAATGTAAGATAACAAAACTGATCTATGCAGATTTCTGGGTCAAGGAATCAAAATATGATGCGGTTTGATGCAGCAGAATGAGAGATTAGCATTGGACAGACATAAAGTTGCACTGTCACTCCACACACACACACACACACACACACACACACTGTACCTTTACCTGCATTCAGTTCTTTGCTGGCGGATTTGGGGATCCTTTTCTCCGAGTTCTCAGACTTGGTGGATTTCCTCTCCAGGGTGCTGTGACCTTTGACCTCTGGGTGACCCCTGTCGTCGGTGCCCGGGGTGGTAGACCTCTGCCGCTGCGGGGAGGGCGGGTACTGGCCCGGGGAACAGGGCGACTGAGGGCGACTCCTGTTTGACCTCACCCTGAAAACAAAACCGCATCAGGTCATCTGGATTATAATCCAGTGTGTGTGTGTGTGTGTGTGTGTGTGTGTGTGTGTGTGTGTGTGTGTGTGTGTACCGTTTCGGTGTGGCGGGGCCCTTGCTGTTGGCCCTGAAGGAAGAACTGCGGGCCGGTGTGTTTGGAGTCTCACCCTGCAGGTCACAGACAGAAGGATGATCTGGGGTTAGCGCTGCTATGTTTTAAGAAAATGCAAATAAAGATGACAGACCCTCAAATGTAAGAAATAATACTTACATATTAATAAACATGCAAAAACATGTGTGACATATTAGTGATTCCAGACTGTGGTGGTTTCCTATTAATGATGACATAATGACTTTGCATTTCACATTGAGAGCCACCGGGTCAAATCAGGACAGAAAGCTGCCGATGAGGGAAGCTGAACATTTGCTGGCAGCAGAGTCTGCTCATCCACCTCAGCAAAATACAAAAAAACACTGAACCACAGCAGAAATATCCTCTTTCCTCCATAAACCAACAAGGAT
The DNA here is from genome assembly GCA_029853015.1 of Chelidonichthys spinosus. Classification (NCBI taxonomy): domain Eukaryota; kingdom Metazoa; phylum Chordata; class Actinopteri; order Perciformes; family Triglidae; genus Chelidonichthys; species Chelidonichthys spinosus. Next base: position 20,172,271 of record CM056837.1, read on the forward strand.
TGTGGGAAATGTGGTCTCATTTTGACAGCAACATTAACCTTAAAATCATTTTCACAGAACTTAGATTAATCTACACACAGTGTGACCTTTAAACCATCTACAATGTGTGTGTGTGTGTGTGTGTGTGTGTGTGCTGACCGTGGGTGTTTTGACTCTGGACGACTCTTCGGGGAGTCCAGCGACGCTCCTGCGGTTGGAGGAACTTCTGTACGGTCTGTGGTTGTTGGGGGAAGCTGTTTGATGGGACACAAAAGACACTGACAGGTCATGAGAGAAAACACACACACACAAAAACAAACACACACAAATGGACACGCCGTGATGATGACACAAAACATCGGAAACCCAGTGAGTGAAGACGACAAACTAGAAAAATATTCACAATAAATGAGAGAGATGCTCTCTTGCTTTTCCTGTACCATGTATTTGACCAGTAGTAGTAGTAGTAGTAGTAGTAGTAGTAGTAGTAGTAGTAGTAGTAGTAGTAGTAGTAGTTGGATTGTATCTGCCTGGACATCTTAGAAGTAACACATTCTTAATGCAGCGGACGCAGACTCAAATTAATGTACTGCAGAGTGAACTTAATGTGGTTTCCATAAAATAATATTTTCATAATTGAAATATTAAAAACAAATTAAATTAATTCTTCCAGTGGAAAAACATGATAATTAATTCTGTTTTAAAATTTAAAAATGAATGTGTTCAAATTCATAAAAAAAAATCACATTACTACAGAAAAGAAAAACACTTCATAATAACCATCATTATAAATGCTAAACTTAGAGTTAATTAAACTTAAGTTAATAGTTATTTTACTGCATACAATAAAATAAAAATGAATGTTTACAAATTATTGGTGATGCTCTTAATTTATATTAGTTTGTGTTGAATTTAAATGTGTTTATTAGTGATGACAAATCACAAATACATTCTCCCTCTCTTACCCCTCTCTGGTGAATGAAGGGCGGCTGAAGAGTTGGAGAGCTGTTTGTTGATTGGCTGATCCATCCCAGGCGGAGTCAGGAAGTCACCGACTGATCCAAAGAAAACAAACAAACACACAAATCACCCACAAGAGACACGTGACAGCCAATCAAAGCACAGACCGCTGCAGCGGCGTGTCCAAGGATGCCGTTCAAATGTCACAACAACAAAAAACTTCCCCGGATTCCTGTAAAAACAAAACACGCTCGACCACAAGACAGAACACAGAACTGCCGGCTCACGCAGAAATAATGATCAGCCCGCGGGTCGATGGCAGAGCGAGGCAGCAGAACAGAGAGCGAGCTGCTTCACGGGGAAATGGAGGACGAGGACACAGAAAGGCAGCCGCTGCAGTCCCACGAGAGTCCGAGGAGGATCGTTTCCTACGGCACCTGAAGGCACCGCCATAACATCCTCGTACCTGATATTATTTTATTGATATAACCTTTATTTAACCAGGTTAAAAGACTCATTGAGATGTAAGACCTGGTCAAGAGGGTAGAATAAAACAAACACACAATCATCTTATATTATCATAAATAATATAAATATTCAGATTTACATCCGAGCTTTGTTGTTATGAACAGGAAACATGTTTCTGAGACAAAATGTTTCTGCTCTCTTTAAAGCCACTCTGCCCTTTAATGCATCTAACAGACAAACAAGGTCAATGGTTTAATCCCCTTGTATTCACTGAAGTATAGGACACTTGTGTTATAAACCTTCTGGAGTTCTCAGCCAGCCGGTATTTGAATAAAACATTATAAATATAGCAACAAACTAAAAGCATGTTTTTGGTGAAACTGCTCGTGGGTTTGGAGCAAAGTGCAAAAAACAAATTATGGATTTCTGCAGCGACTGCTTCTGTAATAAAGAGAGGGATGATGGGAAATGTCTGCTTGTGTGTGTGTCTGTTTGTCTGTGTGTAGGTGGGGTCTAATAGGTTTCACATAGCTGCAGGGTGAATGTCTGGTATAATGTATGGTGTGTGTGTGTGTGTGTGTGTGTGTGTGTGTGTGTGTGTGTGTGTGTTCAGGGGGTCTTTTATTGACTGGCCTCCCTACTGAGAATGATATGTGTGCATCACTAAACACAGCCGTGGGCCAGGAAGACAGGAAGTGGAGCAGCCCTTTGTTTTGATAAGTGTGTGTGTGTGTGTGTGTGTGTGTGTGTGTGTGTGTGTGTGTGTGTGTGTGTGTGTGTGCGTGTGTGTGTGTGTGTGTGTGCGTGTGTGTGTGTGGGTTCCAAACCAGACAGACATCAGCCACACAAGAGAAGTGGAAATACTGTATGTGCTGATGATGGAAATTATGCTGGGGTCCAATTGACCCATAGGTTACCAGATATATAACCATATATTTCTTCAGCAGATTTAACAGGTGATAAAAGACTTAATATGTATTATTTGCTTCACAGTGTTTCTGTCTGTTTTCTGTATTTTTGCATCTCAACGTACCTACGATTTAATCTGTCACAATAACAAAGAAAAAGCTATTAAATAAATCATCTGTGTTGTTTTCTAGCCCAACCCCCCACAAAGGACGGCAGAAAGGAGCCCACTAGTATGTAGGATTCTGTACGCAAGCAACACACACACACACACACACACACACACACACACGTCGTAAAAACACACTCCGGGGTGACAAAACAGCCGATGTGACGACACAAAGACGTCCACATACGCATGCCAGACAGAGGGACGGCTGCAGGTGAGACGGCAGGATTCGTGGTATGAGCGTAGCAGTGCACACACACACACACACACACACACACACACACACACAGACAGAGTCATGTGATCTGTACCGTTACGGGATTGTCTGGCGTTGGAAGCAGCAGGAAGCTCATTGGGCTGAGGGGAGCCAATGGCATGGCAGGGCGGGGTCTTAGGGTTACCTGGGCAGCAGGTGAAGCAGAGCGGAGAAAGCAAAGCGTTACACTGACAGCAGGTAATAGCACACACACACACACACACACACACACACACACAACACTTAGACAAGCGGGAAAGAGACATCGGAGACAAAACACGCTCACCAGCAGGAAGTGACACGTCAAAACCTCGCTGTGGCGAAATAAGCATCAGCATCCCGGACGAGACAAAGTTACAGCCTTCAAAGGGAGCGTGTGAGGTCGTGCCCATTTAGGGCGAGAGGACAACGGTTGCTAGGTGACCAACGACAACAAGACGAGGTGAGCTCCGTAGTCCACGGTCTCTGTAAATCGTGACACTGGATCATCATCCTCTGGGGACCATGAACGTCAACGAATAATTATGGGATTCAATCCGGCAGCTGTTGAGCTCAGTCAAGCTTGATTTTAAGGAAAATAAACTATTTGAAAATGCACTGTAACACTAAAAAATACTTGTATGGGGTCTGATACTCTTTTTTAGAAAACATCCAGATGAATTACTGCTTGTGAACTCGGTGATTTAGTGAAAAACATTTAAAAAACGCTGTCTCAGGCATATTATATATTCAGTTTCAGCTGTTTTTGAAGCTACAGACGGATTATGAACATAACAAATAATAAGAAAACAAATATTCAGCAAATTCTGAATATTCTAAATATGTTTGAAATGGAAGAGGCAGGAATAAACCTTTATAAAAAAGTCCTACTTCTTTCAATTAAATAACTTAAATGATGAACTTAATATTATATGTTTTAATATTATATAATGTAATGTTTTCCCAGCTGTATGTTGCCTTCAAATTACAATATTCCAGATGCCTGAATCCTGAACAATTTGTTTCATCTGAAAAAAAAAGATTAAATATAGTTCTTTCCACTATTTTTCCGAATATGATTATGTACATTTTGGATATTCCAAATGTAGCATTTTTCGATGAAGGCCTGTGGAATATGCCTCATAACGCATCGTTATATCACACTTTTGTTTTGCTCAATCTGGAATATGCATCTCAAATGGGGTTTTTACTGCAGTTTGCGACACTCTTGTCTGTTTACGCGTGTTGTCGTACGAAGAAAAGCTCGAAGAACGCAGTTTTGCAGTTAGAAGAGGAGGGAAATTAAAGTTATTTAAAGGGTCGTAGCTGTAGGACGTACATTTTTGGGCGTTTTACAGTATGAACAGCTGCATGTGGACAATATTAGTAGGGTATTTATTTTCGCTAGCCATATTAACATGCTGAAGTAACAGCTGGTTGATTTATAGGCTGTATCAATCAATCGCCTCCATATTTCTTTCAGTTTTTCCAGAAAACAAAGCAAGCGAATGAGTCAAACACACTGAGAGCTGCCACGACAGCTTGATCACCAAAATAAAATGTCAGATGTTTACCAGAGAAAAAGCAGAGACAAATACGCAGCACATACACACACACACAGACACACACTTTTCGTGAGTCCCTGTCCTTCTAATCCGAGCGGAGCTGTAAGATGAGATGCTGCTGTTTCTGCTGCAGTGAGCGCCCTGCCGGGCCCTCGACAGATCCCAGAACAGATTCTCTTGCCAGTCAGCCGGGCCGGAGAACAGACGAGCTGCTCTTAGATGGACCCTGATCCCGGGTCAGTGACGGCTGGACTGAAGGCTACTGTGAATAATTGATGGCGTAACGAACGCACCGCAGTGTGTAGGTAGATGCCCAGCTGGTGGCGCTCTGGCCTTCCCAGCTGGCCGACATCAAGCCAGAGACGTCTCGGGAGAGAGAGACGAGGATGACGTGATGCGAAAGAAAGAAAGAAAGAAAGAAAGAAAGGAAAGAAAGAAAGAAAGACGTAAACCCAGAGACGGATGTTGGCAACATTAGCAGCAGGTCGCACGCCGTCTGTGTTTATATCAGCGGCCGTGGTGCATTCAAGGTTAGATGCCTTCTGGGAATCAGAGCTTCGGATGGTTTGAGAATAAAACAACGGAGCGATAACGGACACACGTACAAGCACACCTGTAGCACACCGACGAGCCACAACCATCAGATCACACACCGGTTTAAAACCACAGCTTCACACACACGACACACACACACACACACACACACACACACACACACACACACACACACACAGCCTAACACTGATGAGGTTTGGAGACAAAGCGGCGAGCAGCTCCTGCATTGCAGCCTCCACACCCTTTTTATATCCACTGCCCTTCTCCTTCCTCCACCTCCATCGCGTCTCCTCACATCCTCCGTTTATCCTCCACAGCGTTCTCCTCTGCTTTGTCGTCACCCCACCCTTTCATCCGACCACCATCCCCCCACCCCCTACCTCCGACCTCCACTGACATCATCACCATCGCCATCTCCTTCTCTCCATCACCTGAACACATCCCCCCCCCCCCATCATACTCACCCTCCACTCCACCAGGCGGTCCTCCCCACGTCCAGCGTTTAGGCCTGTTATCCAGGTGGTCCCGAGCCTCCCCCCCCTCCTCCTCCTCCTCCTCCTCCTCCACCTCCTCCTCCACGTCTCTCGGCGCCTCCGGCTCTCCGGCGGACCAGGGCCTCCAGCCTCTCCTGCTCGTTGCGTTCAGAAACAGGGAAGAAAAGACACTCTCTCACTGAGCCGTCGCTACGGCGACGGGTGCCCGGCGATGCGCACGGAGACAGCTGCGCCATGGCTACCGCATGCAGCAGCCTCGCCCTTCCCCTGCTCTTCACACTCCGTCTGTTTCTGTGTCTGCTGGCGGTCACCAGCGCTCGATCGCTGGCTCGTCTGTCACTCAGTGATACATAATACAGCAGCAGCCCTCTCTCTCTCCCTCTCTCTCTCTGTCTGCCTCTCCCTCTAGGTAGCACCGACTCCCCCTCCCATCACCCCACCCTCCCCCCCCTCCCTCCCTCCTCCCTCCCTCTCTCTCTCTGTGTATCTACCATGATCCCCCTCCCTCTCTGACTCTATTTCAAAGAGCAGTTTAGTGAGACGGGAGGAGACTAAATGTAACCCGTCACAACCCCCACACACATGTATGAACACACACACACACACACACACACAATAACATCCTGTAAAATATACACTTAATTCATATAAATACACACAAGCCACAGCAGAACAATGATTACAATAATAGAATTGAACTTGAAGGGGACAAATATAAAAAAATATACATATTTTTTAAATTATAATCCCAAATGTATTAATTGTGCCCTTTTTCCAGTGACTAACCTGACAGGCGTATTAATCTTAAAGAGCATAAACAAACATTTTCATGTTTAATAAACCTCTCTTTGTCTCGTTCTTTCCCTTTAAATCATCGAACATAGATCATTTAAAATATCATCAGAGCTTTAATCTTTAATTAAAAAGATACATTAATTTCAGAAATGTAACAGTTTTCATGTGGTTATTACTTTTAATGCCACATAAAATTAAATGTAACACCAGTTTTCATGATCATGTATAAAGTATCATGCAAAACTAGTTGGGATGACATGGACGAGAATCATTTGTCAGTACTTCCTGGCAGCATTTAATAATAATAATAATAAATAATAATACAATATTTTGTATTATTAATCTTAGTGGACAACCTTTCTTTCATTAGTTATGAAGGAATTCACTTGACTTTTTGCTATTTAACAGACGATTTAGAAGACGATTTTAAACAAATACACAAACTTTCTTTTAGTCTAATTTGGACTTCGTTCCTTTTTGGGAAAATGGCACTTAAGTGTATTTTGACTTATTCATACAGAATATGTAGTGATGTCATTATATTATATGAAGCAAATATTATTTGACTTACTATTTGTTTGGATTAATTGTTTATTATTATATTATCTGTGCTGATTGACATCTGTGATCAAAGACATTATGGTCTTTCTCTTCTTGCTTTTATTTAATCTATAATCACATTCTGATTTCTCAACAAGCGTTCATGTGGCCGCGTTTGTGAGCAGACAGCAGTTGTATTTGCATATTTGCAGCAACGACACAGAATAAAGCTGATACGCAGCCTGTATGGATACATAAAGGATGGATAAACGCTCCGCCTCAGCATCGCCACGGGGGGGTTTGCTGAAGGTGCATGCAGAGTCACGCACAGACCGCAAAGAGGGAGGAGAGACGACGGGAGGCGGGGCTCCGAGTCAAGAGGAGGGAGGTAAAGAGAGCACAAATGTAAGACGAAGGAGGGGGGGGATGGTTATATTCTGGAGATATAGATCAGAGACGAAAACCAGAATTTTTTGTAATTTAATTTGTGATTTAATTCTATTTATAAGGGGACATTAAATAAAAATATCAAGACCAAGTGAGCAGAATCAATCAATTATTTGAACATAAGCTGATTAACAAATATATATTACTGAATTGTGAACACCAGAGGCTACATAAAGTGATATGTCTATATCATTTACTTAGTCTCTGTTCTTTTATCACCTCGTATACTTAATGGAAGCAGCTCACACCTTTTTGTCCTGTTTTATTTATTGTGAATCTTTTTGTTTTTTAAGAAAGGCAATAACGTAATGTTTATTTATCATTTATTTCCAGTGTACTGAATCATAAATGACAGAAATAAACCAAACCTACATAAACTAAACACCCAGAGATAATCAGTATGTCTAAACATGTTGCCAAGAAGTCAATAAATCAATCAATCAATCAATCAATAAATCAATCATCAATCAGGGGAAAGTAAACTGATTTTGGGCGAGTGGAACAGATTTAAAAAAATAATACAAATGAATTGATTAATCCAGCAAATAATCAACCGATTAATAATCTGATCATGTTGCTGCTATGAATCAAATATTAAACTATGATCAATAAAAATGTCAACCATGCTGTTTTATCTTTGTATATTGAATATCGTTTGGACTATTGATTCAACAAAACAAATAGTTTGATGTCCTCGAGCTCCGGAGAAATTGCAGTTATTATTAAATTAAAAAGCGGCAACGCTGTGAGAGAGCAATAACCTCGAGGACAGTGAACGCTTCATACAAAAGGATCCAATCAACATTCAAATCACACTGAAGCCTTCCGTGTTCTCTTCATCAATTGTGCGGATTTCTTTTTTCCTCCTCAGGGAGGAGAAATATGTGCTCGTCACGGCAACGCCAGCATCGACTGTCTGTTCCAGTCATCGGCACGCGATACGCTGACGGTGATGTCATCGTCCCCCGAGGCTGACCAATCATTATGTCATTAAGTTATGCATATGAGTGTGTGTGTGTGGGGGGGAGGGGGGCTGTTAGCATGCAAACAGAGCCTTTAAATCAATAAAGACCCCCCTCTCTGCGGATTAGACGTCACCCTTCATGTGCTGCTTTTAGCCGCCGCTAATATTTTACATCCGGGTGCCGAGCTGAAAGGTCAGGTCATTTATGTCAGAGTCCAGAAGGCATGGTGATGATTAGAAGGTCGTCAGCTCCTCGTGTGGAGGAGCGGTGACTTTTATTCAGGCCCAACCATGAACACCATAATCTCATTTCACACTTCAATCATCTCTGACGGCGTTCTACTCGCGCTGCTTTTAACACACTGACACGCTGCCAAAACACAGCTGACCTACACTCCATACCGTGCCTGAACGCAGCTGTGAGAAAAGCATGACGTGAAGGATAACAGGGAGGGTTAAAGGGACAGTTCACTCTAACACAGGGTTCCTACACCTTTTCCAAAATCGAGTTCAAGCACTTTCTAAGCATTTCCAGGTGCATCTCCATGTTTTACAGCCCCTTCCAGCTGTGGTAAACTCCATATGTGTACCAATCCAATGGTCAGTATTAAGTCTACTTATTCTGTCACTTGTTCATCACATTAAATGAGATGTTCTTGTCCTCTAAACAACCAACATGATGTTTGGAGACAGCTTTTTACAGAAGGACCACAAATGAAAGGAAAACTAATTCCACTAACAGATCCACAGAAATATAATCACCAACTATTTTCATCATCTGTTCATCATCAAAAGTCATTTTTCATAAAGAAATGTCAGGAAATGCTGTTTTCAGTCCCTCAGATATGGAGATCTTCTTTCCTCTGTTCTATCATAGATGTCATCACATACAACACACATTTATAGACCTTTATTCTAAACCCAAGACCTTTTCAAACGTCTCCTTCCAGGAATCATGACCCAGTTACTCAAGGTAATCCACAGATCTTGTGGTGGAGCTGTGACGTTATCTAGCTGAGGAGATGCATGCAGAGATGCTGGTCTACCGGCTGCCCTGATGGGTCAGCTTGTTTGTGTTACTGTGTGACTTCACCCATGCTCTGTGATGGAAAATGATGGTTTTTATGAATGGAGTCTGGTGGGAGCTAACAGCTTCAGTTCCACATGGGAAAAAGGGCTCATATTCTAAATATCTGAACTATCTCTTCAGTGACTACAACTGTTAAGGGGGAATGTGTTTATAATATAAGGCAGAGGTCATTAGCTGAGACCTATTTGTTTTATTGATGGTGGGTTATGATGGTTTTTTTTGTTGATCTGTTACGTCTTTAAATCTGTCTGCAGGAAGAAAAAAAAAAAAGTTTACACGTTTCAGTTGGATGCACACAATTAAGTGGACTGACAGAAAGTCATTAAGCAAGCCGGCGTTAATTAAAGCGCTTTTCACGCTTAAACTCCGGTTTATCACACCGACTGGTTTATGGATCGACACGATTTAATCGGAAGCAGAACTCAAGAGAGAGAAGACAGGAGACGAGAGGAAGATGAAGAGGTACGATGAAGACGCACGACGGTGTGGAGGCGGGCTGTGCTGCATTCAAGTCCTTTTGGATTCATGTATATATGAGTGGCCAACTTGGGCTTGAGGTAATAATTCAGTATTTTCTGCTTATCGAGATTATTTCTTTTTACAATAAATTAAATCAAATTGTGAATGAAGTAGCTTAACTTTTTGATGCACAGTTTCATTTTATGTTTTTTTGTATATATTTACATGTAATTTTGCCCAAGTGGGATAATTATAACGTAGATATCTGCAAAACATTTTTAATTGATATTGTTACGATTGTTGAATTGATATGAAGTGTCTAAAAATAACAAAAATCAAAATTCTCAGTCGTATTCCATCTAATATAACTCATTTAAAAAGTAGTGGAATTGCATTTGGGTGCTTTAACAAACAGGGCCAATATATTTTTATTACTTGTTTATTATTTAGCTGTTCCAAGTTTTGGCACGTGTTTATTGTTTCTCGTTGATTTATTCTTGGATCAGTGTTTTAATCTCATATAAGAGCTTTTTTTTGTTTTAGGGGTTTGAACAGACGACCAACTGAAAAGCTTCTGGACTCGACACTTTGAATATTCAACACTTTAAACTGTTAAAAGTCTCATTTCTGTGACACGTCATCCTGTTTTCTAACGTGGTAGTGAATGCATCGTTAGCGCGCCGCGACCTCTGACCTTCTCCGCCTCTCGCTGCTGCCGTCTCTTCTCCCCGGCTGCAGCCCGGCGTTGCAGCTCCTTCTTCTTCTGTTCCTCCATCTTCCTTCCTCGCTCGTCGCCGTGGCGATCCAGCTGCTGCTGCGAGCGGCGCTCCTTTTCCCGCAGCAGGTCCAGCATCTCTGAACACACAAGAGCCAAACGCTTAAATATCAATATCATCGGTACTAGTATTTTTCTTTTTGAACCTAAAATTAGCTGTCGTGCCGGAAAACTGTATAAATAAAAGTTTTAAAAGCAGACTTCAAGTCAGTGTTTTAAGATTGTGATGAAGGAATATTTTTTTAAGAGTGAGATGAAAGTCAGGTGGGTTTTATGTTCTTCAAAGTGTACTAGGAGCGATGAATTTATTTGTTATTTTCTATATATTTTTATTTCTACAGAGCCACATTATTGATTGATTGAATTGTTGTTTATATATAAGTGGGGAAGGATCTATGTACATTTGTACACTGATTGTTTTGCACACTTTATCGTGTCAGTGTCAAGGTTTATTGCGTATTCCTCAGTAAACAATTAAATTAGCACAAACCAATTAAGAAAGACAATCAGTGAGTTACAGTCCGACTCCGACTGGAGATCTTTGTTACATTTTCTGTCTGTCTGTCCCATCATTCCCGACAGCAGTACCGTCTACTGCTGGTTAATCAATAAAGACATAAAAACAAAAAGCTGACTTTAAAGGAACTCTGAAAGACAGTCGGCTTGAAGCTGAGTCATTTTCAATATCAATAAAAGTGGACTCGAAAACCATCGACTAAATATATTTGTTTTTCATGACTATTGTTGATGAAAACAAACGTGGCTAAAACGCCATGGCAACACAATTTGGACAGTGATACAGTCAAAAGCCACCTAAACAATAAGTATTTTAGTTTTGATGTGTGACTTTATTCCACTGCTGAATGATGAGTATTTCTTCACTAAGGTGTTGACTTTTTTCTGCTCGAGTCTGCATGCCCGAAGTGTCCTTTGGGGAAGATACTGAACCCCAAAAGGCTGTGCCATCGGCGGGTGAAAAGTTCGATTTGGTAGGCGGCACCTTGCAGGCAGCCTCTGCCATCGGCATGTGTGTGTGAATGTAGACGTGTGTGTGTAGTGTGAAGCATCACTTAAATGCAAATATAACAGATACATAACTAGACCCGGATGTAATTAAAACACCACATTTCCATTTAAGTCTGTGTTTTTTTTTCATCTTGATTACAAAGATAATGGCAGCAAGTCAATGCAGGTGTCATGAGATTAGATGTTTTTACCTGATGGGTTGCTGTGAGGGGAAGGTGATCGAACAGGAGACGCATTCCTGCTGGTGGTCAGCGGCGCGGGAGGAGGAGGGGCCAGCGCTGTGTTGTGGAGAGAACGGTAAGAGGTGATTCATTCATGCACTCATGCTACGCTGCACAAATACATCTAAACATGTGAAGCTGTAGAGGTGAACGTGACGTCCAAACGCTATAAATCCCCCGTCAGTCAACAAATCCGGCCTGTGGGGTCAGATGGAAACATGAGCTGTCAATGAAGGACCCCCCCAGTGTAACTGTCAGCCTTCTTCCTGGTGTGTTTTTATTTCTAAAGCAGTCATGAACACACACACACAAATACACAGGGGGGACGGCAGCAGACGTCATCTCAACGTCTCATTATTAGATATGGAAACACGTGCAAATCTGAAGACCCAAGCGCTTCATCTTCACTTTAAAAATATGCACCACATGCAGAAAATAAATCAGCCGTATCTGAGGGCGGAACGTGACATAAGACGCTGCTGCTGCATCCATACGGGGATGAGAAAACATGATGTCGGATATGGAAAAACAACATTTTCTTTACTATTTCCATTAAGAATACGCTGCCAATTATCAAATGTACTCACCAGTTATATTTATATCATACAGAAAGGCTATAATGTACTGAATGCACTGTGATGTATACATTTTGGCATGTACTACGGACAGAAATACTGCAATGGGATATGTTTTAAAAGGCTACACATGCTGAATAACAATGACTAGTCAATGCAAATATTAAAAAATACTGTGCAAATATAATATTAATAACGAGCTCCATAAATGGTAAATATATTCCCAGATGCTATAAAATACCTTTCCTCGTTATTCTTTCAAATATAAAGCACAAAGCATAGCATGACATTAAGGTAGTGAACATTGCTGCATATTAATCTATTATTTTAAATGTTAAAGTCGGTGTTGTGCTCATATCCGCGTCCTCTAGGTGTGTACATCTCTGCGTGTACAAGTACAATAAACATCCACTCCTGTACATTTAACAGGAATACATTAAAAGAGAGCACATTTATTTCCCCTCACCTGTCATCTCGGTGCAGCTTGGAGCCACTTCAGTCATTTCAAAACGTCGTCGAGTATTTTCATCAGGAGACGGAGAGCCGATGAAAGCCACAATGACTCAGGGAAAAGATGCTGCTGGGAGTCGGGGAGCCGACGGAGGAGAGGCGGGGGGCGGTGGAGAGGAGGGGAGGAGGAGGGGGGAACCGTGAGGAGAGGAGCCGGCGGAGGGGGGCGGGGGGGGGAGGAACCGTGAGGAGAGGAGCAGAGGTAGCATAAATATAGCTTACAGCTAGCATAGATATAGATAGACCTAGCAAAGATATAGCTTAGAGCTAGCATAGATATAGCTTAGAGCTAGCATAAATATAGCTTAGAGCTAGCATAGATATAGCTTAGAGCTAGCATAGATATAGCTTAGAGCGAGTATAAATGCTTAGAGCTAGCATAAATATAGTTTAGCGCTAGCTGCGATATACGGTAGCTTAGAGCTAGCATAGATATAGCTTAGAGCGAGCATAAATATCGCTTAGAGCTAGCATAGGTTTTATTTTTATTTTTTAAAAAGCTAATGTTTGGCTTTTTGACAAACAAGGATGTGGACCGCTCCACTCGCAGTTGGCTAATTTGCATATTAATGTGCCAAGAAAAACATAAAATCTCTCACTCACACATTATGTTGCCTAGCAACACGCTGCTCTAGCACTACCTAGTTCACATGATTGTTTTTAAATTATTCTGTTTTTGACAGAGAGAATCGTTTGTCCCAAATCTTGAAATTGGGGGGGGGGGGGAATCAGACTTTTTTTTTTTTTTTAACATTTGTATTTAAATGTTTATAGTCCATCTCATCCATACTCACGTGCCTTGATTTCCCGCCACTCGTGATGGAGTGCACGTGCCAGGCACAAGCAGCTCCCCGGAGGCGTAGTTACGTCATACTCATAAAAAACTGAGGCAGGCTGACTATGACGTGCAATATGTGTCACCACACACATACATACAGTACCAATACAGAAAAAAACAATATTATTATCTTATTATATAGTATGATTTTAGTTATTACTCATGCATTAGTGTTTAAGCAACATTTGATTGCAGTTGTTCGAGGGAAAGCAATTTTTTAACCAAAATAAATTAATCTGATTATATATAATTAGGTTCAGATTTTTGTTCTGGATAGGTTTGCCAATAATAAGACAATACCTAATTTGCACATAAAAAACTGCCAATATGAATATAAAAAAAGTTGTCTGAATGTAAATAATCAAGTGGGGACGTTTGCATGTGACACCTTAATGTTTACTATGTTCAACTGGAGAATCTCTATTAAAGCCAGAATACCTCGAACATAGAAAATAATGATTAATTATTAATTATATTCTTTTTTCTAAGAGCTGTAATAGGACCGTCTTATATATAAATATATAGAAACAGTATCGGGGCAGACATGTTGTGCCCTGGATGTTCTTTGCTTTGAGCTCTGAAGGGCGTGAGACTGCTTCATTAGAAACCCTCATCCGGATCTAGCCCAATCTCGCCACCTTCAGACCGGCACAGGAAGTGCGTGCAACGCTCCACAAATCACCCTCCAGGTCAGCGTGGAGTTAAGATCTTTATTGGAAACCCAGCCTTCACACATCATAGTACATTTTTCTTTTTTTTATCTTCAATTAATTCAGAGTGACGACAGCAACAACAGCGAGAGGCCCCATGTGGTCTAGAGCAGTGGTTCCCAAAACAGGAGGTGCTGCCCTCCCCTTCAGGGAACATGGGGCAGTTTCCAGACGGGGAGGGAGGGGAGAAGAAGGAAATAAACTACTGTATATTACTGTTATTTGATTTTCTAGAGGTTCAGAGAACATGTAAGAGTGACAATACAGATCTGAGGTTTTACCGGTGTGTGTGTGTGTGTGTGTATATGGCGTTACGGTCTGGGAACCGCTGGTCTAGAGAGACCGCGTTGTGCATTGAAGCCACAGCGCGAGCAGCGAAGAGTTCACGACAGAACACGGAAACACAAAACACTGAAAACAAATAAGGGAAACGATAGAAAAATACATTTTTTCCCATTCTTCTTTTAAATTTCAGGGGAGCCGTCACGGTTCAATCCACAAACCAGGCAAATGAGTTAAAATGGAATATGACGATGACCAAAAGAAGTGTTATGATCTTTCTCCTGCCATTAATAAACAGCTTTCAAACCGCCTAAAAACCCATCGGCTACGATATAGACTGCCCAGAGGAAAAACACAAAACGGTTCATCTTTTTATTGACAAACCCAAGAGATTCTGTACGTGTTGCTGAATTCCACACGGTGTGAAATCAATATAAATACATCATTAAAAAGATGGCGGCATTTGGGGAGAGATATTCTGCAGTCATGTACCGGAGTAAGCCTCCTGTAAAACGTAAGAAAACAAAAAACCTCCGTGAATTAGATGTCATTTGCCATTATTTTGTTCACGCTTGAAGCTGAAAATCTTGGCAATGCATCGAGACATTCACCCTAAATATGATGCTGGTGATCAGCCTAATCTTTAACCAATCCAACTGCTCGAAGGCAGGGAGAGCAAACTGCCTGCGTCATTGCTCGATTCCCCCGGACGGCCTGCTGCGACGCCCTCTGGTGGCTACGAGTGATAACTCAAACAGAAGAACTAAAAGCAGCATCTCATATTCATCCCTGTCAACAATAAACTCAAAGTACTGGTGTCGGTTTTTTTGTTTCATGTTTTTTTTGTTTTTTTTTACTGGAAATGCACCTGAAGTTCTCAAAAACAACAAAGACGTCTACTGATGTTAATAAATTGGAATAATTGTATTAAACTGTATAGGATTGGCGTAGGCTGATCTCAGTGAAAATAATCCTCATCGGTGTGGCGATATCGGCTCAAAATATTCCAATCCGAGCATCTCTATTAAAATCCCACCTTCCCCCTCCAGTAGCAGGTCTTTAGATCTGGAAAGAGAGAGAGAGGAGGGTCATTGCAGCTCATTGGCGTTCGTCCCCGGCCTTAACTCCTGCACAGTTTTTAAACAACTTCAAAATGCGTAATTAAATCGAAATATCACAATTTTGCCTTCCGGCATTTAAATGAACACGATTGATTGCGACATTGACTAAGATATCAAAACATAATTCAACATTCAAAACATCTACAGCCTAAAAATAATCAACTTTTTGCATCATCTGTTCATCATCAAAAGTCACACTAAAATTAAAAAAGGGTTTTCAAGGATTTCCAGCACCCGTACCAACCCTGATTATTGAGCATAGACTATAAAATGAGGAGCTTACATCATCAATGTCCTCATCATCGTCGCCAATGTCATCAAACTGGATCTCGTCGTCGTCTCCAGGCCCGAAGGTGTCTGTCTCGTTGATTTTGGCTGCGAGGAGGAAGACGGAGGGAGGGAGGCGTTAGAGAGGAAATGCTAAAACAACGTGTTCGTGAATGATGCATGTTGAGGGTGAAAGTTTGGAGTTTTTTCCAGCGTTGCTGAGGCTCACCGTGCTCCGGCAGCTCGCCGTACGCCTTCAAACTGCGAGCCTCGTCTGCGTTGTACTTGAGGATGACGTCAGCTTTGTTGTCCTGAAACAGATGTTTAGGTTGAAATGTTTGACATTTTTTAAATTACGGAGCATGTTGATTCAACGGAAGATACCAAAACCTGATCACACGGGCGGAAGACTGGGGTCCAAATAAACATAGTTATGGATGAAATAATAATCCTAATCCCATAATAATCAACAATGTACGTTTAACCTATGATACTAACTTGTGTTTTTTATTGCTGTTTTTTCTTAACAAAAAGCTTTTCAGCAAACATTTAATGGAAACTACTATTGTTTTAATGTATTATTTCCTAAGGAAATAATTGAATTTTATATTGTGATGTAGAAGATCTTCTTAGTTTCCGTACTTTGTACCGAGAAGAGTTAACGATATTTTGGATCGTTTAAGGTTAACGGTAATTTTACCTCACAGAACAATATAATAAACGTTTTAATAGGGGAAATGTCGCTGCTGATGTATATCTGGAGGAGCTGTGCCGCGGCCTCACAGCGAGGTCAGCACAGCGTCACCAATCACACACACATATAGACACACACCTGGTAATCTCTCAGCCCCACCAGGATGATGTCTGACGTGTTGATCCAAACCTACAGGGAAACAAAACACAGATAGTCCAGGTTATCAGTGTCATACAACGACACACTGCACTTTGTGACACACACACACACACGGTCAATTGAGCCACATTAACGGCGGCTGACTGACCATTCAGAACACGCTGGCTCAGCATTACGTCAGGTTTCCTGTGTGTGCTGGTCAGTGGGGGGAGGGGGGGTGCATGAGGACATTCCTACCTTTTTCCGGAGTTTTCCTCTGATGTGGCAAAGCCGCTTGGTTCCATCGAAGCACATGGCCTCCAGACGTCCATTCCCCAGCATTTTAATCACCTGAGCGTATTCTGGAGGACACGGGAGAGCAGACGAGGGTTAATCCAGGACAACGAGTCAGACGTCATCAACCAACTATAAAATATATAGTTAACGAGGATTCCTGTGTCACTTAAAACCAACAGTTACATCACACAGCAGAGGTGATGCATTAATGAGAGTGGTGCAGCATTCATCTTCTCTAACCAATTAGAATTAAATATAACTTTAAAACTTCATTAGTACAATGAGGTCAAAGCTACATCGTCTTCTCTGGAAGTCTGGGAATATAATTTGGTAGAAAAGTGCAGGATGAAGTCAAAGAGAGGCTGAATAGGAAGGTTCTACTGTTGTAGATGTAAAAACAAGGCCAGTAAACAAAGAGGAGGAGGATAAAACACGTGGAAACGGCACAATCGTGGTTGTAGAAAGAAAAAGTGTATGTCTTCACATGACCAAGGCTCACCTACTATTAAAAGGCTTTGGTGAAGCAGCCGAGCTGTTTTGGGCAGCAGCTAAGCA
Organism: Chelidonichthys spinosus; assembly: GCA_029853015.1. Lineage (NCBI taxonomy): Eukaryota > Metazoa > Chordata > Actinopteri > Perciformes > Triglidae > Chelidonichthys > Chelidonichthys spinosus. The sequence goes on from CM056837.1 coordinate 20,189,906, forward strand.
GAATTAATGTTAAATCAGGGTGGATTTAATTAATAAGCTTCGTCTTTAAGATTTCAGGGTGTTGATTATTTATTATCTTGTACATTTTTTCTTGAACATTGTAAAAAGACTAGAAAATAAAATATGTGTAAGTAAGTCTTCCACAAACCTAGATCACTTAAAAAGCCCAATTTTGTTGACAAAATGAAAAATACTAAACATGGCCTCAGGTTTCTTCTCAAATAATGTCAATGATGTTGAATTTCCATTAAAACACGGTTAAATGTCATCAAATTGAGACGGCTTTAACATTTTTTTGGACAGATTCGAGTATGCAGATGCTTTTTTTTTTGCTTCTAGTCTGATAGATAAACATATAAAAATATTCTAAGAAGCTTCAGCAGTTATAAGTAGGATTATCTTATTCTGCATCTCGTCTGCATGACCTGAAGATGTTCTTCACACCTGCCGAGCCTCCTCCTCCACACATGGAGCCCGCTGCCATGTGAACAGGGGTTTTGGCAGCGTCGAGCACTGCAGTCGAGGATCCGGATAAATCTGACTGCAGACTGATAGAACCGTCTAGTGAGGTTCTCGGTAACGACATCTGCAGCAGTATCATTTCTCCAAATGCGAGCTGAACGCCGTGCAGATTTTATGGTTGCCTGGGCGCTAGTGTGCATTGTAATATCTTAGATTATCGCCCAGTGCTACTTTATGGTAGATAACTGAAGCTGCACATTGTTTTTTGGCTAATTAATAATTGATTAATGAATACTCAAGTGTTGATTGACTGAGTGTCTCAGCTTTTCTCGAATGTTTGTCTCCTTTCAAGTAAAACCAAACCGTGCAACCTCGAGCAAACAGACAGATGTTTAGTTCACACCCCCTTTCTCTCCTGGACCCCCCCGGATCAGCTGAGAACTGTACCAGAACCAGGACTCACCCTGTCCGTCCTCTTTGAACACCAACTCTCTCTTCTCGGACTCATTCTCGTTCTTTCCACGTCGCCGATTCTTTCCTCCTTTACCTATAAAACGCAGACAGAGACAGGAAGATATCAATTAAATTCAATTGTGATTGTTTACAGATCATCTGCAAGTAAATAGTTATTAACATGACTTATAATTAAATCCTATTGCCTGCAGAAGTGGAATGTTAATAAGGACATTTACTCAAGTACTGTGATTAAGTACAAAATTGGAGGAACTTGTACTTTGCTCATCTTTTTCAGGGCACTTTGTACTCCTTTTACTCCTCCATTAATCTGAAAGCTTTTGTGACATCAAAAAAATATGAGCTACACACAAAATACGAGGAGTTTAGAAAGATGATCTTTTGTTATAAACTGGATACTAAACCAAACAATTGATTAATGGAGAAAATTCCAGCAGATTAATTGCTAATAAAAAAACAAACATTAGAATATATATATATATATATATATATATATATATATATATATATATATATATATATATATATATATATATATATATATATATATTAGTTGTGTGTTTTAACACTTCAAGTACATTTGAATAATTATAGTAAGAGCCATCTACTGAAAAACAGTATGTTTAAAGAGTGGTATTACTACTTCCCACCACTGCATATTAGTTAGTTTCAACGTGTAGTTTTAAGAATTATAATCATCTGTTTTTGTCTCCATAATTATTTTACTAATTACAGTCAGTTTATCCAAAATAATGTGACCTAAGTGTTAAACTACAAATAATATTTATTGTCAACATTAGAGAACCTATTGTTACCCACTCCATTTTCGCAATGTATCTAATTATTAACATAATACAATAGTGATAATACATTTTCATTATACTTAAATATTAAATACTTATATCTGAATACTCTGACTGGGAACACTATGGAAGATGCTACGTGAAGAGCACGGATGCTAACGTTTGAGCTACATGCTAGATCGCTAATCTCACGGATATTCTAGAGACAATACATTCAAATTGTATTTTAATAGTTGTTAATAACCATGTACAATGTAGGCTGGCTTTACCAAGGGGGGTTAACTCAGGTGAAATATTAGTGGCATATGTCACGGGCCACACACCGGGGTGGGGTTTATCCAGCTAACTAGCTAGGTTGGCTGTGTCAGCTAGCAACGGCATTAAAACTGCCAAGTGTGTTAGCCATTAGCTCGCTAGGAGGTATTTTTTTTATTTTTGTGTAATAACTTTTATCTAGTCTAAACTGTATCATCACCACAGCCGAATTCACGTTAAGTGAACGGCTAACACACAAACGTATCTGACGGCAGAGTAAATGTCTCTTAATTCGCGTAAATAAGAAGATAATTAAAAAAAGAAAAAACTAAAGTAGCTAACTTAGCGTTAGCTGGCCGGTGTCACGTTTTCACTGCGTGCGTCTTCACGGCGGGGCTCGACAAGGCAATTAACAACAATAAAAACACGGCTCTTTTCTACGTCCTTACCTTTATTCTTGGGCATATTCTTTCACGCCTCGGTCACGATAATCCTCGCTCGGTAGAAACAACTGACGGTTAAACAATAACGGTGTACAACAGTCAGATCGAAAATTGACTGAACGGCTACAAGAAACTAGCTAGTCACCGCTATTGGCTCCGCCGGTTTGCGCATGCGCCCGCCAAGACGTTCATTCTTTCTTTCTTTCTAGTGTATTGGCGGGTGGCACACAACTGTTTGGTCCATTACCGCCACCAACTGGTATGGAGTGTGTATCACATAACCTTAAAACAAACCTTAAAACAAAATAAACATATTATATTGCATTAAAGATAATGCAATAACATTTGATATTCACTGTAGCAAAACAGTAAGCCCTCCTTTATTTGGTTTATACATTATTTTAAATTATTTTTCACTTTCTAGCAAAATCGTGAGAAAGATTTATGGCAATGCATATCTCGTTTCTTACTGTTTTGAAAAATCCTTTATTTCATTGTCTTGTCTCCTTTTCCCTTTTGTATCGTAATGGTCTTGCATAGATGATTGGAAAATGTCTATTTTTTACAATGTTTACTTTGTATGAATCCCCCCTTTTCTTTTTTGTTTTCTTAATTTTTCTTCTTCTGAAGGATAGCAGTGTTAAATTGTCTTGCTTGTTTTTTCCTCTCCACGCTTTTGTATGTTTGTGGTGCGTTCAATAAATAAAAAGCATTTAAAATGTTTTACATTTTATTGAAAATATGTCTCATGTACAGACATCATGGGTTCAACAACATTTTACTTTAATAAAATCACGATGTAAAAATACTCTCTTACAAGTAAAAGTAATATATAATAATACAATATGATTTATTAGTTGATTTGTATTAATAATCTAAATCTGGAAAGTACCTATTAAGTAAGCAATTAAATAAATGTGTTGTGGAGTAAAAAGCACAATGTGTGCCTCGAAAATGTCATCGCGTGGAAATAGAAACAATTTACAGTAATAATAATAATAATAATAATAATAATAATAATAATAATAATAATACATTTGACTTGTAATGCACTTTATCTCAAGGTGTTACAGAGTAATACAAAATAAAATCGGTATACAAAAAAACAAGTTAAACAGTAATATTACAGCATTTATCTCCCAGTGAGTCCAGCGCTATATTCATCCGAGCCACCAGGGGGCGAAAGTCGCTGCGATACACTGTTGATGTTTCTTTTTTTCCCCTCCCCAAAATAGAAAAATATACCTTTTTTTAGGGGTTAGCCGAGCCAGCAGGTCGAGAACCTTTCTACGGCGTGTACAACTCGATTATCTTCTTCTTCGGAACGTTTGTTTGTGGGTTTCAACTCTCCATTTCCACATAGAAATAGCCAATTGGTATAAAGTTAAATAATATTTATATTTTCGGCGGAAAACTTAGTAGTCACGTTGAGCTACCGTGTTGCTAAGCTAGTTAGCTAGCTAGCAGTTTTGTTTCTAGCTAGGTGATGGCTGACTTCGGCAGCGGGGTGAGTACACATGTTTATATAAAGGTTCATAAATATAACTAATACATTCTGGTGTGTTATTACAGAGGAAGTTAAGTCATTAAAATTAGCTCCACCTTTACGAGCTGCAAAGAACAGTGAACGCATCATTCATTATTATTTCATCAATATTGTTCTGAATTAATAAATGCAAAAATAACTATATTTTCCTGCAAATACTGTACTATTACACCTTTTATCCAAAGTCAAATTCAAGCACTTTTCAAGCATTTCAAGGTGCATTTCCATGCTTTTCCAGCCCCTTCCAGCTGTGGTAAACTCCATATTTGTATCAATCCAATGGTCAGTATTCAGTCTACTTATTCTGTCACTTGTTCATCACATTAAATGAGATGTTATTGTCCTCTAAACAACCAACATGATGTTTGGAGACAGCTTTTTACAGAAGGACCACAAATGAAAGGAAAACTAATTCCACTAACAGATCCACAGAAATATAATCCTGGACCTTGAAATGCTTGACATCGGTTTGTGTTTTTTAGGCGTTGGGAGTCGGAGCTGCAGAAAAGGTGGCGTCATCCTCGGTCGTGTCAGGAAACGGACGCTGGGATGGCGCCGGCGGGATGGACCAGATCACGGTGGTGAGGATAGATGACACCCACATCGCGGGAGAACAGTCTCATGTCGGGGGGAAGGCGAAAGGCGCCGCAGAGTGCTACGAGGTGGAGTACTCGCTGCCAGTGGAAGATGAGGTTGTCGGAGAGGAGGAGGAGGACGGCGTGTACGTCATCGAGTACTCGAACCCCGAAGAGGAGGGAGAGAGCTACCAGTTCACCATGTCGGTGGACCGGTCGCTCCCGGCCAAAAAGCCGACGCTCAAGGATCCCGCGGTGACGGAGAACGCCGGGGCGCCTCCACCCGTGATGTTCAAACCATCGCGACAGAGGCCGAGGCAGCAGAAGAGGAAGCTGGTGGCGGAAGATGAGGCGAGGAAGGAGCAGCTCGTGAGCAATAAGTGCGTGCTGGCACTAGGGGAGGACTACAGTGACGTCATGGCGATGAACTCGGGCGGCGGACAGCTGATGTGCACGCTGTGCCCGCCGCCCGGACGCTTCTTCAAGAGAGCCTCCGGTCTGGCCGTGCACCTGAAACACATGCACCTCCTAGAGGGCAACAAGACGTTCTTCTGCACAACATGCAAGCAGTCGGTGCGCACGCAGATCGAATTGGACACCCACACCAAACGCCACGCCAACCATCACGCCGTGTTCACCTGCGTGCTCTGCTCGGCGGCGGCAGAGACGACGACGGGGTTCAGAGGGTCCAAGCTGGGTCTGAGGAAGCACCTGGAGCAGGAGCACCCGCGGGTCATCCCCCGCTGCGACATCTGCAACAAAGGCTTCTCGTCGGTGACGTCGTACATCGCCGATCAGTTCAGGCACGTCGGCGTGTCGCCGTACTACTGCGCCCGGTGTCAGATCTACGAGATGACCGAGAGAGGGCTGAGCGTTCACATCAGGAACCACAACAAGAAGATGAAGATGACGCAGCAGCTGCAGGAGTCGGCGGCTGGAAACCTCCTGCAGACGTCCCCAGTCGCTGACAACGCCGACAACTCCGCCACGGACGACTCGGACGCCTGACTCGCTTCTCGTTTCTGTCCCGAGTTTTCAGACTAAAGAGCTCAGCGACCTCCAGATGCCAGTGATCCCCCGATTCATAATGGAATATAAATCAGACCCGGTGCATGTCTGTGTAAATAGTTATTCACCAGATATAACAGCGACAGTAGGAGAGTTTACAGGCAGCAGCTGCTTTTATTCTGAAAAATACTTCCTGTCTGCAGCCTCTCAATGCAAAAAATGTTTGAATCTGTTCTCTGATGTAGGAAGCTTTTTAAAAATCGCTTTAAAAAAAAAAAGATTTTATGATCAGAAATAATTCAGAAAGATTAATTCTGATGTCGTTTAAACAGCCTGCATGCACAGAAACACTAAAAAGAAAGATGATTGGTGCATTTTTTTTTACAGAAACTCTAAATTCCCATCTTTTCCTTCTTCAGATTGTTGAAACTGTTCTGGAGCTTCACTTGAATTTTGACAACCTGTCAATTTAAATTTAATTCAAGTGGCATTTAATTTGACATTTTTTTTAAAACAAAGAAACAAAGATTAACAGTGAAAATTATTTAATTCCAGTTTTCCCCATGAAACTAATCGGTGAATATTTGGGGCTCAAGTTATTTACATTTTTATTAAAATCTTACCGCAAAGTGATTTTTTTCCTTCCCAGATTTTTTTAGTTTTAAGGATTTGGAGGTGAATGTATCCATTATTTCCCAAAGATTAGACAAAAATCTGGGATTTAAAAAACTAAGAAATATTGTACTTTAAGCAGATAAATTAAGTATTAAAAGTTTATAACACTTAAATATCAGCCAAGTTTGGTGCAGAAACACTGAGATGAACTAAAAAGGTTTTTATTAACCATTTACAGGTTGTTGTTTTTAAAGCGTCTTTGTATTGTGTGTTTTTTTTTTTGCTGTTGTGATTTAATTTTGCAACGTCGTCATGATTTTTATTCTCTGCTCATTAAAAAGGAAAATACCACTGATGTTTGTTCAGTATTGTGTTATTTTATCCACTTTAGGTGTAATAATCAATAAATCATACTCTAATATAAAGTCACGATGTTTGGAATGGATGGTTTTCAAATGGTTGCATTTTTAAATATATAAATACATTTGACTTTCTTGAAATTAACCGTTTCAGTTTAAATGAACGTGACAGGGAAACCTCCGGTCTAAAAGCTCAGCACACCTGGATCTGGTGACGTCCTCCTCTGCAGGTCCTGGACTGGGTTCAAACCCCTGGCTCTCGGCCCCCGGTCCAGAATCCAGTCCACAGGAAGGACTTCAGATTCATTTGAAGTTTTGTGCAACAAACAATTAACACTTAATTCAAACAAACAGCTGGAGGTCAGTAAGAATAAGACTTTAAACCTTAAATGTGTTGAATGAGAGTCGGCGTGCGTCATCGGCTGATTATCCTTTTTTATTACTTTTTAATAGAAAGTCCAACTCTGCAGGTACAAAACAGAGAGCTGGCGTAGCAGCAGGGCAGGACGCTGACAGGATCCGAGAGGAGGAGGAGGAGCAGGGGGAGAAAGCTATTCCCCACATCATAATTACAAGAAAAAACATTTACATTCCTTTTATCCCAGAGCGGCAAACAACATTTATATATTTCATATTATATATATTTATATAAAACAAAAGAAAAAATCTCAGAGCGGTAAAAGCTGATTCCCTTTTAATTGGACGGAAGCAGGAGAGAGTTTGTCGTTCGTGCTCGCTGATTGTCTTCAGTCTCAGTAGAAACAGACGAGAGGAGCCGAGCGGCGCAGCCTGAAGAGATTACAACACACACACACCTGATTGTGTGTTGTAATTTAAAGGGCCAGTTCACCTCATGGATGTGACGGGTCAATACTTTTCACTTTTCTTTCTTCCCAAGAGGAGCAAAGTTTGTTGTTGATGAAATGTCGTTTTGGATTTGAAACATTTCTTAGGTCAACAGATAACAATAATAAACTCAATAAACGTATAAAACACGACCAGACTTATCGTGTTGCAGACAAAATGAGGATTTAAAGAGTTTCACAATCCACGTCAAAGAGTGGAAGTTTGGAAGACATGAGGCAATAAGAGGGAAACGAATGAAAGACGCTGTTGCATTATGGGGGATGTAGTATCCAGTCTTAAAAGCACAGTAGCAGCTAAAAAGTCTGGATGCTTCCTCTGGATTTGGAGGATACGTGGTGAACTCACCCTTTAATGTTTTGGTGAATACATTTCAGAGCCACAGCTGGGATGTTTTACTTTTTTAACTCCTCTGCTGCGTCAGATAAACGCCTCCCGCTCGCCTCCTCACACCCGTGTGCTTATTTTTTTACTTTTATGTGCACGTATAAAAAAAAAAATGCATCGACTTGATTCATAGAAACCTGAGTTGCTCGTACATGTTTATATATTTACAGTTTTCGGCTGCAGAAGGTCGCATCCGGGGTTCAAGTCGTCTCACGCCGGGAAGCAGGAAGTCGCCTCTTTAATATCCATCGGCCCCGTCAAAATAATAGAAGGGAAACCTTTCAAGAAATGTTGTCTCGTGTTGTTTGTTGTGCAAAAATGTGTCCGTGAGTGAAGGAAGCCGCCTTCATAGCCTCGAGGGTTTAAAATGTCGCTGAAATTTTACGTCTTAAAGCTGCACAAAAATAATACAGTAATTGTTTGATCAGCCTGAAAGATGCTTCAGATTCTCAGAGGTGGAAAGTAACCCAAGTACAATTTGAGGTACTTGTACATTACTTGAGCATTTTCCATTTTCTGCTACTTACATGTGTGTATTTATAATAATTATAATCCGATACAGGGTGGAGCAAATCTGCATAATAAGTACTTTTTGTACTTTAAATGTACTTTTGATTGATAAAGATTCTGAAAACGGGACTTTCTCTTGTACTTTTTCTACTTTTACTTTGAAATAACTGATCTGAGAAGTTCCTCCAACCTCCGGGTGTTTGCATGAAGTACTTTCCAGCTCACTGATGAGAATACAAAGTACTGCAAAGTGCCGGATTAGAGAGTAAAATAATAATAACATAAGCTTACAATTTGATCAAACCCCTCTTGCTGCCACCAGAGGGCGCCACAAAGAATGCAAACTTGCCTTGTGCAGCTTTAAAAGAATATTAAAAAATAAAAATAAATCAGTATGAAGGCAGAATGTCTTTTGGTTTGGTTCATATTTGGAGTTTTCTCCACTGAGAACTAAGTACTTGATTACTTTATTTTGCGAAGTGAAAGTATTTGTATATCACAGCTCATATAGAATCCCGTGAATATTATCAGTCTCATCCTTCAAGTTTACGTAAAATATGTATTTATTGTTGGAAGAAGGAAGTAACCTGCAGGCTGTGAGGAACCAATTAGATTTGTGTTTTTGTATGTGAACGATCAAAATACTGGATTTACAGGAAGTCTCTCTGCGTGATCGAGCTTTCTTCATCCCAAAAACTTCAATCTGACTTCCTGTTCTCGATGGTTCCCGTTCTGCAGCCTGGTGTCCGTTTCTGCAGACGCCGTGATCTCAGAGGCTACTTGAGGTTTAAATACAGGATCTACAGCTACGCAGAACCACGACGACAGCAGAACAACAGTGATCGGAGCTCTTTAAATGCATACGTTAGATTAACCGTCCTATGATTCCCCGATCCAAAGTAAATAAATACAGTACTTTTTATCGTCCCGACGCGCCGCTCCGTCTCCGGGACGACGCTGATTGTCCGAAGCAAAAAAGGACCAAGGAACGAGGTCGTCGTCACGGCTCAGTCCGGCTGTCGATCAGTGATGCTGAAGCTGAGAGATGACCAGCCAATCAGAGGAGTCCGTTAAGGTGCAGGACCGAGGAGGGGGGTGGGGGGGGGGTTGGTGGTCTCTGTGTTCCTATTTGGCGCTATAGCGGGTTCCTGGTTCCATGGGTGGTCCGTCCGGACCAGAGGTCAGAGTTGAGGGGGGAGGTCAAAGGTCACAGAGCGGTGGAGGTGATCTTCTTCATCCCCCTCCGCTGGGCCAGAGTGGAACAGCCCACCGGCTCCAGGACCGGGGGGACGCTCCTGTTGAGGGCCGAGTAGGTGGCCGCCATTGCACCCTGGAAACACACACACACACACACACACACACACGATCAGGATCAGCTTCACAACAATGCTTCTTCACTACTTCAATGAAGACTTGAATCTGATGTGTGTGTTGGGGTCACCTTGACCAGGTGCGGCGCGTCCTGCCTGTTGAGGGTGTATTTGGGCAGCTGGTCTCGGTGCGTCACCCAAGGGTGCCGGAGGACCTGACCTGCCGTCAGCCGCCGGTGAGGGTCCACGTGCAGCATCTTGGACACCAGGTCCTGATGAGGGAGAGAGAGAGGGTCAGAGGTCACACGTGAGCTCAGACAATCAACAGACAATCAGAAATCCAATCATCTTTTCTTCCTGTGAATCCAAATACGATGACATCATCTGTTACCGACCAATTATATCAATCTACGTTTTTTTACCCAGACAAAGAAGAACCCTGAACATGAATAATGTGATAATCCCGATAAGGAGGAGGCAGCGTGGACGCCGGCTCACCTTGGCCTCAGCAGACACAGAGTTCCAGTATCCTCCAGAGAGGGAGAACTTCCCGCTGCCGATGCGAGCCAGGATCTCCTCCGGCGTGTCCTCCGGGCCGTTGGCGAAGGGCGTGAAACTGGAGATGACGGAAACAGAAGGATGGGAAACAGATTCAGATTCAGACAACAGAGAGATTATTGGAACTTGTTTTGTTCTCAAGTGTCTCGGGTCAAATGTGTTTACCCCGTTAGCATCGTGTAGAGCAGGACGCCAAGGCTCCAGATGTCACAGGCGGCGTCGTAGCCCTGCTTCTTCAACACCTGACCAGCACACGACAAACAAACTGTGTCTAATATATATGGATATATATATAAAAAACGGTGAGCTGACAGTGAGGTAAAGCAGTGAGCTGACAGTGAGGTAAAGCAGTGAGCTGACAGTGAGGTAAAGCAGTGAGCTGACAGTGAGGTAAAGCAGTGAGCTGACAGTGAGGTAAAGCAGTGAGCTGACAGTGAGGTAAAGTGGTGAGGTGGCGGCGTACCTCGGGCGCCACGAAGTTGGCGGTGTAGCACGGCGTCATGAGCAGCCCGTTCTCGGCTCTCAGTTGTTTGGCGAAACCAAAGTCGCAAATCCGGATGGACTCGGCGTTCCCGCTCTCGTCCATGTAGAGGATGTTACTGGGCTTCAGGTCTCTGTGGACCACCTGCAACACACACAGGTGTTAAATGTCTATCAGTTAATAAGGAAGTAAGAATGTGAGAAGGTTAGAACCAACCACCAACAACCCAACTAACCAACCAACCAACCAACCACTCAACCAACCAACCAACCAACCACCCAACAACCACCCAACAACCCAACCAACCACCCAACCACCCAACCAACAACCAACCACCCAACTAAACGACCAACCACCCAACCAACAACCAACCACCCAACCAACCACCAAACCACCCAACCACCCAACCAAACGACCAACCACCCAACCAACAACCAACCACCCAACCAACCACCAAACCACCCAACCACCCAACCAAAGACCAACCACCCAACCAACCACCAACCAACCACCCAACCAACAACCAAACACCCAACCAAACGACCAACCACCCAACCAACAACCAACCACCAACAACCAACCCAACCAACCACCCACTCAACCATCAACCAACCACCCAACCAACCAACAACCCAACCACCCAACCAACAACCAACCACCCAACAACCACCCAACAACCCAACCAACCACCCACTCAACCATCAACCAACCACCCAACCAACCAACAACCAACCACCCAACCACTCAACCAACAACCAACCAACCACCCAACCACTCAACCAAACGACCAACCACCCAACCAACAACCACCCACTCAACCAACCACCCAACCAACAACCACCCATCCAAACAACCAACCACCCAACCAACAACCACCCATCCAAACAACCAACAACAACCCAACCAACCACCCAACCAACAACCACCCACTCAACTAACAACCACCCAACCAAACAACCAACCAACCAACCAACGTACCCCCTGCACATGCAGGTACTCCAGCGTCTTGGTGATGGTGTACAGGACGGCGCTGGCTTCTCTCTCTGAGAAGAACTTCTGTCGGAGGATTTTGTCGAGCAGCTCGCCTCCTTTCATCAGCTCCGTCACCAGGAACACGGAGCGCCCGTCGTCGTACACCTGCAGCAACAAAGCCTGGTTAGTTACTGCGAGTGATTCATTGAGGTCATGTTTACAGCAGCAGCACCAGGACGATATTTTAACCTCGAATAATTAAGAGTGAGTCATTTATTTTGTCCACCAGCTACGCAGATATATTCAGGTCTGAACGACTCAAACGACCCCGGCTGAGTCATGAAATGCACATTGGACTGCTTCTTCCTGCATTCAGTGAAGTGAATGTGAGTTTGGACTCACGTCCTTCAGCGTGATGATGTTGGGATGTTGTCCGTATCTCAGCAGGATCTCCACCTCCTCCGTCGGGTCTCTCTTCGCCTTGTTGATGATCTGCCGGAGACAAACAAACGGCGTTTTGCTTAAATAGCCCTCGTGCTGGAGGTGAGATGGTGGCGTGGCGTAGGTGTGGTGGTGTTACCTTGACGGCGTGCTCCATGCCGGTGCCTTTGTGGACGGCACGCTTGCAGATGGAGTAGGAGCCGACCCCGATGTCCTCTTTGATCTCGTAGGCGTCCGAGAACTGGGAGGTGCTTCTGTGGAGCTTCTGCACGCCAACGTCAACACGGTTATTAGCAGCAAAACACCATCACTACTAGACCCAGAACCAGGACTTGTGTCCCACAGAGCAGGGATCAATGGTTCTGACCCTCAGCCATCAAAAAACACTTCTTGTTTCTAAATATTATTGTTTGAAATTGCCTCACATTCAGACATGGATGAAACGATACGATGAAATATGGAAGAATGTAACTCCTCAAGTACTTAAGTACAAACTTGAGGTACTTTTTAATTTTGTAAATATTTATACTAATCTCGAGATGTGTTGAGAAGATTCTCCTCCTTCAGATAAATAAACTCTTTTAAAGTCTCTCTAATATATTTATATCTATCCACACACACACTCATGGATACAGAACACTTCAGTAAAGATTTTGTTGTTTTTTCAGAATATAATCTATAAATGCCTCTGAGGTATAATGAAGTAGAGTGTGTATATAAGTGTGTATATAAGCGTGTACCTGTACGATAGTGCTGGGTAGTGGTTGTGTGTCTTCTTCTGTTATGGCCACAAAGCTGAACCCTCTGAAAAGCTGATGGGCGTTGGCGCTGGGAGGAACGCCCGGCGAGTCTGAAACACAAACACACAAACGGGTTCTTACTACTCAGCATGGAGGACGAAGAGGAGGAGGAGGAGGAGGCGGTGGTCTATACCTCGGGGCGTCTTCGCTGTGAACTCCGGGTCGAAGTAGAAGGTGTCGTCGGGTCGTCCTGAGGCCGGTTTGAAGGGAGGCGGGAGCTCTCTGCGGAAGAGTTTCTAAAGGAGAAAAACAATGAGGGTTAAACATCCAAACTCGTCCGAGGGAAACAACGGCGACTCAAACGGAGACACTGACGTTCCAGTCGATGGTGCTGAAGAACTTGTGCCTCTTGATCTCCTCCACGCCGTCCGGGCCGGCTCCTGCAACACAAACATCAGCTGTCAGCTTCCAGGGTTCTGCATTCTTTTGGGGACTACTTTCAGCGGCGGATTAATGAGCGGGACATAAAGATCAACTTTTCTAGAGCTCCAAATATCTTGTAAAATGAAGTCATTATTTTTTGTTGTCACTGAAGCAAAAAAAAACACCAAATATTCTAATTTTGGCTCAGAAACTGAACGGCAGTATAATTGCAGTCCGAGACGTCGGTATAAAAAATAGATTTACAAGAACTAAATCAAAAAGTAGAATAAAATGTGCTGAGAGCTCCAGGTTTTTACCTAATCGGTTGGCGGGGTTGCGTTTGAAAAGGTTCCTGAGGAGACTCTGAGCTTCTGAACTCAGAAACTGCGGCATTCCCAACTTCGCCCTGCGAACACAAACACAGAGGAGCGTTGACATTAAAGCTCAGCCGTCTGAAAGACGAGACGACGGCGTGACACACAGGAAACGCAGTCAGCGCTCCACAGAGAGCCGACTCAGCGCTTTTCTTTCAGCGTGAATAAGAGAGGAAGCAGGACGGGTTAATATTTCTCCTCTCGTCCCTTCTTCATCTTCCTCTTCCTTCTGAGTGCTCCTCTCACATAAACCAGCGGAGGGAGGACCGGAGCCTCGTCTCGGGTGAACGGCGAGCTGTAATAGAAACCGCCAGAGAGAGAGAGAGAGAGAGAGAGGATGACTTACTTGAGGATCATGGTCATGGTCTCCTTCCGGTCTTTGCCTTGAAACGGCAGCGTTCCCGTCAGCATCTCGAACTGAGACAAACAACAAACATCAAAGCTCTGGAGGGAAAACTGAGTTCCTGTAATTTAACTCGAAAAAGATAAATAATGCAATTTAAATAAATGTAACTCATTACAAACATAACCATTATACCCTCACTTTAAGTATGGCAGTGTTATAATTCTTTTTTATTATTTTTTTTAACTGAATTTAGATTTTTCAATATTATTTTAAGTTTTTTACTACTATTTCTATCATTCTAAATAATAATAATAATTATTATTATTATTTAATTTACATCCGCATTACTTGAATCTGAATTTAACATCTTTTCTAAAGATTTAAAGTCATATGTTTATCTAATATGTGGAGTGATCAGAGTGAGCAGAGCGGCGGCGGCGGTGTCCTCTCACCATCAGCACGCCGTACGACCACCAGTCGGCGCTGTGGGTGTGTCCTCGCCGGTTCACCACCTCGGGGGCCATGTACTCCACCGTCCCACAGAAGGAGTAGGCCTTGTTCTCGTGGTCGATGGACTCCTTACTGAGGCCGAAGTCTGGACTCACAGAGGAAAACAGGACTGATTGATTGATTGACAGGAATTGTTATTGTAAATTGTAATTGATCATGTTCTAGTCCAGATGGAATTAATGTTAATGTATTAGTTATAATGTTCATGTATTAGTAATCATTTTTAAAATCTTAATGTATTAGTAATACTATTTATAATATTAATGTTTAGTAACACACACACACACACACACACACACACACACACACACACACACACACACACACACACACACACACACACTCAGATCTGGTGTAATATTACGCACCGGTCAGCTTGATGTGTCCTTCCTCGTCCAACAGGATGCTGAAATAACAGAAATGTTGTTTTTTAATGTATTCTAGAAGAAACCAGACGTGTGTGTGCTGTGATCTCGTGATCTCGTCCCTACTTCTCTGGCTTCAGGTCTCTGTAGATGATGCCCAGACCGTGGAGGTGGTCCAGGGCCAGCGCCAGCTCCGCCAGGTAGAACTTCACGTCCTCCTCTGTGAACATCACCTACGACCACACGCGACCCAAACTTCAATGTGCAGAAATGTTTACTTTTTTTTTCATTTCATTTTTTTTAAATTTAAACTGGAGTACATTATACAACACAACATATATAAATATTTTTCTTTATCTTTTAAAAGAAATACAAAAAAAGTCAAATAAAAAAAAAATATATATATATAAAATAATAATAAAAAAAGTTATATATACACCTACCTATATATATATGCATAGATGCATACACATAAACAAAAAAAAAGTTCAGCATGCCGATAAATCACTTAAAAGTATTTTAAAGACCAAATGAGGAAAACAGCTGTTTACTGTCATAAAACGTTTTTTCTGAAGGCAGGATAGAGAAAACATGTTTGAGGAATAAAGGAAGTATTTGTACTGGGTTGTGTTAAATTGTTTAAGTAGAAAATCAAATTTATTTTTAATAAAATTAAAAAAATATAATAAAATTACATTCTCCAGTTTGGCTCATTTTAGATGAAATAAAAGGCAGAGCTTGTGTTTAAACCATCAGTGATGAAGAGGAGTTACCTCCTTGGAGAGGCGAGTGAAGAGGTCTCCTCCTCGGAGGAAGTCCAGGATCAGGTACAGCTTCCCCTCCGTCTGAAACGCTGAGGGAGGAAAGAATAAAGATAACATCTGAGGAGTTTCCTGCCTGCTGAAACAAGGAGGGGGGGCTGGTGAGTCATCGCAGGGTGGTCTTGTGATTGGCTGTCTCACCGTAGTGCAGTTTGACGATGAAGGGGTGGTTGACCTCCACCAGGATGTCTCTCTCCATCTTTGTCCTGACTCGGTCACGCACTGGACACACACACACACACACACAAATGTGGAAAACACATCAATCACGAGACGAAGCACTTAGCCAAAATAAAACATCCTTTCCTTATTTGGTGTTTCTATTTTTAACGACACGGACTCACGAGGAGAAAATCAGCGACAAGAACTTTGAAAAGAGATAAATATTTACACCAGAGAGGAGAGAAAGACGGAGACGAACTAAAAAAGAAAAAGGAGCATGCTGTATTTGTTTCTGCCAGCAGGTGGCGCATGACTTAAGTCACTTTAGGAGCCCAGTCTCGTGTTGAGGTGTGAAATCCCATTTTCACAGGTAATTGCAGGTGTAGTTGATAAAAAATAAAAATAATAATTAATAAGGTGTCATTTCAATTCATCACCCAGAGGTCTAGATAGTAGCTCACATTAGTCCAGAGACCAGACCAGACTATGTGGAGGAACCAGAGACTGTCTGTGGTCCCCCAGAGGTCTAGATAGTAGTCCACATTAGTCCAGAGACCAGACCAGACTATGTGGAGGAACCAGAGACTGTCTGTGGTCCCCCAGAGGTCTAGATAGTAGTCCACATTAGTCCAGAGACCAGACCAGACTATGTGGAGGAACCAGAGACTGTCTGTGGTCCCCAGAGGTCTAGATAGTAGTCCACATTAGTCCAGAGACCAGACCAGACTATGTGGAGGAACCAGAGACTGTCTGTGGTCCCCCAGAGGTCTAGATAGTAGTCCACATTAGTCCAGAGACCAGACCAGACTATGTGGAGGAACCAGAGACTGTCTGTGGTCCCCCAGAGGTCTAGATAGTAGTCCACATTAGTCCAGAGACCAGACCAGACTATGTGGAGGAACCAGAGACTGTCTGTGGTCCAAACAACAAGGTCTCTGCTGTATTTATGTCTAGATGACCTTATATGGAGTGTTGATGGAGAAGCTACAATGTTAGCGTAGCCTAACAGTAGTTTTAACAGGAGTTATCTTGTGGTCTTGCAGACAGACCTAACAAAGCATGACTCAGCACTTTTTAGTGATCACCATCATGATGGAGTTATTTCAGCATCCTCTTCATCTGGTTATTGATAGTAAATCCCAGATAAATTGAGTATTCTGCGTCCTTCCAGCTGTGGTAAACCAGCCGATGTGATGTCATGAACCCAGACAGGAGGGCGTTTGGTTTCCTGGTGTATCTGGGACTTCATCTTCGTACCTTTCAGTGTTGCTTTCTTCAGGACTTTCATGGCGTACAGCTGACCGGCGTCCGGTCCTGTGACCTTCCTCACAAGGAACACCTGAAAACACACACACACACATTATTATCATGTATGTAAAATAAGTGTGACAAGTGTAATGTGCTGTGTGATTGTTCGGCGGTGTATATTTACACACACACACACACACACACACACACACACAGCATCAAGCTGGAGGGTAATTGTTCATTCATAAAGATGATGATATGATAATGAGCAGGAAGTGTGAAGGGCCCCTCAGCCTGCCGTCTCCACGGCAACAGGCTCTTAAAAACACTGGCACAGGGAAAACATTTATCGTGGATTTGAGTGAAAAGCATAACCCACGTTTACACACACTTAAGGCCCACACACACACACACGCTGACAGGCTTATTTACATATTTATTTATATATAAATATGTATAAATAATAAACACACCTTGCCGAAGGAGCCTTGTCCCAGGACTTTACGGAGCTCGAACTGTCGTGGGTCGGCCTTCTCTGATCCCTCCTTCACATGATGAGTGATGTTAATCTCCTTGATTGGTACGTCATCCTGTAACACACACACACACACGCATCACTACATCAATATTTCCCTTCATTAGAATGAAGAAATTGAACCCAAATCAGAAAAAAACCAATCAAAAGTACATTAAAGTATGTTGTCAGAGGCGTCCACATACTTTTGGCCACACACAAAAGCATACATTTCTTTACTTGTTTTGTTTATTTGACGGGGAGTTGTCTATAAGATAAATTCTTTTTGTAGTTCCTGGGCAGGAAACGGAGGAAAAGGAGAATTAAAACTGTGTTCTCGTGTGAAAATGACCGCGATACATAATCATAATCAGTTACAACACAACAAAAAGCACAACAACAACAGCTGGATGGAGCAGGTTCACAACCTAAAAGGCATTCTGGGAAATGCAGTTCATAAAAAGCAAAAACAAAAACATGCTAAAAAGAGCAGCAAGAGATTTTTTTCCTCCAGTTTTGTCCTCTTCACTTCTCAGTGAATCACACAACAGGTTGAGCAGCGCTCCCGAATGTTCGTCATCCGCTCAGTGGGAAATAACAACACACACACACACGCACACACACACACACACACGGTAGAACAGTTGTCATGGAGCCACCCCCGATACCTGCTTCCCGCTGTAGCTGGGTGACTAATGATGCCGTCCTGTGTGACAACATCCCTCCTTCAAACTCTTTAACAAGCCTCCTCTCTTTGTGTACTCTTGATATTAATGCAAAAAAAACAAAATAAACAGGTGAACATCCAGACTACATTTCCCATCATCCTCTCAGGCTCTGCGCATCCCAAATCCATCCCCATCTGTCCTCTCCCCTTTCCCCCCCAGCTTTGCTTCTATTGCATCACTCTCTCCTTTCCCATACCCGTACCTGTAGTTCCCAGGCGGGCGACCTGCTGGCTGCCGGGCGCCCCAGTGCATTTTGGGTCCTGTAGTCCCGACTGCGGCAGAGACTCTGTGGCGCTAACATGCTCCCGTGCATCGACTGCGAGGCTACAGGATGGAGCCGGCGCCGGCTGAACACTCCTCTCTCTCTCCCTCTCTCTCTCCGTCTACCTCTCTCTCCCACAGAGACATCCCCTCCCTCCCCCCCTCCCTCCCATTTCTCACCTTTTCTATCTTTATTTGAACCGTTCTCACCTCTCCTCTGTGGCTTCACCTCCCTCTTTTCCTCATGGAGAAAATGTTACTTCACTACAAGAAATACTTCATTTTTCAAAGTAAAAGTCCCCCTTTCAGTGTGCTATATTATTACATTACTCTATAAAACATTTAATATTGTAGGCTATTGAATTATTGTTTGACTGCAGTCAGCAGTAGGATATAAAGATTGAGTACATATTTATTATGACACAGTGATAAATAAGCAGCGTTTTAATGTTGTACCTGGTTTAATCCACTCATCTTAACTTTAACTCCATACCTAAGATGTCAGATAACAAAGTGGATTAAAAAGAAGTGGTATTATGTTCTGAAATATAGCAGCATAGGAGTATAAAAGGAGCAGACAATTTAAATACTACAGTATTTACAACCAGTTTCTGAATGAAACTGCTTACAACAACGTTCGTGGATTATCTGAGAAACTGGGTCAAGATTTTATCAAAAAACATATTTTGCTGGCGAGAAAGGATGCTCATGTGTACGGATCAACATCTCCAAAACAATCCAGATTTATGAATAGCACTAGTTGAGAGGAAGTGGAATATTTAAACCTTTTTGGAGCAAAATGCTTCATTAAATAGGTGTAAAATGTTGCTTTAACGAGCTTCCTCCATCGTGATGAAGTCGCTGAACGCAGAGAAAGACCCAAAAACCAAACAGCTGATGAGCGGACGGAGAAACCCAACGGATGCAGCTGACGGCGTGAGAAAATAGATCAGTGAGACGTTTGAAGAAAAGATGATGAATTCTTTCGTGCGAGCGCGTGAGTCAGAACGCAGATGGAGGATCCGAGGCGAAGCGACAGGATGCTCATGTAGCACCTCCTAATCACACGGATTAAATACTGCAACCTGCACCTGTGCTCCAAACACACACACACACACACACACACACACACACACACACACACACATTTCACCTGCCTCTAACCTATTATTGTCCCCGTTAGTGTTAAACTCCATCTCAACTGTGCACAGTTGGTAAGACACACTTACATCCCTTAAAACGGCACTTACAGTTTGTTTTCACCCAAATTTTATTTTTATATTATTTTACATTTATATTTCTGTTTATGGATGTATATGTTTGTATGTCTACATGGTGGTGTGTATGTATGAATATAGTGTGCATGTATTTATGTATAAATATAGGTAGGTATATATAATTTGTCTTCATTATTGTTTATTTAAAAATATAATTAAAAAACAAACTTTTTTTAAGAAAAAAGAAAAGAGAAAATTATGTATATGTTGTGCTGTATAATCCAATCCAATCTCGATTTCAATAAAAAAAATGTGGAAAAAAAACAAACTTACATTACATTTTTATCAAGAAAAAACAATATTTCTCTTAAGTCACAGATAAGATGCATTTTATTTCAGTCACTCTTTACAAACACACTCACATTTAAAATGCATTCATAAGAATCTCCACAAACAGAACAGGCCGACAGCTCTCCGCAGCTCGTTAACATCTGTCCACCGTCGGATCTAATTAAGACCGTTAGAAACCTCCACCAGACACATTACAGCCCTCAGATCTAATCAACATAAACGCTGCACACGGCCTCCGCCGCCAGCCGGACCACAAGCAGCACGG